>JAVIAB010000073.1:55355564-55955564 GCA_032433765.1 Megaustenia siamemsis
AGAAAATGTTAAATAACAATATCATCATCATCAAGTAGCAGGCCTGCTGGCGTAGGTGATCATGTCTCTCCACAACTTTCGATCTCGACAGTTATTTAACATTTCTGTTGTTGACCTTCTGCCAATCCATTCTCTTAAGCTGTCTGGTATCTTTTCTCTTTGCTTCCCTCTATCTCTTCGTCCCTAAATTTTCCCAGTTGTCACAATATATTCCAGCTGTTCCCTTCTCATTACATGGCCAAAAAATGATGATTGTTTCTTCCTAATATTCGAAATTAGCTCTCTTTTTGCTTTCACCTCTCTCAGAACGTTTTCATTACTTTTCTTAGCTGTGCATGGTATTCTCAAAATTTTTCTGTAAAACCACATTTCTACAGACTCCAGTGATTTTCTTGTCTGTTGTCCTATTGCCCATGATTCACATCCATATGTTAAGCCTGGCTCTACATAACATTTAAGAACTCTTTTTCTTGTTTTTAGTGTCAAAATTAAATTGCATGGTATCTTCGACATTGTTTGGAAAGCTGCTTATGCCTGAGCCGTTCCGCATCTCATATCTTTTGTACATCTTCCGTCTGAGGTTAACAAAGTTCCCAAATATTTAAATTCATTTACCTGTTTTAATATTGTTCCACTTGTCTTTATTTTGCACTGAGGTGATGTCGTTTTCTTTGTTCTTACCATTACTTCTGTCTTTTTCCTATTAAAGCTGAGTCCTTTATTTTTGCTTTCTAAAAATATAATTTCTAATATTTATTGTAACTCATTTTCACTCTTAGCGATTAAGACTGTATCATCAGCATACCTTTATTTATATTATGACCTCCAATTGTTATTCCAGGTATTCCCCTTATGGATCTTAAAATAATCTCACTATAAATATTAAACAGATCTGGGGATAGCACACAACCTTGCCTAACACTCTGTTTTATTTTTTAAACATTCCCAATTGATTTCCAGTTGTTTGTTGCCAGTACATGTTGACCGCTGTTTGTTGCCAGTACATGTTCTTTATTATTCTTAGATCTTTGCTGTCTACTTTTATGCCTTCTAAAATTTTGATTATTTCTTGATGCTTTATTATATATATCTATTTCTTCGTCCTTTCAACTTCCTGTGGAACAGAGGTCTTCAACAAACACTTTCCAAGGCGTTCTGTTTCTTGCCATTCTTTTAAGTTCATTCCATGTCTTCACCATCATCTTCATCTATGCTTCTATCTCTCTTCTTCAATAATATTTTGGTCTTCCTCTTTGTACTCTTTTCTTGTGTATTCCTGCCGTGTAATACTCACAGTTGGCTTCCGCAGTGTGGGTCCTATCAGCGCCATCGTCTACGTTGTATCTCTTTGTCCACTGGTATGTGACTGGTACTTTTCTTTAATTCTACGTTATAGCTTGTTTCATAACTCGTGCCCAACTTTTAAAATCGATAGCTTTTTAACCGCTTGTTGTAAGTTGTTCAAAATTTGCATGTAGAGTTATAATGATTAGAACCCTACAGGTAATTAATTTTATTTAAAAAAAAACATTTGGTTATTATTGTTGCTTATTTGATTTATATAAATTTATAACGACCCATTGATGTAGTCAAAACTTAATGTTTACAGTATTTTAAGTTAAAAATAGCGAGTAAAAATCCATACACGGTAAAATTGACGTGTTTGCACGCTTTCGCCGTGGTTTTTTTTGACACAATTAGACACTTGAGATATTGTGTGTTCCATTTCCGTTCATTCAGAGGTGTAGACGTGAAATTCGCAAAATGTTGGGTATGAATGAAACTGTTACAATAAGAAAATTAAAAGTTTCGCTGAAAAAGAACAACAGTATTGAAATATCAAAGTCTACATTATGGAGGATTGTGAGAGCTGCAGGCTTTACATTCAGAAAGTATTCCAATGGACGAAACATCATCTGTGAGAAGCCACATATAGTAGTCACGAGAAGCAAGTACTTACGTGAAATAAAAGAGGTGCGCAAGCAAGGTTATGATGTTGTGTACTTGGATGAAACATGGATCAATGCTCACCACACTAACCAAAGGGAATGGCAGTCATCAGATGGAAAGATTAAGAGATTAATACCTATCAACAAAGGACAGCGCTTGATAATTGCTCATGCAGGTAGTCGACAACATGGACTAATACAGAATGCAGAGCTCATTATTCTTTCAAAATCCATAGACAATCGGGATTATCACTCTGAGATGCATGGTCACATATTTAGACATTGGATTGAAAATTCTGTTCTCCCATCACTAGATCGACCATCTTGCCTAATAATGGACAATGCAGCGTACCACAACATTGTTGCACTTGAAGATAAAGTCCCGACGTCATCCAGTACAAAAGATGCTATTAAGATATGGCTCACAAAGGAGCACATACAATTTAATAACATGTACTTAAAACCTGAATTACTATCTCTAGTAAAGCAAAAACAAAGGACAACGATTTTTCAAATAGATAAGATTATCCAAGAGCACGGTCATATAAGTTTGAGGCTGCCACCTTACCATGCTCATTTAAATCCAATAGAACTAATCTGGGCAAAATTAAAAGGACAAGTGGCAGATGAAAATACAACATTCAAAATATGCGATGTAAAGACTTGCTAATCTCGCTTTATTAAATATAGACAAAGATTATTGGGCTGAATGTGAAGACCATGTCTTAAAACAGGAAGAGGAATATTGGAAAAATGATGGTTTGTGGAATGTTCAACCTCAAACAGTTATTAATCTTTTAGACTCGTCTGATTCAGAATGAAAGTATATAGCCCCCACAATGTTGGCCCCTATATTACCTTAAATTAGTTCAACAAACGGTCCTTTTCAGGACCACACAACTATGAAAATTGGACATACAGGTATACCTTGATATTATCGTCCGTCCTCGAACTGAGAAGACAATAATTCTCCTGGTGTTTTGTCTTATTAGGTTATTTCCCCATTACGGCCACGCCTTTACCTAGTGAAAATTAATCATAGACCAGCAACTACGGTAATTTCTATTATTTAGGGGTTCACAATTTACAATTTTGACAAACATCAAAGAAATTCGCCGCTTTAAGAAAACTGCAGCTGCAAGATATTGTTAAATATACATTTAAAGGGTCTTTTGCATTCTAATAACATTTGGAAAATTTCAACAGTTTTTAACAAACGGTTACTGAACAATAGCGTTTTGAAGTTGGGCAAGTGATTTGAAACGAGCTATAGTGATTTTTCCCTGCCATTTCAAATTGTTTATTTCGCGCAAGCATCAAAAACGAAGGTCTGTATCTTCATGATTGTAATTTTTGTTATTCTCCATGTTCCACAGCCATATAATAAGACTGACTTAACATTGGAGTTGTGCATTTTGATTTCTATATTTAAGCTAATTTCTTTGGTTTACACATTTTTTACGTAAAAAACTTACTTTTTATGTCCTTAATTTGATATCAGTCACTGTTCCTTCTTCTTTGTCTATATTACTGCCTAGACATATGTAAGATTGTACGTCTAGTAGAGGTATTTCTCCTATTGTTATTTGGTTATTGCCATTTGCATTAATTCTCCTAATTTTGGTCTTATCTCTATTTATTTTTAATCCCTGTAGTTGTGATCTCTCATCAAGTATGTTCATTTTATCTCGCACATGTTGATGATTATGTGATAGTGAGCTATGTCATCAACAAAGCCTAAGTCATCAAGCTGCATGGTCAGTGACCAATGGATTCCATTTCTGTTGTTCTGAGTTATTTTCACAATCCAATCTATGGCCAGCAGCAAAAAAATTAACACAGAAGGTACCCCTGACTCACTACTGTTCTTATTTCAAATGCTTTGTAAGCTGCCCTTCGTGCACAACACAACAATTCATTCCTTCATACATTGTTCTTATCATGTTAATAAACTTTTGGGGATTCCGTAATTACTCAGTAACTTTCAAAGTAATTGTGAAATGCCGTTTCGAGAGATATATATATATAGTCATATTTAGTGTCGCTTCTAGATCACACCCCACCCCCTTCCCTCAAATTACAAATAAGTAAATAAATATCTAAATATAGGAATTAGTGTAAAGCCACGACAATTTGATTTTTAAAAATAATATATTTGTTTCAAATTTATTTTCTTCTTTAGGTTTTCCATTTTAAAGTTTGCTTAATTCTTGTCAGATATGTAGATTGATTGATTGAACGCTAAGGGGGTCCACAAGAGTTGTTGGACCTTAGATCTCTGAAGCTGAATTAGAGATTGTAATTATTTTTTTTATTTCTTGAGTTTTGCAGTGGAAGTTGCTGCTTGTTATACTACAGCTACTGTAAAATATCAACGCTAGCTACTCCAGCAGTTCTCATCTCATCTCAGGCAGTTTGTTTTGTCGCTTCGAGTTACATATCTGGAATGGTGAGGTCCGCTGACATTCTCCTGACGACAGATAGCTTTGTTTAAATTGTGTATGCCATTATTCTTACAGAGAAGGTATACACCAGTCAATCACATCATATTTCTGACATTTATATTCCATTTATAGACTCTTCAAGAAGAGTTCAATGTATTCTAATCTGTCAAAAAAAAAATAACAATAAAATGAAACATAAGTTCCTTTTCCTGTCTTTATAGCTGTTGGACTTTAACCATGACCAGGGAGGAAATAGAATTTCTTATAGGAAATAACAGTTCTCTCACCTGTTACGTATGTTGTAAGAGGCGAGTAAGAAGGTTGGAGTCAAGGTCATCGCCTTGAGCTACGGGTTCGTGCACCTGAATAAAGCTAACTTTAATGTTTTGGGGTGTATGACGGGCGTGCTTTATACTGGGAAACATGTTTAGGACGGGATCTGACCACTATGGAGTTGACCATTGTGCAACAGAGATGATTTGATGACTAAACTGAACGAAAATTACAATTTATTTCTAACTTCTTAAATGTCCTTACTTGGTAAGAAATCCCGCTGCCGTTATCCCGCCACCATTGTGTAAAATTTCCTGCAATACGACAATATTAGCGCTGTAGAATAATTTGTCGCGAACAGGTCGTCATTGTTTGACACTTGCACAGCTCCATTATTGAATGCGATTATTTTTCTTGTCAAGTCGTGCCATTCCAGCTCAGTTTATCTTTAATCGTCTTCTGTCGTCTATGTTAGGTGCCGTTTTGTTTATTTCTGATGAGCACCGATCTCCATTGTGTTGTCTCACCAGTATCATTGGACCGATTGACAATAATTCTGCCACTATTCACCACTAAAAAATAGAAAAGAGATTCCTGACACATGTGCACGAACTCCGTAGCACGGGCAGAGATTCTTTCATGGCTGCAAGAAAGACATTAACTCTTTCTGTACAGAAGATTTTTATCAATTTACTGGTAAAGATTTCAGAGACAAAATTGTTTATGTTTTTTAAATAATGTTATATATGTTTATTTTTTCTAACACATAACAGATTATATATGCATTTTTAGTTAATTAACTAGGAATTATATTTCATCAATAACACGATGATATAAGACAAACAAATATGGTTTCATTACAGTTTACAATAATCAAATTGAGAGTGACGCACTGTGCAGCGAAGCGTATGGAAAAAGCTAACTTCTCAATGTAAACACGTAATAAAGAGCAAAAAACTTAGATGACTTCTATCCACCTTTGTGTTCACCGGAAATCGATAATGACTTGGATCAAATCATAGATCCAAGATTTCTATACCTTCATTAATGTCCCGTGTCATACTGGTGTGGAGGTCAACGACAGTGCTAGCGGACAGACTGTCCGGCTTGGCAATAGTGGCAGATGGACAGCCAATGAACCTGGCACATATAATTAACATTCTACGAGAGATGGGTAGAACAAAGGACTTTAACAGAATGAGGAGAAAATCGGAGCACCTATGGACGTTTCCGGAGAGCTTTGATGATGATCCTAATTTAACATAACATAACATAACATAACATAACATAACATAACATAACATAACATAACATAACATAACATAACATAACATAACATAACATAACATAACATAACATAACATAACCTGGCAAGCAGACATTCCGCAATAATAGGGGTTTGGATTCTGGTTCTTGCTGTCTGTTATGTTTAGTATTGAGTTATCGTGTATGTCTTTTATCGAGTGCTTTTTATATGTATTATGTATATGCATTATATGTTTTGTCTGACCTCAGATTATCGCCATAACAAGTTTCTGTTTATTTATCTTGTTCTAATATTCATTGTAATAAACCACGATAAACCTCATCATAGCTGAGAGGTGAGCTCGGAGTAGACAATGAAGATTCTGATTAACTGGTCTTTTTAATTTTGCTATAAATCACAAGTCGATGACAACAAGTAAAGGTACAACAGATAATTTATCTAAACCATCCCATTTCTTTGTGTTTCACTGGTAGCAGCGAATATTTATTATTTTTATTTGTTTTAATTATTGTGTTGTGTTTTACGTGGAAAAATAAAGATTATATGCACATTTTCTTCTTTTTAAAAAAAGTCAATTGAAACATGTAAGATGTGGTCAGGATGTTTTCGGCCGTCCTTTGTCTTGCAGCGTCGAAAGAAAATGTGACATTTCTAGCACTCATTGGCTTACGTCATATAAAGTGGAACAATTTTTCTAGCCAATATCTCCGAATTTTGAGATTTTCTTACTTTTCCTCTTTTGTTCTTACATTGTTGAGCTGTTCAAGTGATCAAAAAGGAAACGAAATCTAGATGTAACTCAGGATTTGTGTTACACTTAATCTGCTTCAAATATCTTGTCCCTGATTTTATTCACTGCTTTTAGTTACTTTCTGAAACCGTCTAACGGTTCTCATTTCTCGCATACCGTGTCCCTCTATACTAAGCACATGCTGATGTTGCTAACACACAATGTTGACAGTAAGACTGTGTTGAAGTTAACTCTTACTGTACTTAATTGTTTCTTTTTATATTTATTTTATTTATTTACACACGCAAACACACACACACACACGTATATATATATATATATATATATATATATATATATTATATATACAGGATAGAGGAGAAGAGACCGACTCAGAGAGATACTGAGAAGAACATTGATCAGAGAGGCAAGAGCTACAGGAATCGGCTCCCTCAATGAGACAGAGTTGCTTGCAACAGAGACAAATGACGAGTTTTCATAAAAGAACTTTACACGGATTGAAAACTGTTAGAATAAAAATGTATATAACAGAAAGGGTATCTGAGTCTATGGCCTATGGACCGGCTACGGCTTGAAAGATCAATATATATATATATATATATATATATTGAAAAAAGTGCACAGGTTATAAAAAGTGGCCAAAGTAAAAGAAACGTGTTCAAGGTAAAAGGAAAGTGGTCAAGGTAAGAAGTGACCAACGTAAAAGAAAAGTGGTCAAGGTAAGAAGTGACCAACGTAAAAGAAAAGTGGTCAAGGTAAGAAGTGACCAACGTAAAAGAAAAGTGGTCAAGGTAAGAAGTGACCAACGTAAAAGAAAAGTGGTCAAGGTAAGAAGTGACCAACGTAAAAGAAAAGTGGTCAAGGTAAGAAGTGACCAACGTAAAAGAAAAGTGGTCAAGGTAAGAAGTGACCAACGTAAAAGAAAAGTGGTCAAGGTAAGAAGTGACCAACGTAAAAGAAAAGTGGTCAAGGTAAGAAGTGACCAACGTAAAAGAAAAGTGGTCAAGGTAAGAAGTGACCAACGTAAAAGAAAAGTGGTCAAGGTAAGAAGTGACCAACGTAAAAGAAAAGTGGTCAAGGTAAGAAGTGACCAACGTAAAAGAAAAGTGGTCAAGGTAAGAAGTGACCAACGTAAAAGAAAAGTGGTCAAGGTAAGAAGTGACCAACGTAAAAGAAAAGTGGTCAAGGTAAGAAGTGACCAACGTAAAAGAAAAGTGGTCAAGGTAAGAAGTGACCAACGTAAAAGAAAAGTGGTCAAGGTAAGAAGTGACCAACGTAAAAGGAAAGTGGTCAAGGTAAGAAGTGACCAACGTAAAAGAAAAGTGGTCAAGGTAAGAAGTGACCAACGTAAAAGGAAAGTGGTCAAGGTAAGAAGTGACCAACGTAAAAGAAAAGTGACCAACGTAAAAGAAAAGTGACCAACGTAAAAGAAAAGTGACCAAGGTAAGAAGTGACCAACGTAAAAGAAAAGTGGTCAAGGTAAGAAGTGACCAACGTAAAAGAAAAGTGGTCAAGGTAAGAAGTGACCAACGTAAAAGAAAAGTGGTCAAGGTAAGAAGTGACCAACGTAAAAGAAAAGTGGTCAAGGTAAGAAGTTACCAACGTAAAAGAAAAGTGACCAACGTAAAAGAAAAGTGACCAACGTAAAAGAAAAGTGACCAAGGTAAGAAGTGACCAACGTAAAAGAAAAGTGACCAAGGTAGAAAGAAAGTGGCAATGGTAAAAAGAAAGAAGCGTCAAAGTCAAAAAGAAAGCGACGACGGAAAAAAATGAAATCAAAATGAAAGAGACCAGTAGAAAAAGAAGTCAAGCAAAACAAAGCGAAAGAAACCAAGACAAAAGAAAGCCGTCAAAGCAAAAAAAAAAAAAAAAAAAAAAAATAGAAGTAGTGAACGAAAAAGAATGTGTTTTTTTTTAAATCACAAAGAGACAATCAGACGTCCTTGTAATAAAATAGTTTCACTAGAAAAATAGAAGGAAATAGAAAAAATATCAGTCTACTTTCAGTGAATATTCTGGAGCTCTTTCTTTCATTAAAAAGTTTACCTCAGATAGTGGCTACTCGCCCGGACTCATCAGGTGGCTTCTCGCCCGGACTCAGATAGTGGCTACTCGCCCGGATTCAGCTGGTACTATAACTCCACTTGATGTATTCTATGAGAGATCTTCTCTGTCTAATGTATTGTCGTTGAACACAATCATTAGAATCACTGAACTATAGACTTCTCTAAATGAAATACAAAGAACTTCTAACTTTAGTATACACCTATAAACTGAACTAAGTCTTGATGACTGTTATCAATACATACTTGATATATATAATTAGGAAGTACTATTTAATTATACGTTATACGGTACTATTTAGTTATCCGTTGCCCATTCAGCCAATAACAAGAAGCAAAGTTAAACCCTGTATAAACTTTGTGACATAATTTGGACTAGACAACATATTGACTTCTAACTTAGATATTTGGACTAGACAACATATTGACTTCTAACTTGGATATTTGGACTAGACAACATATTGACTTCTAACTTGGATATTTGGACTAGACAACATATTGACTTCTAACTAACCCCTTTACTGTCAAAATATTTGCAGTTTACACTTCTACCACCTTGCCTGCTCCCTTCTCAGTTTTAAGTTGGTATCAAATGCAGATTTCTTGACATGTGACACCGGCCTTAGGGGAAAATCAATCTTAGGTTAATTCTCCTACCATTTTCTCATCATCATCATCGTCATCATCATCATCATCCAGTGCCATCTCCGCATCGAAGGTTGGCTACCATGGAGCGCCATTCTGCTCTGTCTCTTGCTTTGATGGTGCAGGTTGTCATAGGCTGGTTTGTCCATCTTTTGATGTTACTCGTCCATGTTAGTCTTGGTCTGCCTCTGCCTCTTTTTATCTTGTATTTTCCCCTCCAGAATTACTTTTAATAGGCTGTTGTGTCTTTTAAAATGGCCCAAAATCGCATTTGTCTTCTCCATGGCTTCCTCTGGACTAGTACGTGATGAGGCTCCAATCTCTTTCACGGTGGTCAACTACTTTCGTCTTCCGTGTCCTGAACATGCCTCTAGTGTACCACACACATTACTGTTTTCGCTTTCTGGGCCGTTGGTTATTGCTGACTCTTCCGCACAATCCACCGTCACAGACTTTGCACAATTCGCAATAGACGTTTCCGTCTGCCTGGCGCGACAGTGAAAAACAATGACCTATCACCGATAGGTCTATCTCGAATGGAAAGAAGATAAATACCCACTTAACAACGAGAATTTCCACCATCCACCAGCCTGTCAGAAGTTAAACAACCACAACTGGCATGAGCAGAATATTCAATCCAAGCAGCACACACCGCGTGTAACCGGCGTATTTCAAAACAACACACACTGTAACGGAAAACACTGTCCACACACGGACGCCTTCATGAACTCTTTTCTAAAAGCTAAAATTGTTTCCATGTCCATCCCTAACAATTGCTTAACAATCCCTTACTGCTATTGCATACTTCATTGTTGATACAACGGTAAAATGCAAATCAGAGCTGTATATTTCATTCCACGTTCTATTTCTATGCATATGAGTGTTATTACTTCGGTAGAAAATACAATTGTGTCAGATAAATATGCAATCCATTTTTGACAATAGAAACAAGAAAATGAGTTCTTAAAAGTTATGTAGAGCTAGTCTTAACATATGGATGTGAATCATGGACAATAGGACAACAGACAAGAAAATCACTGGAGTCTGTACAAATGTGGTTTTACAGAAGAATGTTGAGAATACCATGGACAGCTAAGAAGAGTTATGAAAATGTTCTGAAAGAGGTGAAAGCAAAAAGAGAGCTAAATTCCAATATTAGGAAGAAACAATCATCATTTTTTGGCTTCGTCATGAGAAGAGAACAACTGGAATATATTGTAACAACTGGAAAAATTGAGGGACGAAGAGATAGAGGGAAGAAAAGAGAAAAAAAAACAGACAGCTTAAGAGAATGGTTTGGCTGAAGGTCAACAACAGAAATGATAAATAACTGTCGAGATCGAAAGTTGTGGAGAGACATGATCACCTCCACCAGCAGGCCCGGTACTTGATGATGATGATGATGTAAGATAAATAAAATTATAAAAACTGTTATCATCATACAATAAAAATAAGTAATTGCTTTGTAATTTAATTTCGCTTGGCTCTTACATTGTTGGTTTATATACAAGTTAAAGAGTTACTCCAGTGCCTCCTAAACTTAACTCCATTAAATTTGCAACTCAGATACACATTTACAGCTGGGCTCACCTGACATCAGTAAATCTTAATTATTCAAATACAGAAATTCTTTCGTTGATAATTCTACCATTTATTTATAGCTTGCTCTAAAGAAAAAATGTAAGGCAAATATTGATTAGTTCTTCAAGGTTGTAAGAATGTAAACAAGACAATTTTATTACGTTTCAGCAAATTCAGAAATAATATTGAGAATAATAATAACAAAGATTGCCTTGTTGAGTTATGACTTGAATCACAGATGAAAGATTTGAGGTCTGCTTTCATGTTCTGTTAAATCAAGCTATATGATTGTTTCACAGAGTAGTCTCCCTAATTATAATAATACTTTTAGCTATCTCGTTTAGTACTACTCAATTTCTCTTTTAAACGTTCTAATAAGAATACGTATACATTAATAATGATGAGATACATATTATGGGCAAGTCTGGCATGGTTCAAGGAATTATTCGGAGCAATGAATTCCTGGAAGTGGTTGAAAGTTTTCCCAAAAATGTTAATACATTTCTGTTGAAGTCAAGAACTTTTAAATTGATAGGCAGGATAATCTATAGGAGCGCAAGATACGGGAATATGGAAGGAGGATGCTGGGATATAATGCATGATTTCCCTCTTAACTGATGTAGGTAGAAGATGAAGACCGACATCCGCTCTTTCACTGCGACTCAAGAATAAACAAGAACATAAGATTGAAACAATGCAACTAGCATAACGAAATCCCAGTCATACTTTATTTGTAGAAAGTATATCAACGACATACAATAGTTCATTATTCGTTATTTAAAATGCAGGTAACAAACAAATAAACAATGAAAATATTACAAAATATAAATAATTTTACACATTAACCGAAATACGATGTTTTGTTTGGCGCTCCTTAATAATGTAATGAAGTAATCGAAGCAGCCAAACGAGTATGTGTATAATATAAAACACAGAGCAATTGACTCGTCCAACGCTCAAAAACAAATATTTGAGAGACGCAGTTTACACCATGTTCTAGAACAATACAAATATTGTCGCCGAGAAAATAATACGCTGCAGTTTTTTAAAAAATGGAATTCCTGATATGTCATGTTCTCCGCCCTCGTCAGTGTTTTTTGTGCTTAGTGTTTTTACAATTCCGATTCAACTTTTTACTATATTTTATTCCCTTTTTAAAATAAAGTAAATTATTTTATTTGTGTCGTAGGTGCGGAGTAAGGTGTTAGTTGCTATATTTTTCAATAACCAACGGCACGCTAATATGGTCAGTCTCACGTCAGGGCGTCAACTTTCCAATTAGGTACCGGTATAAGGTTGGATGAATCAATTGATTTGAGTCGATCCATACATCTTGTTATCAGTAGTCCAGCTGACTAACAAGTGAGTTACTGAGGCTTAAATTGAAATAAATAACATTATAATAATTGATTGAGAATAACGTGAGTGAGAAAAAGGGTGGCAGAGAAAGTGTGATAGAGAAAGTGTGACAGTGAAACTGTGGCAAAGAAAGTGTGACAGATCGCCGCACGGGCAGATAACTCCGTCTTCGGAGGTACTCATATTTTTTCCGTCGATGAGTAATTGACGTTTCAAGCCGGGCCTCGCTTCTGAGACCCAGGGGTGGTTGCCGCAGAGAGAAATCATAAATAAAAATCCCAAATGGTGCAGCCGGAATTGAACCCACAACCTCTCTGTCTCGAGGCCGGCAACTAGCCTCTAGCCCAACCAGTCCTCAAAATGTGATTTGAACACGCTGTTAATTGTTTCTTGGTATTAAAGAAGATCTTTACATAGCTAGTTCTATGCGGACACAAACCATTATCTCAGTTACTGCGCACGCGCCTAGTTCGTCCTTACTCAAGGAGGATTTTACTTGTATTTTTGTACGTTGTCTATTGTTACAGTCTTGAGACTGTTGAGACTGTATTCTCACTATAACACAGTGTGGCTATGGGGGCCCTGATCACGATCAGGAAAGAGAAGGATAGACCCATTGTCATTTGCCACGCATGTTGTGAGAGTCTTCTATAGAGCTTTGGTCAGAATTTTCGGTGGTGCCACGGAATCCGTGCACTTGAGCTGAAAATATCTTCAGTGTTATCACTAATGTGCAGCTGGCGTGTTTCAAACTGGGAAAAGTGCTGAGGAGGGGATCTGAGCGCTATGGAGTTTTCATTGATGCTATGAAGAATATCGCTAAACTTTAAAATAAACTAAATTAAATTAAACTAAACTTAATCTAATTGAAAGCTTTTATCGGCATCTAAATAAATATTTGAGGTCCTTCAAGTCGTAGACCTCTTACACGCTCATCATCCCTCCCTGGGACTCATTGAAACAAGCCAACATTTCACTCATTCGTTGCCCACAAACAGTCAATACGTGTATGACCTGGGTGGTATATCCATTCACGATTTTTCAAAATTTGAGACTTTTATAATTAGTATTCGCTCATGCAAATGATATCGATAGTTGACCTTTCGAAGCTTTGTCCGAGGATCCGTCATAATGTGTGTACCATTCACTCGTGTAATTGAAAAGCTGCAGGGCCTGAGTGGATAGCGAGGTCGATATTGACTCGCAGGGTTTGTGTTTAATTTCCAGATGTGTCGAATTTGTTTCAGACCGACACGACCTTTGAGTACCGACACTGTATAGGTCAGGAAGCAAACGATCATAGTTGAGAACTGTACGGAACTTCTATCTGTAGACGATTGCTCTAACCACTTTCTCAGCGTTGCTTCTTCACTTCTTCCTCTTCTTCCTCTTCTTCTCCTTCTTCTACTTCTTCTTCTCATGTGTTTGCCCGTTAAGTGGCGTTGACGCGTCGTGTCAATAGTTAGTGTATGATAAGCCTCGATATAATATTCCTTGTTGCAGTTTCCTCATGTTCCAAGTCCAGCTTGTTGGAGGAGCTACTGAGTTAGGTCCTCTGTGCACACTGTGAGCTGTGTGTTTAAACCGTTTTGATCATGTTTCGATATTCCAATTGTTTACGATGAATGATGATATCGTATGACAAGGAACGGTTGGCTGTGTACACTTTCTGTGCGGTTTCACCTTATGTCTTTTGGCGTGTGCTGAAACTGATATGAAGGGGACTACAGCTACCTTTCTTTGTGTGGGAGATGAGTTAGTAGTTCGGATGATTCCACTGGCACGGGTGGTTGAGCAATTATGGATTTTAATTCGTTTGCAGTGATACCGGGGCCTTCCATAACCAAAGAACCAAAACCTCGATATTTCCACCTTCCAACCCGATACAGATTTTATTTTGTTTAATTTGCTCAACAGTTTTTCACGGGCAGTGGCCACTTTGGCCTTCTGTTTTCTTTTTTATTGCAATATTACAGAGTACACATGGAACCTCCAGTTTTCTAGACATCTTACTGTTCGAAGACCATTGGAGGGTAAAGACTCTAAGAAACAACGTGTTCGAAGACCATTGGAGGGTAAAGACTCTAAGAAACAACGTGTTCGAAGAGACCAATTCCAAACGTCTCTGACAGGATTCGAACTCGGGACTACCTTGCCATGAGGTCTTACATCTAGACTACCCAACTGCCCAGTTAGCGGGTTCTGAATGAAAGAGCAATATGCAAATTTGTTACAACAAGGAGAACACAGGTTCGAATCCCTGGAGGGTCACACGTTTTTCTATCTTCTTCTTCTACCTTTTTAGCTCCCAGTGGAGCATAGGTCTTCAACAAACACTTATCAAGTCGTTCTGTTTTTTGCCATTCTTTTAAGATCATTCCATGTCTTCCCCATCATCTTCATAGATGATCTGTCTTCTCCAACAATTCCTTGGTCTTCCTCTTTGTCTTTTCCCCTGGGGATGCAAGACGAGCCAAGGATATTATAATCTTGATGGGAGACCTAAATGCTAAAGTAGGATCAGACAACAGAGGCTTCGAAGAGATTATGGGAAACCATGGACTTGGATATAAACGAGAATGGAGAGATATTTGTGAATTTCTGCGCCCTTAATCAAGTGAGCCTAGGAGGAAAAAATATTCCAACAAGTTTTTCTATCGGTGGTGAAATAAAAACGCAGACCAAAACACCTCGCGGCAACTGCATTGGACAAGTGGCCTTTATTCTCCGGATTTACAAGTTCTCCCGGCAGACCGCAGATATGGGAATACGATGTAAATATAGTAACAACTTCACGTAGACAAAAATAAAACATACTACATTCTTCTTTTTCTTCTTTCTTTATTTATTGTTTGCCTTTCAGCGTCGAGATGAGATAAAGTTCGCAGTATTTTGCTTTTACTATTTGCCTCTACTGCTCGTATCTTTCTTAGTGCTTCTAATATTCCTTCAATTAATCTCTTTCGTGGTCGGCCCTTGGGTCTGATGTTCTCGCAACATTTATTGAAGTCTCGTTGTGGTGTTTTTTTTTAATCATACTCCTCACCAGGCGGCCAAACCATGTTATCTGTTGTTTCTTTATGTACTCTATGGCGAGAATTATTCCTAGAGAAGATTTCTAGAGAAGAGCATTTTTCTCAGCTCTTTATTTCTGTTCTTATCTCTCACACTCTTTCCTGTCATTCGTCTAACACATTTCATCTCGGTGGTTGTTATTTTTCTTAACAGTTCTTAAGTGTAACAGAGTCTGGCATTGGTAGCTGAACGCTGGAATGAAGATTGTATTGTAAAGTGCCTGTTTTGTTTTTCCTGTAGAGTAATTTCCTTGTTGGATAATAATGGTGATAGCTATCCGATGATTTGACAAGCTTTGTTGCATCTATTTCTGCTGCTAGTGAATTGTCGTTTGTCACCAGACTTTCTAGATATTGAAATTACTCCACTTGTTTTAGTTGTCAACCTTCAATCATTATGTTGATGATCTGTTTCTCTTTTGCGATATTTGTGACTTAGTTGTATTGATGTTGATTTTCATGTTGTATTGAGTGCCGTTGGTATTAAGTCTATATAAATGTTCTATTAGGTCTATGTTTCCATATATTAGTGCCTCATTGTCTGCAAATAGAAGCATGGTAATCTCTATTTCTGATGGGTTGGCTAACCTACATATGTATTCCATGTTGGTAATAAACAAAAGGAGAAATAGTACGCACCCCTTACTCCTGATCTAACTTCGAAGTGGTCTGTGTAGTGAAGTGTGCTGCTGTTCTGTCTTAGCAGCGGTGTTTAATGCAGAGATTTTTAATCACATTGGTTAGATATTGGCTTACTCCGTATGTTGTTGGTATCCTCCAAAGTTGTTCTTTCCTTTACTCGGTCTATGGCTTTTTCCTGGAATTAAAAGCAAAGCACAAATTTTGATTGTGTTATGTCGTCTTTTCTGCTAGCTATTTTAGAGTGAATAGACTGTCATTATATCCACTGTGTTTTTTGTTTCGGAACCCCATTTGAGAATCGCTTAACTGTAGTTCTATTTTTGGTCTGAGCCTTGTTTCCATAATTTTGATGTATAACTTTTCAACGTTGCTGAAAAGGGAAATAACTTTATATTGATTGCAGTCTCTTGCTATCTTTCTTTTTACCATACTGGCACGAAAATTGCCTGTTTCCAGTTTTCTGGAACTTTTTGCTGCTCATATTTTGTCCGAATTCTGTCCAGGTGTTTTGCTTGGCTTCTTTGATCAAAATTTTAACTTTTTTTTCCGAACTGAGACATGTTTTTCTTAATCTTCGTGTTTTTTTTTCTTCTCCGTCGAATCTTTAAATAGTTTCTTTTTTTTATTTAACTGCTTCCCTGTTTGCGTCGTTTCAAGACGGGCTACTCTTCTTCGCTTCTTTGGTCCTTAGTTTTATTCCAGACATTGTTGTTGCGATGTTGACTGTTGTTTTCTTAAACTACTTCCACTCTTTTTCTGCTGTGCTTACTTCGTGATGGATTTTATTGTATTCTTCTGTTAGTTTTTCTTCTAGGGTTTTCCTTTAGTCTCGGTCTTTTAGTTATTTTATTTTTATTATCTTTTCTTTTTGCTTCTTTTATTTGTTTGTATATCTTCTCTTTGTTTCTGCCTGTCTGAGTGTAACATAACCATTGTGTGGTCTGTGTCGCATGTAATATTTAGGACAACTCTACTGTCGCTGACTCTTTTCTTGTTCTGTTTTTTGTTATTATAAAATCTATCTGTTTTCAACAGGTTGTATTATTTCACTTGTACCAGGTGTTTATTTGCCACACTCTGTGCTTGAAGAATGTGTTGGTAATAATCAAATCCTTTGGGTTACATAATTCCAGCAGTCTGCTCCAATTTTCATCTCTCTCATGTGTCTTATCGCCAAACGGCTCCAGAATATCTCTTCTCACTGTTGCGTTTCCCAAACCTTCCATTAAAATTTCCCATGACAAACTTTTAGTTTTGTTTACAATTTGATTTAGTCGCATAGACTTCTTCACTGTCTTTTTCATTGTTGCTACATGGTGCCATAGATTTGTATGTAAGTTGTTTCTCGGGAATCGTGTTAGTAGTCTGACTGTGATTATTCTTTCTGAGTAGTATTTTTATTTTTAGAATATTCTTTACACATTCGGAATTAATGATAAAGCCCATTCCGTGTTTTGCTCTTTCTGTGGTGTCAGCTCCTGAGAATCGCGCAGTTCATGCGTGTTTTCTTTACTTCTCATTTTACTCTGGTGTCTTCTAAACCTAGTATTTTAATTCTTATCTTTGTCATTTTTTCTATAAGTTCTACCTATTTGGTTCTACCTATTTGGTTCTTTCTTCCGCAAATGTTGATGGTTGCTACTTTATATATGTTGTGTATCTCCATGTTGTTAGTTTCTCTGAGCAAAGATTACCAGTCTGTTAAGTCTATCGCTAGTTAGATGTTTCTCTATGTGCGAGATCGCTAGATGTCACATGCGATGTTTTCACGGTCTCATTTTACAGCACTGATCAGCATTATAAGCTGACAGTTTAATGTAAGAAACATCAGAGTACAGACTTAAAAAAAAAAAATTTACTTGATCACGTGACTCAACATACCCATGGGGTCAGAATGGACGGGTCTGTGAGAACAACGGCCATTTCTATTCAAGAGTGATGACGTCAGTTATGAATAATTAAACAAAAACAACATGATAATACAAGAGGCGTGTCAAAACGGAAGTGTAATTGTCTGTCTGCCTGATCCCGCTAGGGGCGCTGACACGATTAGTTAGTTGTTCACCACCTTTCTCAAACAGTAATTATGTAATCGAAAGTGATATGCACAATAATACAATCATCATTATCTCCTATGTCTTTGAGCATTTACACACTTCCCTTTGCTACTTTTTCAGTTTTTTTTTTTAGTTTTTTTTTATTGACACATGCATTTCGTTACATTCGTTTTTGTTTTATAACCAAAACTGTGTCGAGCTTCTACTTCTTCCTCTTTACTTCCTCATTTGTTATTCAACGACGAGGGGAGATATAATTTGCGGTATTTTGCTCTTCTGTTTGCCTCAGCTGCTGTTATGTTTCCTTATTCTACTAATACTCTGTCGATTCAACTTTTTCGTGGTTGGCCCATGGGTCTGGCGTTCTCCCAACGTTTATTGAAGGTTCGTCGTGTTGTGTTTTGACCTTTCTACCTTGTCACGTGGTAAAATTAATTGTATCTGTTGTTTCTTGTTATATTCTATGGCGGGGGTTATTCCTAGCTTTTTTCTCAATTCATTTCTGATCTTATCTCTCAGACTGTTTCCTGTTTTCGTCTAACACACTTCATCTCAGTAGAGGTTATTTGTCTTGTTGTTCTTGCATCTAGGGTCCAGGACTTGCATTGGAAGTACAACGTTGGGATATATATTGTATCGTAGAGTGTCCGTTTTGCTTCTAGAGTTATTTCCTTGTTGGAAAATAGTGGTGATAACTGTCCAAAGATCTGACAAGCTTTGTTGTATCTTGAACAGTGTCGATGATCAAACAAATTGCAGAAAAGAAAGCCATATTTTCTCTACGAGGCGTCCCAAGTTCTTATCTTCGCATATCTACATCATTATCATGTATCATACCGTTTGACGTAGGCGATCATGTCCTTCTACAATTCTCTCTCATCTGTGCATCGCATTAAGTTTATTGTTGACCTTTAACCATGTCACTATACAAAGGTATCTAGTATCTTCTCTCCCTCTTGTTCGCGATTTCTCCTTCCATGTATTTTGTCAGTTAAAACTGTCCTTCTCTCATGATGTGCCGGATAATGTCGATTGTTTCCTTCTGATGTTTTTTAAGAAGATTTCCTTTTGTATTGGCCTCTTTGATAATTTCCTCTAAAAATCTACAAGGTACAGTAAAAGTGATTGAAGAGATCTGAAACACTAGACGAAAATGTCAACATGACCGATGGGAACTACGACGTTTGGGAGACCTAAGAAAGAAAAGGATCTCGGTATCTTTTTGTGATAAGATAGCTGAAAAATGAACACAGAAACAGACTGTTAGAAGTATGTAGACAAAATATGTACATTACTGGCACATTCTTCATATCAGAGAGTCTCAAATAATACACTTGATACAAGTGGAGCGATCAAACCTATACTGGGCAGAGAGATGTAATACTAGCACACAAACACACACACAGACACAGAATAAAGAGTAACAGACAGCAGAGCTGTCCCCAATATTATGGACGAGACAGACCATAAAATAGTGATGATCACAAAACGAAAGCAAGAAACAAACAGGAACTACAAAAATACATGCAAGAAATAAAATAAGAAACAGGCAGTAAAAACAAAACATGAAAGATATGGAAAAAAATATCCCTTAGCGCGGAACAAAATTTAACTTTTGAGTAAAGAAGGAAATCAACATGCGTGGACAGAGTTTGATCAAAAAGATGTACAGGGACTCTACGACAGTATCATGAGCCCAAACAAACTCAAAAACAGCAAAGAATAAAAACCGATATCAAACAATCATTAAATGCAATAGAGATAGAATGAATTTTTCGAAGAACTACATATGTTAGAACCATCTACCGATAATACAACAAAAATCACAAAACAATGCAGCCTTTGGTCTCTATTATCCTTAAGTTCGTCATACAATATTTGTTTGGGAATATTATTTTTTGCCATGATTGATTGATTTGGTTTTGTCTAGCATTCTTCTAACACAACCCAACCACCTATACCTACGAATCCTAAGTGTTGCCATGATGGATAGGAGTTTGACTAGTTGTAAGACATTAGATTTGATTACTTTGTCCTGTCATTTGATGTTCATAATCTTTTGAAGGCAACGCACATAAAAGCTGTTTAACCGTTTCTCCCGCCCTGCATAGGAAGTCCCAGTTTCTGATCCGTATAGAAATGTACTAAGCGCGCAACTTTGATAAATGTGAATAATAGTTCTGAGTGTTAATTTGGTGTTGGTCCATGCTCTATGTTTAAGTTTACCAAATGTGGAAGCTGCCTAATTAATCGATTCGTGAATTTATTTCTTCTTCAAATTCAACAAAAAATAATTTAAAAAAAAACACTAATAAAATGATATGTCTTCGACGCATGACAAAAAACAGCGTGATAGAGATGATCAGAATCAAAGAATTGAGAAAAAAAAACTATAAATAATTTCCTCATTTGAATATATAAAGAAACAACAGATAAAATGATTTGGTGATAGGCAGAAAGACCAAAATACAATACAACGAAACTTCAATAAACACTGTGAGAACATCATAGCCAAGGGCTAACTACAAACGGATGGATTGAAGGATTATCAGAAACACTAGGAAAAATAACAGCAAAAGAGGTCAAGAGAAGAGCAAAAGACCGCAAATTATATATCCCCTTGACGCTGAAAGGAAAACGAGGAAGGAAAGAAAATAAGAAGCAACACTGGGAGATAAAGTGTTATCGAATGAGTTCTGAGCCGTTGTTCACACATAGCAATTTACAGGTCCGTATTTGATTTGATTTGAAGTTCTCGCAAGATTTCCCAGACCTACATTCTATCTAAATCATATGGATACATTTATGGAACTAGGAAACAACCAAGAACCACCAGCCAATTGTCAATCGTGGAGAACAATGACTTGCGATCTATATGCCGTCTTCGACCCAAGAGGAAAATGAATGAATGATTAATTCATTACTAATTCATTCGAAATCGTAAAGTATGCAAATTATTCTTACTAACACACTGGGTAAGAAGCTTATAGATTAGTGAATTACTGTTTCTGTGTTTTTATTTTCGAAATAAATATACACGAGCATCGGTTCCATTGATTTTTTATATTTAGCTTACACACAACAAGACAGATTCATCATTTAAAACAATTCAATCCTTTACTTTCAAACATGTATTTGTTAGATTATCTTAGTTAGTGGCTGTGCACTATTAGTTTTAGAATTAAACAACCGAATCACCCAGGGCAATGCTGTAAGACTGTATAAGACAAGGTCATTTAGCCATGCTATGAAACTTAAAGTCTGTGTATGCTATATTCTTGGATGTTCCGTTGTATATCATTTAAGCAAAGGGGAATAAGCTCCCAATAAAATTGCATCGCTTCTACGAGAGTTATCTCAAGAGACAACTCATAATAGCAGCAGTAATAGTAGTCGAAGTAGTAACATTAGTAATATTTGTAGTAGTAGTAGTAGTAGTAGTAGTAGTAGTAGTAGTAGTAGTATTAGTAGTAGTAGTAGTAGTAGTAGTAGTAGTAGTAGTAGCAACAGTAGTAATAGTAGTAGTACTAATCATCATCATGTGCCGTACCGGTTGGCGTTGGCGATCAATTCCTTCCAGAATCTTCTATCCACAGTGCATCGTATCAGTTCTGTTGTTGACTGTTTTCCATGTCATGACACCAAGCTATCCAGTATTTTCTCTCTTTGTCTTCCTCGATCTCTCTTTCCTTTTATTTTGCCAGTTGTGGTTTGTCATGATTATTCCAGGCAATATAAGAAGGTAGTTCGCCATTCCTTTCCATTCTTGGCAGTGACTGTACTAGTCGGAGATCGCAGTCATTGTCTCTATACATGAGATCCTCTGCCTGCCATCGCGGTGTGGGGTCCATAACCGGCACTACTTGTCCTCTGCTCCCACAACACCATCCACCACCTGCTCCAACGGCTTCACATAACCCTGATAGGGGGGCTAAACGGGAGCTCCACCTTGCTCAAGGGTGTCCCGAAGACTAGTGGGGGAAAGGAGATGTAATGAAAGGTGTAATAATACACAGTCTTAATAGTAGACAGAAAATGAACTACAAGAAATTATAGATATAATAGTAAAAGAAAGCAACAAAAAAGGCCTCAGACTGATTAGTAAGAAAACAGAATTAATGGTCCATATCAAAGAAACAATCATCACCATCATGAAGCATAAAAATAAACAGAACAAATCTGAAACAAGTGCAACGCGTCCAATTCCTGGGGCACAATAATAACATCAGATGGAAGATGCACCACAGAAATAAAAAAAAAGAAGCAGAATAGCTCAGGCCAAAATAGCATTTTATAAAATGAAAAATATCTTATGCAATAAATCTATGTCAATAGAAGTGAGAAAGATAGTTCATCGGTGCTGTACACAACCAATTTTGACCTATGGAAGCGAATCATGGACAGTAGACAAACAAATTAAGAGACGATTAGAGGCCACAGAGATGGGATTTCTCAGAAGAATGTTGAAAGTTCCCTGGACAGCTAAAAAGACCAATGAGGAAATTCTCAAAGAGGCCAACACAGAGAAGGAACTCATAAAAAACATCAGAAAGAGACAATCAACATTTTTCGGGCACTGGCAAAATAAAAGGAAAGAGAGATCGTAGATGACAAAGAGAGAAAATACTGGATAGCTTGGTGTCATGGCATGGAAAACAGTCAACAACAGAACTCATACGATGCACTGTGGATAGAAGATTGTGGAAGGACATGATCGCCTACGCCAACCGGTATGGCACATGATGATGATAATGAGTAATAGTAATAGTAGTAGAAACAGTAGTAATATTAGTAGTAGTAGTAGTAATAGTAAAAGTAAAAGTATTGGTAGTAGTAGTAATGTAAGTAATAAAAGTAATAAAAGAAGCAGCGATAGTATTAGCAGTAGTAGTAGTAGTGATATCAGTAGTAGTGGCAATAATAGAAGAAGCAGTTGTAGCAGTAGTAGAAGTAATAATAGCAGTAGCAATAGTAAAATGCGTTATCTGTAGTATTAGTTGTAGTAGCAGTAACGGATGTAGAAGTGGGAGCAGTAATATAATATAGAGATTATATTAGGCAGATGTGAGAATGTCCCGGCTGCGATGACGCCAGTCCGAACTAAAGACTAAGTACAAATAATAATACATAAATATTATTATATGGGGAACTTCCGAGGCGATAATAGGGAATAATAGAACAAAGAAGTATGTGTTAGCACTCGGAAAAATTGACAGACAAACAACAATAGAAAATTTTTCTATTGTTGTTTGTCTGTCAATTTTTCCGAGTGCTAACACATACTTCTTCGAACTAAAGACTACCTGCCTCGTGAAACAATGGACTAAAAACCTTTTACAAATTTTATTTTAGAGGTAGCTTTCCCCCCCCCCCCTTTTCTGCTCGACCAGAGGCGACAGCGTTTCTCAAATTAAATTCTATTGCTTTCAGATCAGCGCCCACTGTCTTGCATTAACAAGCTGTCCCCAGTCAGCTATATTTTCATATACGTCTCATTTATAGGAGTCTTTGCATCCAATTAGGGGTCTTATTTTGCGTCTCCTACAGAGAGCTCATAATAAATTACATGATAAAGTACCAAACTCTGAAATCCACATCATCATCATGTGCCTTACCGATTAGTGTGGGCGATCATGTCTGTGTACACAGTGCATCGTAATTAGTTCATACTGACCGTGTACCGTGTCACATGACACCACTCTAACTAGTATCTTCTCTCATTTTGTCGTCCGAGATTTTCCTTAATTTATTCTTAAAATCCACATGAAAGCACCGTAGAAGATTCAAGCGAATATTGGTACGTTCGTTCTCTGCACGTGTGTCTGGCATCTCTCGCTTTCATGTAGTCTGTTCATCGTTGCAAGTTCATGGTCATTTTTTGAGTCGGTTTTTCGTCCAGCAGCCCTGATGATATTCAAAATGTCAGCACGACCCATTTGCTTTCCGCACTAAACATCAGCCAAACTGGCAAGTCTTTTAGCACGTTCATTACCTCTTGCACCCTTATGCCCTGGCACGAAAATGAAGCAGACTTTTGTTAGCATTGACCTCTCCAGAGACTCTAACCACTACCGTCGAGCCCAACCAGTTGCGATCTTTCTGAGCACAATCAGAGATTCACAGAGGAAACATATATGTATGTGCTGTAGCCATGCTAATAACCAAGTAAAAGCCACGATTTCCATGTGTAAATGGTGACCCCAACAAGAGAAAACTTTTGACAAGAAGAGTTCACAAAATGTCAAAGCCCATTCTATAATGTTCATCTTTGACGTGTTCCATTTAGAAACCGGTGCACAAAATATCCATAATGATTAGTGAAATGAATATCAATATTGAGGAACTGATGAGTCTGATGGTGGATAAGGGGTCTGGTCGGTCAGGAATGCTTAGTGAGAAAAGCAGATGTACCGACAATCAACACATCATTAAGTGAACAGTTAACATCTATCGTTTCGAGATATACAAGAACGGACAGGAGAGCAAATATGGGGATGGCTCAACTGTAGTGAAACTGATTCCATGAATAGAATAGACCTTAATACACTGTGGACATTGTTATGTTGTTTATCCCATGAGATTATGCAAAATACGCATGTTGATACCTTATATAGCTCGCTGACTATATACCCTTTTAATCCATCCTTTCAAATAGATTCACGCGGAAAGGAAATTCAAATATTAATCAGAAGTAAGAACGTATATGCCATACAGAGGTGAAGGTTATGCTGAGTCGTACCGAGCTTGATTCCCGATTCTTGGAATCTCAATGTCTTCGACCTCATCAATTATGATTAATGTCGAAGTAATCATTATTATTTTAAGTCGTCTCAGCATCGAGGGTGAGCTACTATAGATATACAATTCATCCTGTCTCTTGCGTTGATGGTGCACGCTATAATAGACTCTACTGTCCTTCTCTTGATGTTCATAGTCCATCTCTATCTACCTTGTTTACCTTGCCTCCTCCACTATGACTTCTTTCACTACGATATTGCGCTTCTTTATGTTTCCTAATTTTATTATTTTCTTAGTGCTTTCTTCATTTCCAGCTTTCTCTGAATGTCCACTGTCAAAAAAAGCACCCAGTCGATAAGAGACGAGGAAAATGAATTACCTGAAAGGAAAGAGCAATACAATTTCGAAAAAAACTACTTTAGACATAATACTCAATACACTTGTTGGAAATAGTATGCCAGAGTTGAATTTTACACTCAACGCAGTAAACATAAAGCCGCTTAAACGTCAGGAGAACTTAATGTCATCAATGTTTTATATTAACGATCCGTCTAAAAGAAAATAATTTTATTGCTGCACCCAGTCTATATTATTCTATTGTTTATAATTCTCGTCCATAAAACAATATTTACTCTATAATGCATTGCGAGAACCAATTTTAACGTAAAATAAACGTACAACTGAAATAATAATCGATTAATATGAACTTAAGTGACGTCAAGTAAGTATTAATGTACATTCCCAAGACTTATTGTTTTAATGATTCACATTTCTCCTTGAAACTAAGACTCCATGTCAATAGTCTATCATAGCGGTTCTCAACTTTAGAACCAGGGCTACTTCATTTACTTTCAAAATCGCATAATCAGCCAGGAGCTTTATTTAAGTTTATTTGTTATTGACATAAAGAGTGTAGATAGTGAAGATGTACCGTGTTGAGTTGGCCAATAAAGGAAGCCAGGTTCGATCGAAACTTTATACTGACGTCCCGCTGTGGTGTGATGATAAAGAAAGCGAGAAAGAGCATACACCCCACATCAACAGCACCGACCTCACCTCAACAGCACCCACCTCACTTCAACAGCACCGACCTCACTTCAACAGCACCCACCTCACTTCAACAGCACCCACCTCACTTCAACAGCACCCACCTCAATTCAACAGCACCCACCCCACTTCAACAGCACCCACCTCACTCTAACAGCACCGACCTCACTTCAACAGCACCCTCCTCACTTCAACAACACCCACCTTCAACAACACCGAACCTCACTTCAACAACACCGAACCTCACTTCAACAGCACCGACCTCACTTCAATAGCACCCACCTCACTTCAACAACACCCACCTTCAACAACACCGAACCTCACTTCAACAACAGCGAACCTCACTTCAACAGCACCCACCTCACTTCAACAACACCGACCTCACTTCAACAGCACCGACCTCACTTCAATAGCACCCACCTCACTTCAACAGCACCCACCTCACCTCAACAGCACCCACCTCATTTCACCAGCACCGACCTCACTTCAATAACACCCACCTCACTTCAACATCACCCACCTCACTTCAACAGCGATTTCACTTCAATAGCACCGACTTCACTTATCAAATATTTAGTTTTGTCGATAAACCCTCTTCAATACACAACGGACAAGTTCATAGTGCTCAGATCCCCACCTCAACAGCACGTTACCTTGTTTGACAAAGCACGCCTGTCATAAACTAGCGAAAGCACTAAAGATGGCATCAGCAGAATGAGATGCATGAATTCAGTAGCACCGACAGAGACCCTGACCCCCAACCTCCTTAACTGCCTCTTACGACATGCCTGGAATGTGACAGTGGGTGTAAGGTCTTCTTTTATGGCTGTGGTCAGGGTCCCTGTAGCCACACGGGGGCACCTCCAGAATACTTTGTCTTAGCATGGTGAATTTTAACAAAAAATTAACCATTACATAAAAGGGTTAATTCTTTGTCTAGCGCACTGTTTACAGAAAATCGGATCTATTTTGAGTATTATATAATATACAACTATTTCAATGAAATGTATATTATAGCATTCTCAGGTTATTAAGTCATATCAATTAATTCTATGCGATATATAACTATTTAACTAATGACTTCATCATTTTAGTTATATAGCATGAAGTGCAATAATAGAACAGCAATAATAAAATATAACTAATAGAACTATAAACCTATTGATATAAAAAAGAGGAATAACACGCGGATGCGCCAATCACCAAGCTTGTTCACAATACAAAGTTGTTCACAAGCAGATCTACACACTGAGCAAATCATTAAAAATATCACAGAGATACCACGTCTAAAAATTAATGGAAAGATAATCAATAACCTAAGATATGCTGACAATAATGTATTACTTTAAGAAAATCCTAAACATCTACAAGAATTACTTCCTGAAATAAATATGACAAGAAAAAACATCGATTCAATATGAATATAAAAAAGACTACAACTATGATCATAAACGAAGATGATATTCAAAACCTACAACTGGGTATCAAAATTGAAGCAGTAGACCTGGAGTCAGTTCAGAGTTAAAACTACCTTGGGCATACTATAACCAGTGATGGAAAATGTAAAACTGAAATAAACAAAAGAATAGGAATGGCAAAAAATAATTTTAATGCCATTACAAGTAACACGACGGATACAACTAAGAATGACAAAATGTAATTTCTTCTCAACATTCCTGTATGGTGCAGAAACATGGATATTAGACAAGAAAACAGAACAGAAAATTGAAGCCTTTGAAATGTGGATTTATAGAAAAATAGGAAGAATTCGGTGGAAAAAAAAGCAAACAATGAAGTTTTAAAACAACTAAAAATGAAAAGAAAACTACAAAACACATTTCAAACAAGACAAATGAGATTGTATGGGGCATGTTAAAAGACACAGCAGCCTACTAAAAGTAATCTTGGAAGGGAAAATACAAGGTTTAAGGAGCAGAGGCAGACCAAGACTGACATGGACGAATAACATCACATGATGAACAAGTCAGACTATGAAGACCTACACTGTCAAAAGAAGAAACAGATCGGAATGGCGCTCCAACGTAACCGACCTTCGATGCGGAGACGGCTCTCAGTGATGATGATGATGTTGAGCATGAAGTGACGGGGATGCGCGCGCTCCTATTGTTTCAGAGAAAGTAATCACTTCATTCACAAGTTAATGATTAATAAACTTAATTCATGTAAGAATGATTGTGATGTTTGGTAAAGAAAATATGCCCTTTATCAGTACCTCATTATTTTCAAGATATTGTAAAACGTTTTTTTTTTAAATAATAAAACCATAGAGAGCATATACAATAAGAGAAGAATGTCACAGAGGTCGGGTTAGATTGATGCTAAGTTGGAGTGACAACATCATCAAGTGTCAATGGTGAGGGCTGCCAGAAGAGCAAGATCTAGAACTTTGTAACTCTCTCGACAACCAAAAAGGTAAAAGAAGAGGAAGAAACGAAAGACAGACAGATTAGATAGATAGGTCGATGGATGGGAAGGAAGGAAGACAGACAGACAGGACACGACACGACACAAGACAGAGACAGAGACAGAGACAGAGACAGAGACAGAGACGAGACGAGACGAGACAAGACTACAAGACTACAAGACTACAAGACTAGACTAGACTAGACTAGACTAGACTAGACTAGACTAGACTAGACATAGATAGATAGATAGATAGATAGATAGATAGATAGATAGATAGATAGATAGATAGATAGATAGATAGATAGATAGATAGATAGATAGATAGATAGATAGATAGATAGATAGATAGATAGATAGATAGATAGATAGATAGATAGATAGATAGATAGATAGATAGATAGATAGATAGATAGATAGATAGATAGATAGATAGATAGATAGATAGATAGATAGATAGATAGATAGATAGATAGATAGATAGATAGATAGATAGATAGATAGATAGATAGATAGATAGATAGATAGATAGATAGATAGATAGATAGATTGATTGATTAAGAAAGAGAGAGAAAGATTATACTTTTCTATTCACAAACAATTACGAAAAATCAGGATACTTGTCGACAAAGATACTTTTGAAACAAATCTTCTCATAGCGACTGTAAAATGGTAAAGAAAATCATTTTAATAAATCTTGACTTGACCTTCCAGTGTCGTTAGACAGCACTTGGGGTTCGTAGAGTCTCCCGCCAATTTTCACAATTATGGGCGACCTATTGAATTATAAAGAGTAAATCTATGCCTGCCAACCTTGCTCTTTTATCACAGGTCTTTTCAGTGTTTCTCAAGGTCGTCCTCTTTTCCCCTGACTTGACGATTCCCGTTTGAGAGCTGTTTCATAATTCTCTGGTCGTTTCTTCTAAATACATACCCAATATATGTCCAGCTACCTCTCTTAATACTAGACGGGATAAATGGCATGACCATTTCTTTTATTTCGCCATTAGTTTTGAATTTGTTCTATTTTATGCAAAGTAACTTTCTTAGGCATTTGTCTACAAATGCGTTGATTGTTCCCCATCCGTCTCCTTTGTTATCTATCAAATTTCAGCATGAGTGAGTGTGGATAATACGTGCTAAGTTTTGTTTTCATGCTGAGTATCTTTTATCGCAATATTTTTTCAAAGTTTTTAAAACTTAAGCCCGTCTTTGCTATTCTGATTCTGATCTCTTATCTAGCTTCTACCTCTATGTTAATAAATTTGTCTGCCTGCCTGCCTGCCCACCTGCCCGATCTGTCTGCCTGCCTGCCTGCCCACCTGCCCGATCTATCTATCAATTTGTCAGTCTGTCTGCCTGCCTGCCCACCTGCCCGATCTATCTATCAATCTGTCAGTCTGTCAGTCAGTCTGTCAGTCTGTCAGTCTGTCAGTCTGTCAGTGTCAGTCAGTCTGTCCGTCTGTCCGTCCGTCCGTCCGTCCGTCCGTCCGTCCGTCCGTCCGTCCGTCCGTCCGTCCGTCCGTCCGTCCGTCCGTCCGTCTGTCTGTCTATCTATCTATCTATCTATCTATCTATCTATCTATCTATCTATCTATCTATCTATCTATCTATCTATCTATCTATCTATCTATCGAGCCGTGGCCCATAGGGCATAGCCTCAGACACTATTTCTCTTTTTCTAAATTTTCTTTCTAGCAGTCTCTATCTTTCCGTAAATCTTTTATCAAATCCCGCCACTTGTCTCTGTTCTGTGCAAGCAACTCTATCTCATTGAGGGAGCCTATTCCTGCTGTCTTTGCCTCTTTGATCAATGTTCTTCTCAGTGTCTCTCTGGGTCGGTCTCTTTTCCTCCGACCTCTTGTTGTTTCCCACATGAAGGCTTGCTTTGCTACTCGGTTATTATCTCTTCTCATCACATGTCCAACATATGACCATCGTCTTTTCTTGATTACTGAAAATATTAGTGGTTGATCGGCGATTTCTCTAATTTCTTCGTTTGTTTTGAATTCGTTCCACGATATACGAAGTATTTGCCTTAGACATGTATTTTTAAATGCGTTCAACTTTGTTTCTGTTGCTGTTTTCCAGCTCTCACATGTATATAAGGGTTAATAGTACGTTTAATTTGAATAGTCTAGGTTTTGTGTTTGTGCTGATGAGTTTTGATATCCATAACTTTTCAAGGCTTCTGAAAAACATTGCTGCTTTAGCCATTCTGATTCTATTTTCTTTACTTGTGTCCTCTTCCCGATCAATATGACTTCCAAGACAGACAAAGTGATCTATCTATGTCACTGTTTTGTTCTCCATGTATATTATGTCATCTGTTGGAACCAATCTTTTCATGACTTTACTCATTTCATGATTGATCTCAAGCCCGATTTTTCTGGCTATTGATGACATTGCTATTGGAAAACATTCGCTCAGTCTCTCCTTTGTACGAACTTCACATGTGTACCAATCATACATGTATTTGATACTATTTATGATTTTTTATGGTAAGCCATATTGCTTCAGAATTTTCCACAAAGAATCTCTATGAATGCTGTCGAATGCTTTTTTGAAGTCAATAAAGTTAAGTAAAAAGGCTTTTGCTTTTCAATGTGTTCCTCCAATATAAGTCTTAGAATAAAAATGTGGTCTAGGCAGCTTCTTCCTTTCCTAAACCCAACTTGTTCCTCGCACATTACTGTATCTATTGCATCCTTTATTCTATTCACGTTGATTTTACATAATAACTTTGAGGCAACTGACAAAAGAGTCACGCCTCTCTAGTTGTTTATTATATTAATAAATACACGGGCAAAAAAAATGTTACACAATGACTGACCGTGAGAAAATGCGTTTATTGGCCACGTGGTGCAGTGGGGACAGAATGTTGAGAACCTGTTTCATGCCGTCAACATTAATGCAGGGGTGGGGCAGATTAACTAGGCATTGGCTTTCATGAGAAGCAGGGTCATAGCCAATTATTGTATCAAACATGTTCGTCATGATGTGTATTATCCAGTTTTGATGTTGTTCAAAGAGTGAGGTGGGCGTGTTTCCGGGAACCGGAAGGTGTGATACTTTTTAGATAGTTTTATGATGGGATGCAGGAAGCTATGAAGATGGAGCGTGGATTTATTGTGTACATTTCATTCCTTTAAAATTAATCATTATCGGTGCATAAAAGGAAGGTGGGGAATGTATCTATAAAATAGAATGTGCTTGTAACAGGCTTAACTCGACTCAACTCTCTTCGTGTTAAACACAGTCAAAGGGCAGATAAACCCGCTGCGTTTCATTTTGAACATTGCACTACTAGTTATATAGTCCACCCAACGTCACTGCAGAACAGACAAAGAAATTGCTTATACAGTGGGAACTTACCTGATTACCAGAATCGTTTTTTTGCAAATCAGTATATACTTAGTGTTGGATCTCTCTTGCGGGTCATACAAATTGTTGCTTTAAAACGTATGACTAATCTTTCCCTTTCAAAGGCAATTTTTCTGTCAAAAAAAAAAGAAAAATTTCCACTGGTGGATAGGGAATTTATTTTTCTATTCGTGGGAGGTGGGTAGGAGGGGAAGCCTTTAAAGAAAACACAATTTAAAGTCGTAAATAATATATCCCTACTTTGATAATCTCAATGCTTATTATTGCTGTTATTCTCATAATCCTCAACGCTTACAACCACACATATCATTGTTTTATAACAAGTAATATAAATTTATTAACGTTTCATTAGTTATTAAATATATATATATATATACATATATATATATATATATATAAATAATATAAATACATATAAATATATAATTTATATATAAATTTATTAACGTTTTATTATTTAACGTTTCAAATACTTGGGCACAATAATAACATCAGATGGAAGATGCACCACATAAATATAAAGCAGAGTAGCTCAGTCAAAAATAGCATTTCAGAAAATGAAAAATATCTTATGCAGCAAATCGATGTCAATAGAAGTGAGAAAGAGAGTTCATCGGTGCTATATAGAACCAATTCTGAACTATGGAAGCGAATCATGGACAGTAGACAAACAAATGAAAAGACAATTAGAGGTCACAGAGATGAGATTTCTCAGAAGAATGTTGAAAGTTCCCTGGACAGCTAATAAGACCAGTGAGGAAATTCTCAAAGAGGCCAACATTAGAAGGGAGCTCTTAAAAAACATCAGAAAGAAACAATCAACATTTTTCAGGTACATCATGAGAAGAGAAAAGTTGGAATACTTGGTCACAACTGGCAAAATGATCGCGCAGACGAAAAAGAGAGAAAATGCTGGATAGCTTGGTGTCATGGCATGGAAAACGGTCAACAGCAGACAATTTGGTAAGAAACTGTAGATAGAAGATTGTGGAAGGACATGATCGCCTACTCCAACCGGTATGGCACATGATGATGATGATGAATATAAATTTAATGATTAGATTTTGATAATTTTCCGCCTGGCAGTTGAGCTCTACAAGAAAACCTGCTCTTTGGTTCTGAGTCTTTGGGCTCTCACTCGGCGCCCGCGGCACTGCCGTCGACGTCACTTTCGCCAACTGAGTTGGATCGCCGGAATTTTTAATTATAGAATAAACCAGGTGGACAATAAATGATAAGATTTATCTTATAATGTTTATGTTATATTCTATTAAATTTTCAGTGCTTTTGGTTTGCATTTTTGTGTAAAATAAAATTTATTTGTAATGTAATAATTATTTTAAAAATGTAATTGTATGTTTATATATGTAACCTCAAATCAAAATAAATCTAATAATTTACAGTCCACCTACTTTTGGTTCACGTTGTATAGTAGCTAGATGTCCTTGATGTAGTTAATCCACAAATACATCTTTCGTGTCTGTATGACTGTCTGTGTACCTCAATTATTGTACAAATAAAAAAGTTATGAATTTAACGTGATTTTGTCCTATTCTCTTCAATCATCATTGATTGCCATTTCTGCATCGAAGGCTGGCTACCATGGAGCGTCATTCTGTTTTGTCTCTTGCTTTGATGGTGCAGATTGTCATGGGGGGGGGGGGTGACTTTTCCATCTTTTGATGTTACTCGTCCACGTTATTAGTCTTGGTCTGCTTCAGCCTCTTTTACCTTGTATTTTCCCTTCCAAGATTAAGTTTAGTAAGCTGCTGTGTCTCTTAACATTCCATAAAAATCTCTTGTATCGTGTTTGAATTGTGTTTAGTAGTTCTCTTTTCATTTTCAGTTGGTTCAGGACGTTATCGTTTGTTTTCTTGCCTTTCCTTTCATTTCTTCCTATTCTTCCATATATACACATTTCAAAGGTTTCAATGTTCTTTTCTGTTTTACTTGTATAATAGCCATATTTCTGCACCATATAGGAATGTTGAGAAGATGTAATATTTTGCTATTCTAAGTTTTAGCCCTGGTGTTATTTGCTTTGATGTTAGTATCTTCTACATGACATTAAAATTACTTTTTGCCACTCCTGTTATTTTGTTTATTTCAGTTTTCCATTTTCCCTCACTGGTTATAGTATGTCCAAAGTAGTTATAGCTCTGAACTGTCTCCAGGTCTACTCCTTGAAATTTGATACCAACTTGTAGATTTTGAGTATTATCTTTATGTTGTGTTCATAGTTTTAGTCCTTTTGATATTCATATGACATCAATATGTTTTCTTATATTTAATTCAGCAAGTAATTGTAGATCTTTAGGATTTTCTGCTAGTAAAAAGTGGAGACATAATAAATTGTAGAAAAAAACTCGATACCTACCGATATTAGGGTTATGCCCATGTCATGCTTCCTTTCATTAGGTTCTAGACGCGAATGATGTCAGTTAAGTAATAGCAAGGAGCAACAATGACAAGATCATTTTGATTTCCAGCAGTAACAAACTGTTCCTTGATATCACCATGAAATGTATCCCACTTGTGTAGAACTTGACGTACTATACAAATATATATATATATTTATTTATTAACTACCTACTTTCCTGATTTATTTTCAGTGTTAGAAAACCCAACGTACTGATGCACAGAGATAAATTTCGCAAGCTGTTTCCAAAGGCTGAGAAAGCGTGGCCAATTTGATATCCAATGGTTGCTAATCTCGATATCAAGCAATTGAGTGTCGATATAACCATAAAATGTACCACACAAACGCAAACATGTACGATAAATCTAAATATCTATACCCATTCATAGTATCTCTTTATTTAGTAGCAAAATGAATAAAATGTTCCACCCAATCAGAAAAACTGCAGTGAAAACATATTCCCGCGTATTTGGCTCAGGTTCCATTCATTAAAAAGGAGGAAGGAACGCTGTTCATTTTAAAAAAGAATTGGTATCCATAGTCACGTAAAAATAACGTTGAACATTATAGATAAAATGGACGCACATTTCAGCCGTTTCTCTAAAAAAAGACACTATTTTGTTCGTTGCTTGCTAGTCACTTCTACATCTACTTTATGATGTTTAGTCAAAGTAATTTTTTTTCAAAATGAGTCAGAATGAAATAAAAATCGTTTCTGTATACTCCACAAGGACTGTTTTGGATATCCTGTCTTGATATTCAGCTCAGACTTTAATATACAACTCCACTTCCGTTGACAGATCCCAGAAATAGATGATGACGTTGAGATAATATTCAAGACCAGAATAATTTTATTCCCAAGCGGATTACTTTTTTTTACAGCCGAATCGACCTCATTGAACTTAAAACAGGCAGTCACTGTTGTCCAATTTTCTTCAGGAAATTAATTGTACACACGCTAATTTTCTAAAGAACAAGGGTTTGATCCTGATCGACGGCTTCCAGGTCCACTCAGCCTTAAATGGGTACCTGATTTCTTTCTGGAAAAGTAAAGCGGCATGGGCGTAATATCGATCGAATTACCCCAAAAATCATGTGCTGAAGGTCTATAAAAACTATGGTTACTAACAATGTATTCCCTATACGCCACTTGGCGTGACAGGGCTCTTTATTTTACTCTTCTCACTACCTTTATAGTGGCTAAAGCATTAAAAACTATCTTATTTCTCCTCTCATTACTTCCTTAACAATAGTACCACATTTGTTTCTGTGTTCTTTTATCGACATGTCTTTGTATCATTGTCTCTTGCGTCCTTCTCTATCTATCTATCTATTGACCTTTCGAGCCGTAACCGGCCCATAGGGCGTAGACCAAGATACACCTTCTCCTATATGAATTTTTGTTCTAGCAGTTTTCTTTTAAAGATATTTTATCAAATCTCGCCATCTGTCTCTGTTCTGTGCAAGCAGTTCTATCTCATTGAGGGAGCCGATTCCTGCTGCTCTTGCCTCTCTCATCAATGTTCTTCTCAGTGTCTCCCTGGGTCTTCCTCTTTTTCTTTTACCTGTTGTTTCCCATATGAGGGCTTGCTTTGCTATTCGATTATTATCTCTTCTCATCACATGTCCAACGTATGACCATCGTCTTTTCTTTATTACTGAAGATATTAGTGGTTGATTGGCGATTTCTCTAATTTCCTCGTTTGTTTTGAATTCGTTCCATTCTATACCAAGTATTTTCCTTAGACATTTATTTTCGAATGCGTTCAACTTTGATCAACTTTGTCCTTCTCTACTTGAAGTAAATAAATGATGTCTAGCCGCGATAGTTCAGTGGTTAGTGAACTGGACTACAAAGGACAAGAGGTAGGATTCGATCCCAACCGACTGCTTTCGGGTTCATCCAGCCTTTAATGGGTACCGGATTTTTTTTTCTGGGAAAGTAAAGCAGCACGTAATACCGACCACATTACCCCAAAAATCATGTGCCGAAGGTCTGTAAAATTTACTGTCACTAATACCATACTCCCTATACGTCACTTGGCGTGACGGGGCTCTTTACTTTTTTTTTTTTACAATCTGCTCCATTCTTAATTAATATTTTTTTCACATTCTGTGCCACACCCACACTGCACAGAATCATCTTGCTAATCATCATTGACCTGTGCGTGGGACTAAGGGATAGTCTAGAGGCAAAGCGTCGCATTTAAATAAAAAGGTCACATGTTCTAATCCTGTCACAGACGGTATCCAGTTTTCTTTCCACATATGTGCTTTCTTCGTGGATTACGCTCCTATGATGTCAAAAAGAGTAGGACATAATGACCGCTGCCAGGGCAAACATTGTTAAGTTATAAATGTACCCATGCCGAAGACGAATATGTCGAACCGGTAGGCGTAGATATCGCGACCTGTCGTAAACTAGTGATATAAAGCATCCATGCCCGCTTAAAGGGTAAACGCTAGGAAATAATATTCAGAAAAAACATAGTCAGCTTTCTACATGTCATATATCAGCTATTTCTAATCTATTGTCTGGTTTCTTTTAAGATTAAATTTTACATTGTTAGCACGAGATCTCTCATTGTAAGGTCCGGATCTGTCATTCTTACTTCCAGTTCTTTCATTGTTTAGTTCCAGATCTCTCAGTGTAAGGACCAAGACCTGCTCTATCATGTTCCAAGACATACACTCTCTAATACTACACTTAGTACTGTCCGGTACATGCACTTTCCCAAGATCAGCTCCTTCATTACCCAGGATTAATCAATCCAGTTATCAACTGATTCCTTCGTTAAGGCGCAGTTCTCTCATCACTAGGGAATTGCTGTCTCTTACGACCATTTCCTTCATTGATGAGACCTCATTTCTCTTCACCTAGGATACAGGATACTGTCTTTCTCAAGCAAAAGTTCAATCCCAGTCAAAACTGGCTTTCTCCATTGGTTAAACCTTGCTTTCTCCATTGGTCAAGGTTGCTTTTGTAACAAAATCAGTTTTCTCTTGTGCCACATCATTAACTTTCTTATTATCCTGGAGAACTTCTCAGCACTCCAGCCTAATCTCAATCTTGTTCATTTTCATCATTGTCCAGAATCATACATCCCATTGCTTATAACATAATCTGTTATGAACAGATATTTCATTTTCAAAGACAAGTTACCTTAATAGTCCATACTTGCTCTCACCAAGGACCAATTCTCTCTATAACTATACATCTGCCTCTTCATATAACCGTTAAAAGAAGGTAATAATTTACATGAAGAAGGTTAGATTTAACAATTGAAAACAGTGTCAAATAGAACAAGGAAAATATAAAGACAATAATGACTAGTACGTAACAGATCAAATAGAGAGAACAAGAGAGAGAGAGAGAGAGAGAGACAGGGATAGAGTGAGTGAAGGAGAGATTAAAAGTGACGACTAAAATAAAGAGATGAAGTAATACAATACACAGTTTGTTTATTTTTGCTTCACCTCAGAATGACATTTTTCTTCTAATGTATTGTAATCTAATGTATACACAATGGAATGAATTCAAGACTATGAATTATTTGGATAAGTGAAATGGCCATGCAACTAAAGATGTCACGCACAAATAGGAAGAAAAGATATAACAAAAGGTATATGTCGGACATGTTTTGAGAAGAGACAACAAGAGAATTCCAAAAAGGCTCTACTATGGGAAACATTAGGATACAGGAAAAGAGGAAGATCTAGTGAGACACTACAATGAACACTTATAAGAGAAGCAAAGTTGGCAGGTATAGGCTCATTGGATAAGATCGAACATCTCGCCAAAAACCTGAAATAGATAGCAAAACAGCTAACACATCACGCCAAGTCACCAGCATGACGAACTCTCTGTACACCTAACTCACATCATGCTAAGTCACATGCAGCATGACAAACTCTCTGTATATCTAACTCATATCACCCAATATCACCAGCACGATGAACTCTCTGTACACCTAACTCACATCAGGCTAAGTCACCAGCATGACGAACTCTCTGTACACCTAACTCACATTACGCTAAGTCACCAGCATGACGAACTCTCTGTACACCTAACTCACATTACGCTAAGTGACCGTTACGACGAACTCTCTGTACACCTAATTCACATCACGCTAAGTCACCAGCATGACGAACTCTCTGTACACCTAACTCACATTACGCTAAGTGACCGTTACGACGAACTCTCTGCACACCTTACTCACATCACTCTAAGTCACCAGAGTGGCGAACTCTCTGTGCACCTAACTCACATCACGCTAAGTCACCAGCACGACGAACTCTCTGTACACCTAACTCACATCACGCTAAGTCACCAGCACGACGAACTCTATGTACACCTAACTCACATTACGCTAAGTCACCAGTATGACGACCTCTCTGTACACCGAACTCAAATGACGCTAAGTCACCAGCATAACGAACTCTCTGCATACCTAACTCAAATCACGATAAGTCACCAGCACGACGAACTCTCTGCACACCCAACTCACATCACGCCAAGTCACCAGCATGGCGAACTCTCTGTACACCTAACTCACATCAGGCTAAGTCACCAGCATGACGAACTCTCTGTACACCTAACTCACGTGACGCTAAGTCACCAGCATAACGAACTCTCTGCACACCTAACTCACATCATCTTAAGTCATCAGCACGACGAACTCTCTGTACCTCTAACTCACATGACGCTAAGTGACCAGCAGGACGAACTCTCTGTACACCTAACTCACATCACGCTATATCACCAGCACGACGAACTCCCTGTACCCCTAACTCACGTGACGCTAAGTGACCTGCACGACGAACTCTCTGTACACCTAACTCACATCACGCTAAGTCACCAGCATGACGAACTCTCTTTACACCTAAATCACATGACGTAAAGTCACCAACCAGTATGACGAACTCTCTGTTCACCTAAATTACATCACGCTACGCCACCAGCACGACAAACTCTCTGTACACCTAACTTACATGACGCTAAGTGACCGTTACGACGAACTCTCTGCACACCTTACTCACATCACGCTAAGTCACCAGCATGACGAACTCTCTGTACACATAACTCACATCACGCTAATTGACCAGCACGACGAACTCTCTGTACACCTAACTCACATCACGCTAATTAACCAGCACGACGAACTCTCTGTACACCTAACTCACATCACGGTAAGTCACTAGCATGACGAACTCTCTGTACACCAAACTTACATGACGCTAAGTCACCAGCATGACGAACTCTCTGTACACCTAACTCACACCACGCTAAGTCACCAGCACGACAACCTCTCTGTACACCTAACTCACATCACGCTAAGTCACCAGCACGACAAACTCTCTGTACACTTAAATCACACCACGCTAAGTCACCAGCATGACGAACTCTCTGTACACCTATCTCACATCACGCTAAGTCACCAGCACGACAAACTCTCTGTACACCTAACTCACACCGCTAAGTCATCAGCATCAGGAACAGTTTCAGCCCCAACTCTTTCCCTCCCCCATCCATTTACAAAGCAGCGAATCACAATCAGGACGACCCACATATTGTGAAAGACGAAACTCCAGCATGGCGAAAACAACTACAAATTGTCAAAATAAAAGGGGCAAACAAAAGTGTAACTACTCATGTTTATACAAAGAAGTTACGACGGTGGTTTTCTGTTGCCTTCCGTCAATTTATTTACGGTTGATTCAACTCAACTGGCCTTTCACTAAAAAAGTCTCACAAACAGGGTGAGAGGCAAAATGGCTCAGGCAAAAGCAGCTTTTCAAAAAATGAGGAAGACACTGTGCAATTCATTTTTGTCATAGAAACAAGAAAAAGAGTTCTTAAATGTTTTGTAGAGCCTGTCTTAACATATCCATGTAAATCATGGACAATAGGACAACAGACAAGAAAATCACTGGAGTCTGTAGAAATGTGGTTTTACAAAAGAATGTTGAGAATACAATGGACAACTAAGAGGAGTAATGTAAGCGTGCTGTAAGAGGCCATAATAAAAAGAAAGATAATTTCCAATATTATGAAGAAACAATCATCCTTTTTTGGCCATGTAATGAGAGGAGAACATCTGGAATATATTGTGACAACTGGAAAAGTAGATGGACGATAAGATAGAGGGAAGCAAAGAGAAAATATACCAGACAGCTTAAGAGAATGTCTTGGCAGAAGGTCAACAACAGAAATGATAAATAACTATCGAGATTGAAAGTTGTGGAGAAACATGATCACCTACGCCAGCAGGCATGATACTTGATGATGACGATGATGAAAAAAAAAATGTATGACAAACTGCCAGGATGTCGATGTTCTAAGGCAACAAAATCTCCAGTTGAACAATCTCTCAACCTCTATTCTGACACCCCCCCCCCCCCCCCCATACCCAAAAAAAAAAAAATGACAAATCCCCAAAACAACAAATCTCTTTAACAATAGATGTATACATCAGCCGGTTAGCAACTTTGCAACTAAAACGTTGCACACAACAAGCAGGCACTTAAATCCATGTCTGACAGCCCTTCATTATATCCTCGACAAGGATTATGAACTCACGAGCAACCGAAAAGCGGCAAACGAGCAATAAATCAATATAGAATAAATAAAACAACACCCACAGAGGGCTGGTATACCAAAAAAAAAAAAAAAAAAATCGAGCGATCCTGTCAGGATGTGAAAATATATAAGGTTTAATGAATACAAGCTTTTTGGGGAACGGCCATTCCTGGCAGAGACGATATGGATTATGGGAATAATTTAAACGAGGGAGATGAAGATACAGACGAGGCAACCAGGCGATAAAAATAGGAAACAAGCTAGAGATGACCTTTGCCGGAACAACACGTCTCATAAAGAAGCATTTATTTAGAGGATAAGAAGGCATGCGAGCTGGGAACATAAAATGTTTTCAGCCAGAAATAGAAAGATGGCCGCTAAGTTTGATTTATTTTGTGATTTATTTGGTGTGTGCTTTGATTGATACAAAATAAATATTAACGATGCTAAATTCACTTAATTAAATACAGAAGCTAGTTTTGGTTTGTTTTATTTGAAATCGATACTTTTATTTGCTTGTTTATACAAGGCAAAGAGGGCTGGAAACAACAATAATGGAAGGAACGATTTCTGGACGACGTATCAGCGGCAGACCAAGAAAATGATGCTTTCATGACATCAATTAGATCTTGAACATAACAGAAGAAGTGGGATATCTGGCTAGAGATTCTTTCAGATGTAATGAATGCAACCTTCTGTAATGGGCATGCGATCTGATGACGATGATGATGATGATGATGAAAAAAAGTGTTTCTCACCAACCCACAGACTCTCATGGAACTGCAAGAAAGCATTCGACGAGAAATGAATACCGCATATCTCGATGTGTGGGTTCTGGAACATGGAGTGGCGGTTCCGGCGTGTATTAACGCTAATAAGGACAACGGTCAACATTTACAATACGATCATTATACTTCTCATACCCTATTGAACCTTTGTGTCAAATGTTGCATCATTACGTCCAATAGTTTGAAAGTTATAATGGAATATCTGGGACCGAGATGTTAGTGTAACACCATGTATAACAATGGATAACAGTATTGCAATAATAACGGACAACAGAGCGTTACTTGAACAAAGAATGACAACTTGTATGTGCTAAAAATGACAATAAAGTGGGAATGTAACAATGTGCCACAGAATGTGGATAAAACATTCGGTAACAAGAGCAAGGCATTTCACGCAGCAGTAACGAATAGTTTTTGGAAATTATGTACTGTCACGTGATCTCCTCTCGCATTACACCGAAAACATCCAGTACATAGAAGTTTAGGGCTGTCGGTTAAATGGTTTTAAACATTACTTGAGACATGGAAATATTGATTTAATATTGAAACGTAACAAAATGAATTATTTATAAAATTGATCGCAATAGTAGTTAAGAAAATGTAAATACAAATATTGTTGCGTATACAGTTAACAAATGAAGTGGAGGAGTCTCAAATAATGAAATATCAAAGTACAACAATAGAGTACAGAGAAATCAGTTATAGCATATACTGTATATTAGATATCCCGCACTCTATAAGCATCTCTATAAGAAATTAGAATCAGACTGGCTAAAGCAGCAATGTCTTTCAGAAGCCTTGAAAAGTTGTGGAAATCAAAACTCATTAGCACAAACACAAAACTTAGGCTATTCAAATCAAATGTACTATCAACCCTTACGTATGCGTGTGAAAGCTGGAAAACAACAAGAGATATAGAAACAAAGTTGAACACATTCGAAAATAAATGTCTAAGGAAAATACTTGGTATAGAATGGAACGAATTCAAAACAAACGAGGAAATTAGAGAAATCTCCAATCAACCACTAATATCTTCAGTAATAAAGAAAAGACGATGGTCATACGTTGGACATGTGATGAGAAGAGATAATAATCGAATAGCAAAGCAAGCCCTCATATGGGAAACAACAGGTAAAAGAAAAAGAGGAAGACCCAGGGAGACACTGAGAAGAACATTGATGAGAGAGGCAAGAGCAGCAGGAATCGGCTCCCTCAATGAGATAGAACTGCTTGCACAGAACAGAGACAGATGGCGAGATTTGATAAAATATCTTTAAAAGAAAACTGCTAGAACAAAAATTCATATAGGAGAAGGTGTATCTTGGTCTACGCCCTATGGGCCGGTTACGGCTCGAAAGGTCAATAGATAGAGATAGATAGTAGACTCTATAAGCATCGGCCGGTTGGATGGGCGATGTACTGGAAAATTTAAAAAATGGAACGAACCAGACAAAGTCATCATCATTTCAGAAAATAATGAACATATTTTGTAACCAATATTTGTCAAGAAAATGAGAAAAAGAGAGTCATTCGGTGTTACGTGGAACCAAATAAATCTTTGTCAATGCAAATGAGAAAAAGTCTCTCAGTGTTATGTGAAACCACACTTGACATTTAGTCGTGAGAAATGGACAATTAGTAGGCAAACAAGAACAGCACGAATGTGACAGTGATGCGGTTTAACGGATTAATGTTATGTTAATAGTAACATAAGACTAATGGATTCCTGCAGTGACCGGTCAACGGGAACATTTGTTAGTTCCTCTCGGGCTGAAGAGGGCGCATTGGACAGAAATGATAATTCTCCATTTATGACGATTCACTACTAGACTTATCCTGGTCCCCAACGCAAAGTTGACCTTTCTCTATTAACTGTTCTTCTTAGAGCTTCATTTGGTCTTGTTTGATTTCTTTTACCACTCTGAGAGAACATATATGTTACCGAAAACAAAGCATGGAAAACAATTACACAACAAACTAAATACATAGGTAAAGATGAAACGACGACAAGATTAGAAAACAACTTTAACGGTGTGAAATTGAGATGTGGATGATTAACTACAAAACAATACTTATCACTACCAAGAAACGTGTGCTATCAATGCCAACCAAACTTGATTACCTGTGACTAAACATAAAAGAAAGCTTATCACCATTCTGAAGATATGTCTAAGGAAATGGAGTGAATAGAATAGACAGAGTCAGAAATGATAAGAGAAGGAGTGGACACTGAACCAGTCCTAAGCTACATACAGAACAACAAATTAAATGGTTTCCTAATCTGGAGAGAATGCTGTACGGTTCCTTACCATACAAAGTGTATATTAAAAGAGGAGAAGGGAGAAGAGCAAAGTGTATGGTCCAGAGTAAGATGGATCTACAACAACAATGAAACACTACAACATAAATTAAACACTACAACATAAATTAAACACTACAACATAAATTAAACACTACAACATAAATTAAACACTACAACATAAATTAAACACTACAACATAAATTAAACACTACAACATAAATTAAACACTACAACATAAATTAAATACTACAACATAAATTAAACACTACAACATAAATTAAACACTACAACATCAATGAAACACTACAACATAAATTAAACACTACAACATCAAGGAAACACTACAACATAAATTAAACACTACAACATCAAGGAAACACTACAACATAAATTAAACACTACAACATTAATGAAACACTACAACATCAAGGAAACACTACAACATCAATGAAACACAACAACATCAATGGAACACAACAACATAAATTAAACACTACAACATCAATGAAACACTACAACATCAAGGAAACACTACAACATCAATGAAACACTACAACATCAATGAAACACTACAACATCAATGAAACACTACAACATCAATGAAACACTACAACATCAAGGAAACACTACAACATCAATGAAACACTACAACAACAATGAAAAACTACAGTATCAATGAAACACAACAACATAAATTAAATACTACAACATAAATGAAACACTACAACATAAATTAAACACTACAACATCAAGGAAACACTACAACATCAATGAAACACTACAGTATCAATGAAACACTACAACATAAATTAAACACTACAACATAAATTAAACACTACAACATAAATTGGCGATGGTTAAGTTGTCAGAACCATAACGTTGCAATCTCTCAACATCATAATGGGTACAAGAGGAAGTGACGAAAGAAAGAAACAAACAAACAAAGAAAGAAACTAGAAAGATGAAGGACAATAAACATGCATAGAAGATTATCGACAACCAAGCCAGCTGACATTAAATGTCGCCTTTACTCGACAACTGAAGGAATTTTCTCTTGGACCACTTCATCGTCCGCCTGGAAAAGACTTTTAAGATCTCCTAGATTTTATTGAGAGAGAGAGAGAGAGAGAGAGAGGGAGAGAGGGAGAGAGAGAGAGAGAGAGAGAGAGGGAGAGAGAGGGAGAGAGAGGGAGAGAGAGGGAGGGAGAGGGAGGGAGAGAGAGGGAGAGAGAGGGGGAGGGAGAGGGAGGGAGAGAGAGGGAGAGAGAGAGAGAGAGAGAGAGAGGGAGAGAGAGAGAGAGAGAGAGAGATTGTGGAACATACTCAGACAATATCAATACCACCAACAATTATTAACATCGTCAAAGATCTGTATGAGGGGTTCCCATGTGCAGTTCACACAGAGGCAGGACTGAATGGATGGTTCCAGATTTATACCGGAGTGAAACAATGTTGTATATTATCTCCCTTATTATTTGGAAATGCTGTCGACTTCATTATGCAGAAGTGCTGTACAGGTAACAAAGATATTGGATGGACACTTGGATCTCAGAGGACCTTCATTTTGCTGATGACATAGTTCATATAAATAGCAGGACTTCCGTTTTCAAGATGGCGGAATTGAGTCACGTTCTCTCTATCGCTGCAGAAATTCCGTTGGATTCTTATCGACTTCGGGTTTCCTTTCCAATTTTCTGCATTCCAGTCGAAATGATGTTCTACTTGTTATATCTGCGCCATTGAATTGGCGTTGCACGCACTGCAATACTCCGTTTTGACAAATCTAGTATTGTGAATGCGCCTTCCAACGTCTAATGTTGATCTGCGTTTTACGTCACACAAAGTGCTGTTCAGTGACCATTTGATGGAGATAGTTGACGCAAGTTATTTACAAGTTACAACGCATTAATGTGGTGGGCTCCGTCAAGTCAGTCAAGTCAGCGTCTTTGGGAAGTTTGTACCATGTTTCGTTCGTTGTAGACTGCATTCAGTAGAGTAATAATGAATACATGGGCGCAGACATTTTGTGCGTGCTACGTCATCATAATGGATCATGGTGTGTCCCAAGACCGACCATGCGCTAATCTTGCGATCTTGCGTTTGGTGTGCATCGGGGGATAATCTGACGACGAACTGTGATTTGTATGTTCGGAGTTGGAGTCAAACACGATGTCCTAACATCATCAAGCGCCATACATTTACTATGACGATCATCATTTTCAGGAGGACGTGATCTTCCGGGCAATGTGATGGATAGGCGGCAGGAACCATTGAAGGCTATGTCTGAAAGATGTTCATTGTTGCAGTTTCCTCATGTTCCAAGTCCGGCTTGTTGCAGGAGCTACTGAGTTAAGTGCTCTGTGCACACCGTGAGCTGTGTGTTTCATCCGTTTTGATCATGCTCCGATATTCCAATTGCTTACGATGAATGCTGATATCGTATGACAGGAACAGTTGGCCGTGTTCACTCTCTGTGCGGTTTCGCCTTATGTCTTTTGGCGTGTGCTGTGAGACTGCTATGGTGGGGACTACAGCTACCTTTCTTTGCTTGGGAGATGTGTTAGCAGTTCGGATGATTCCACTGGCACGGGCGGTTGAGCAATTATGGATTTCAATTCGTTTGCAGTGATACCGAGGTCTACCATAACCAGATAACCAGATAACCAGATATAAATAGCAGTGTGAACATGATGCAAATAAAAACATATGTCCTGTAATCGATGGCTAGGAAAATAGGACTTGAGTTCAACCAAGAAAAAAAAAACAAATGTAATTAAAAATCAAATTCGTCCAGACGAAAAAAATATACCTTGAAGGAAAAGCATTGGAAGAAGTAGCTCCATTTGTATATCTTGGAAGCTGCATAGATCGGGAAAGAGATACAAAGACAGAAATTAGAATCAGATTAACGAAAGTAGCAACGACTTTCATAAAGAATCAAAATTGCTAGACATAAATAGAAAGTTCAGGATTTTCAAATCACCTGTATTATCCACCCTTAATTATGCATGCGAGAGCAGCTGGAAAACAAACAACATTGAAAGTAAATTGGATGCATTAAAAAAAATGCCTCAGGAAAATACTTCGTATACAATGGAATGAATTCAAGACTAGTACAGAAAATGGAGAAATAATAAAGCTGAAAAAATTATCATCAAAAATCAAGAGAAGGTGGTCATACATTGGTCTTTGATGAGAAGAAACAACAAAAGAATCTCAAAGTAAGCTATCAAATGCTAACCAGAGGATAATAAAAAATGAAACTGACCTAGACAAACATTAAAAGGCGAGAGGCAGCAATATCAGGTATCAACTCCTTATCCGAGGTTGATCAACTCGCCCAGAACGGAGCCGTGTTGAGACACACAATGCAGGTCCTGTGCAAGATCTGACGCTAAAAAGATCGTCGGACACAACTCTTGAAATTCTGCCTTATGTGCCGTCTTTGGCTCGAAATGACAATAGATAAATATTAAATATAATTGCGTGTAATTTAGTTTGAATTGTGTTTTGATATTCGTTGACCATGTTACGTGAAGAGTCAATTGTCCATCGAAAACCTTCAGAAGATGCCAATTGATGTTATGTTGATGTAGAGTTTCTTTGTAATTGTCGCACCATCTGACTTTTTTTGTTCAGACGCTTCTCCGTTCTCCTTCTTTAATATGTTTTGTATATTAAGGATTTGCATGGTCAACTTGGCATAGTCAAATTCTAGAAGGCCAACCCATTATAGTTGTCGTTTCTATATAAATGTGCTTTGTTTCACAGGATTTCCTTACCCGCTTTACCATTAACAAATGCTTCTTGCTTTTTATTCTTCTTCTCCTTTTTTCTCTTTTCACTGATACCTAAAAGGTGTCGTGGTTTATATTATTTGTCGTTCTTGAGCTGCTCGAACTGTCTGAATTAGTGATTTTCCTTTGTTGTTACATGTCTCTGTCACTGCATCTATCCATCTTCTTCTGGGTCTTTCTCTTGGTCTTTTTCCATGCATTCTCGAGAAGAACGCCCTTGATGGTGATTGGTAAGGGTTCATTCTGACCAGGTGGCCAAACCATTTAAGTTGTTCTTGTTCTATATATTCTTGGCAGGGTTTCGTTCCTACTATTTTTCTTATGGTTTCCTTTGGAAACTATCTCTTCTTGTGCTGTTTGTTACTTTTCTCAAGCATCGCATCTCACATGTATTGATCTTTCTTAAATGTGATTTAGAAAGGGCCCATGTTTGACTTTCATAGCACAAAGTTGGTATGAAAATGCTATTTATCATTTGTTGTTTAGCTGGCATAGAAATGTTTGGATGTCTTAGCAATGGTGAAAGTTGGTATGTGACAGCATTTGCTTTTTGTATTCTCATGTCAATTTCTCTGTCTAGTTTTCCATCTTCTGTGAACATTGTGTGCCTAAATACTTGAATTCCTCTACTTGTTTTATTTCTTTATCCTAGATCTTGATGTTTAATGGCTTAATTTGCTTATTCTTATAGCCTCTGTTTTTGCTGTGTTAATTTTCATACTGTAGTTGTGCAGCTTTTATCAAGAGATGTTAAATGCTGTTGTAGCAGGTTTTCATTCTCATATATTATGCATTGGTCATCTGCGAAGAGTAGCTCGTTGATGTTTGAGTTTTCTACCTCTATATTATTATTATTTTACTTTTTATTAGTCTTGTTAAATTATCATCGTCATGTGCCATACCGGTTCACGTTGTTTTTCGATAATTTTCTATCCACAGGGCATCGTATCAATTCTGTTGTTGACTGTTTTCCATGTCATGACACCAAGCTATCTAGTTCCTTTCTTTGCCGTCTGCGGCAACTTGTAACGAAGTATTCCAACTTTCTTCTTCTCATGATGTGCCTGAAAAATGCCGATTGTTTCTTTCTGATGTAATTTAGGGGTGCCTCTTTTATGTTGGCTACTTTTAAATTAATCAAGTACAGTGCCTACTGGCGTTGGTTATCATGATTCTCTACAACTCTCGATCTCGACAGTTATTTATCATTTCTATTGTTGACCTTCTGTCAACCCATTCTCTTAAGCTGTCTGGTATCTTGACTCTTTGGTTCCCTCTGTCTCTTCGTCCCTCGATTTTCCCAGTTGTCACAATATATTCCAGCTGTTCTCCTCTCCTTACATAGCCAAAAAATGATGATTGTTTCTTCCTAATATTGGATGTTAGCTCTCTTTTTGCTTTAGCCTTTTTCAGAACGTTTTCATTACTCTTCTTACCTGTCCATTGTATTCTCAACATTCTTCTTCAAAACTACATTACTACAGCCTGCAGCGATTTTCTTGTCTGTTGTCCTCTTGTCCATGATCTACATCCATATGCCAAGACCTGTTCAACTTAACATTTAAGAACTCATTTTTTTGTTTCCATTGTCAAGAATACATTGCATAGTATCTTCCTCATTCTTTTGCTTGAGCCATTCTGCATCTCACCTCTGTTGTATATCTACCAACTTATGTTAACATTTTTCCCAGGTATTTATAATTTTATTTACCTGTTTTAATATTGTTCTACGTGTCTTTGTTGTGCATTGCAGTGATGTCTTTTACTTTGTTGGTGCAATTACTTCCATCTTTTTGCTACTGAGTTCAAACCCTTTATTTTTGATTACCTTCACTACAGTGTTTACAATTTCTTGTAACTTATTTTCACTCTTAGCGATTAAGACCGTAACATTAGCATACCTGAAGTTATTTACATTATGCCCTCCAATTTTTATTCTAGGCATGTCCCTTATGAATCTTAAAATAATCTCACTATAGTATTAGTAGGGAGCCGCGATACCTCAGTGGATAGTGAACTGGACTACAAAAGACAAGGGGCCGGGTTCGATCCCATCCGACGGCTTCCGTGTTCACCCAGCCTTAAGTGGGTACCGGATTTTTTTTCTGGGAATGTAAAGTAGCACGGGCGTAATACCAACCACATTACCCCAAAAATCATGTGCTGAAGGTCTGTAAAATATAGGGTCATTAACACCATATTTCCATATACGCCACTTGGCGTCACGGGGGTACTTTACTTTTTTTTTTCTTATCTGGTATATATCCGCTGTTGTAGATATCATGCAATGTTTTTCTTATTGTTTCTATTCCAAAATCACCCAAAGATTCAATCTTTTCTTTAGTTATACTATCTGATACAGGAGCTTTTCCTGCTTTCATATTATGCAAGGCGTCTTCCATTTCTTCTTTGAGTATTTCCCGGTCCTTCCCCACTATCCGGAATATTTACTTCTGTACGTTGATCGTCATAAAGATCTTTAATGCATTCTGTCCATCGTTCCTGTATGCTTTGTTTTGTTGAATCAACAATTCTCCTTCCTTTGATCATCAAGTTTTTTTATTGCATTTTCTTCCTGTTAATCTTTCATTTTGTTTGTAGGTAGATTGGGTATCTCTTTTTTTTCTTTTGCATTTCAGTGTCTTTGCATCTCTGTTTTAGCTATGCTTCTTTGGATTTTAATAAAATTTCTTTATTTTTATCTCTAGTGCTCATTGTTTTTAAAAACAGGGACGCTGAAATATTATTGACTACGAATAAGAGAACAGAAAATGAGAAAGAAAAGGTGAAGCCATCCTTGTGGTTTTAAAGAAGAACTGGATAAGTTGAGTGTACGGTGAAGAAAACAAATATTGAAGTTCTAAAACAAATTAAAATAAATGAAATACAGAATCGAATTTAATTTCACCAAGACAAATAAAATACTTTGGACATAAAATTACAGAAAAACATACTGAAAGTCACCTTAGAAGCATAATTACAGGTAAAAGAAACAACGGCACGTAATAAATCAGACTGACAAAATCAAGAGGCTTTTCAGCCTAGACCATAAACTGTTAACATCAAATGTAAATGACAGATTAGAAAGCCGTCCCATGATAACTAAACTTTCCCTACAGAGAAGCTGCAACATGTTAAATATCACATTATGTATACACCTAATATATGTATACTCTGTTCATCAGCAATTGTTTCATTTATTTCTTGGAATTGTTTCATTTATTTCTTGGAATTGTTTCAGTTATATAAGGTAAAACTGTACAATAACATCAGTAGACAAGCGACTCACGCTATTACATGCGAGCAACGGGCTATTTAATCAATATCTCCCCAAGCTCAATAATTACATTACAGAAACCTATCATAACTGCTATGATTGAGTGAACAAATAAGGAAAGTAAAAGTAGACATTTTTTGTGGTTATAAGAGGAAGTAAAAATGGATTTTTAGAAAAAGTTGGGTGGGTGAGGAAGAAAATATGAATATTTGAGATCATTAACAATTAATAATGGAGACTGTCAGAACGTGATCTAATGCGCAACAGCAACACGCAAATTAAATGTCACGAAAAACATTTGGCATAATACCAACAAGGCAATGAAATTTAAACTGAGGGCAAGTATCTCCCCTATAGCAAAATATGGTTGTGAATCATGAACAATCTCACAAATAACAATGAAAAACATTTTTTCATTCGAAAAAAAATGCTACAGAAAGACCCTTATGATACCTTGGATAATGAAAAAAGTATATAAAACATATTATACACAAAGATCTATCATTCAGAACTGGTTGATAAATAACATTTTTTAGAAGAAGGTAAAAGATGGCAACACCAGATGACACAGCCGGTTGGAAAGAACAATAATGGAAGGCATGGTTTCAGGAAGACGAGACAGGAACAGACCAAGAAGAATATGCCTTCAAGAAATCAAAAAGAACATCAGCACAGAAGAAGTGGGAAATCAATTGTGACAGCGACGGCTGCAATGAATGCAACTTTCTGTAGAGGACACGGAACGTGATGACAACAAAAAAAGCATAACAAGTTTAGATGCGGTTGTAAATAAAGAATGAACAATTAAATATCAAACAAGCATGGCAAATATAACAATATAGATAAGGAATTATAATAAAATACAGAAAAAATGTCTATGAATGAGAAATGAAAGTAATGGAGACAATCGCTACAGTTCAATGAGGGCATTCAGGTGTGATGAAATAAAAATATACTGCGTCATCTGGCAAGAGATAGAAGCAAAACGAGGTATCGTATTAGTCAATATTTGATGCAGAGACTATACAATATATAATATGATACAATATGATGAAATGGTGCAGTTTGATAAGACGGTGCATTGTGATGACACGATAGTGTGTGATAAGTTCACTGATCAAGAAACAGTTATCAAGAGGTTGACTGGAAGCTGAGCCATACTATAAACCATTAAGATAAGAGAGAAATTAGAATCCATAGTAATATATAGCCACGCAATGAGACGATTTCTGAGGTTTGTCCGATGGTTTACTCAGTGCTTGAGTATAAACTTTAGTGTAGTCGCCACGTAGTGGACATATTTCAAATATTCGATTTCTCATTAACATGAACAAAATTAATATCTGACAATTGAAACCCTGCCCATTTTTCTTGATGAACGAAATGACTCATATTTTCAAACAGACGTAAAACTCAACGCCATTAACTTTCCTCTATCTTTATCATTTTTTCTTTCTAGAATCTATCTCCGATATGCCTATTCAATAACTTACCTTCTATATGTCATTAGTAATACACATGGCTCGGAGATGTTAATTCAATAATGAATGTTCAATCGTCGCACATAAACGTTTACGACTGCAGCGACGCCAGCTTTAAAAATGCATGACAATGTGTGTAAGGAGCGTTGACATTCAAAACAATATATCGTGCTGGAGTCGGATGTGGCCGAAAGGCGCAAATATCACAGTCATACTGCAAACCACAACACAATGCAGACACATCCACTTAACGTCCTTTTAAGGGCGGATGGCGAAGAGGTATACACCTTTAGTCATCGGGCGAACGCAAGCAAAACAGTATCTGCAACATTATTAGAACAGATTCAGTTAATCACTAGGTAAACTAGATGTTTCCAGAAAGTGACTTGAGTAACCTGGGAAAGGAAAGAAAATGAATAGAAATTATATCAAACGACTAAGAATAAAGATAAAATATTCTTGAACTGCTCACAGAGAAAAAACATTGGTTTACCATTTAGAGAGAAAAGTGCAGAGTCCAACGATCAGAGTAAGATGGAATGACATCATCAAGGACACTCAAGCAGCATCGAATGATAATGGTTGAGACATCAAAAAGTCAGAGTTAGAACTTTTTATACATGGAGTAGAAAGAATGTTCTTCTTCTTCTTCTTCTTCTTCTTTCCTTCCTCCATTGCCGTTGGCGTCGAGGGGAGATACAATCTGCGATTATTTGCTCTTTTGATGGCCTCTTCTGGTGTTATCCCTCCTAGTGACTCTAGTATTCCCTTTATCAATCTCTTTCTCGGTCTTCCTCTTTATCTTCCTCTTTAATTTTAGTATTTAATATTGTCCTCTACAGTTTTATCGTTACAATATTTGTTTAGTACAGACATATATATCCAGAGATACATGATTGTACAGAGAAGTTACGACGGTGGTTTTCTGTTGCCTTATTTTTGCAGAATTGCTAGGCAACGGCAGCTTTCCAAACAATGAGGAAGATACTAGGCAATCCGTTTTTGACAATCGAAGCAAGAAAAAAGTTTCTTAAATGTTATGTAGAGTCAGTCTTAACATATGGATGTGAATCATGGACAATAGGACAACAAACAAGAAAATAAATGGAGTCTGTAGAAATGTGGTTTTAGAGAAGAATGTTGAGAATACCATGGACAGCTAAGAAGAGTAATGAAAACGTTCTGAAAGAGGCCAAATAAAAAAGACACATGATTTCCAATATTAGGAAGAAATAATCATCACTTTTTTTTGGCCATTTAATGAGAAGAGAACAACAAGAATATATTGTAACAAATAGGAAAATTGAGGGACGAAGAGATAGAGGAAAGCAAGGAGAAAAAATACCAGACAGCTTAAGAGAATGGCTTGGCAGAAGGTCAACAACAGAAATGATAAATAACTGTCGAGATCGAAAATTGTGGAGAGACATGATCACCTACGCTAGCATGCCTTGTACTTGATGATGATTATGATATATCCAGTGGCATATGTTCTTTCTTTTTTCTATATGTAAGACATTGTTTTGTGCGATATCAATTTCTTTCATTGTCTTCTCCTTTACTTCATCTCATACATTTTATGGAATCCAAGGAGATAACATATATATATATGTATATGTTGATGTTTATATTCCAACAAATGTATGAGATGTAGTAAAGAAGGAGAGAATGAAAGAAATTGCTATCGCACAAAACAATGTCTTACATATAAAAAAAAGAAAGAAAATATGCCTCTGGATAAGTCTATACTAAACAAATATTTTAATGATAAAACTGTAGAGGACAATTTTACATATTAAAATTAACATTCTTTCTACTCCATTAATATAATAACTGCAACTGAATTCAATATTGCAACTCTACAGTTTTCTATAAATGTAAAAAATATGCGTAATTTTCATGTCAAATCGACACAGAGAAAAATAAAGATTGTCAGTATTACAGTTTTCTTGTTAAACTATTATTGTAATAATAGGGGTAAAAAGCGTAGTAATGTGAACAATATCTGCACTTCAAAAGTCAAACTATTAAACTCACTGTGGCCTGTGCCCTAGACTGCTGACTCTAATGATATCAGTATCTCTGTCAGTATTTAAAGAGAAAGCGAAAAAAAAAAGGAAAATGAACTTGGAAATAAAATTGTGAATCTGACTTTAAATAAAAGTATTTGGCGTCTGGAAATGAAAGAATGACTTAAGATCTTCTTAGAACAAAGGGACTTTTCGCTCATCGCACGTGTCTGTGTGTCAGATTGGATAAGGGGAACAAATCGTGAACTATCCCTGGGGCAATTATGATCTTAAAACAATAATTCCTGTCGACGTTTAATAAAGCAATTAGACAATGTGGATGAAGAAGAAGAGCTTGTTAATGATGTCTGAAGACTAGAATGTACAACACCAGTGTAGACATCAATCTGTATCCAACAGACTTTTTTTTCAGCGGGTTTTTGCGGGAGTGGGAGTAAAGAAAGCAGATTGAATCTGACATCTAATCTAAATGTTCAAACCACAGGAGGCCTCAATGAATTTACTCACACGCAGAAAAAAAATCATATCTCTGTTATATACAACAGATATCGAGAGTGGGTGGCAGATTGAATTAGACTTGGCTTTTGCCAGGTATATGGACTTATTTCAATTCTTGAAGCATTAGAATGTTTGCTTCCTCCTCCACTCCCACCTCCTACAAAGTATGAAACAAAAATTCAAGAAATGTCATTACATGTTGATTGCAATGATGCATGCGGCCTTTATTCCAACACGTATTTCTTCAGCCTTCAGCTTATATTAATTAACGGGCCTTAGTGGCTAAGTGCTAACTTGCAACTTTGACGATTAAGTGAAAGGTGCTTCAAACACAGCCTGGCGCTCTCCAGTTGATTCTGTTAAAATTAATGGCTTCTTAATGAGTTAGGAAAGAGATAACATTGAGGTAGAGCACTGGCCTCCTAGTCTAAAGATGCTATGACCCTATAATGTGGAATATTACTTCACTCCTCTACCACATAAGAGACACTACTGCTTCATAACAATCTACACGCAGGCCCCAAAGAATAAGATAAAAAACGTGAGATAAATACATTAAAACAAAAAATAATGATTAAATTTACAGACATATACGGACCTTTTTTCACTAAAACTAGAACTTGAGGTCTGTCCAACAAAAACTATCTAACTTTAGTTTCAACCCAATTGGTCTCTCCATTTCAAAACCTTCAAATATGCCATGGTATTTGCGAAGTTAATAGTAGCAATAGGATCCTATATACAGTCTTGCGAGACTTGTGCCCTTGTAATAATCTTCTTTGAGGTTACTTTTTATTTTCCTTAATGCTTGTCAGAAGTAGTAACCTTCAACAAAATAAGCGGTTGACCCACTTCAAGGTTAGCGTTTGCATGAGGATCAGTCTGTGGTGTAAAGACAGTGGATCTGTTTTTGTCAGCAAACTTCTCTCCAGTACGTTATGTTCATACCAACAACTCTCACGACACGTTAACAGACGTCTTTGAAGCTTATGTGGAGTCTTCTTTTGATATAGGATGTAGGACATCTTTGCGAATCTGTCCATTCTGCAATCGGCACAGCCGATCTAACCATCTTAGACTACTTTGATGGAGGACTGTGGGCATGCTTGTTTACCAAACCCGATAATGTAGCGCCTCATTGTTTATAATCATCTACGGGTTAGTGTATTGGTGCTAACAACAATTTATTTATTTTTAAAAAAATATTATTAAAAATAAAGTAATTAAGAGTTAACCATTATCTGCTACATACTTCTACATACTACTATCATCTACTATATACAAATTTCGATACTATGTTGTGTCCCGTACCAATGATTTTGTACTTGTGAATGACGAATCCAATAAGCTATTTCAACTAATCCAAAAAGCGATTTCAAAATGATTTATGGAAATATTGCTATGGTTAATGAGGGTTATATTAAGTTGCATATTTCGTCATGAAATCATTGTGTCTTCTGAATTTTATAATTACGTTTTTTTTTGTTTTTGTGGCGTATAGGGAATATGGTGTTAGTGACCATAACTTTTACAGACCCTCGGCACATGATTTTTGGGGTAATGTGGTCGGTTTTATGCCCCTGCCGCTTTACTTTCCCAGAAAAAAAAAATCCGGTACCCATTAAAGGCTGGGTGAACCCGGAAGCCGTCGGTTGGGATCGAACCCTACCTCTTGACCTTTGTAGTCAAATTCACTAACCACCGAGCTATCGCGGCTCCCAAGTTTTTCTTTAGATTTGAAGTTTTGCTTGTTTAAATTTGCTCCCCTCCCCCCTTCTCCCTCCAAATGGAGACCATTAAGAAACGAAACTTTGGTTTGCTTAGTCGTGTTTTATCCTCAAACCTAAAATATTTAAATTTCGAAGTTGTTGGATTGCATCTGCACCAAACATGCAGCTGCTCTGTGTTGTTTTTATATTTACTCCCTCTATCTTTGTACTATAGGGATTTTTATAGAAAAATGTCTCAACGAAGGTGGCTAATTGCATAATTTTAATAACTTGTTTTAATAACAGTGATGTTAAAAGTGATTTTAATTAAATTCTAATGATGTTAATATTTAATAAAAAAAAATAACAATTAATAATGCCATTAAAAAAATAGAAAACCAACTTTCTATTACTCATCATGTGCCATACCGGTTGGCGTAGGTGATCATGTCCCTCCACAATCTTCTATCTACAGTGCATCGTATCAGTTCTGTTGTTGACTGTTTTCCATGCCATGACACCAAGCTATCCGGTATTTTCTCTCTTTGTCGTCCGTGATCTCTCTTTCATTTTATTTTGCCAGTTGTAACCAAGTATTCCAACTGTCCTCTTCTCATGATGTGCCCAAAAAATGTTGATTGCTTCTTTCTGATGTTTTTTAAGAGCTCCCTTTTTGTGTTGGCCTCTTTGAGAACTTCCTCATTACTATTACTATTATTATTTTTATTTTGATCCTGGTCACTTTAGTCAATTCCTATAAATCGTATTATCATTAGACAGTTACTATATGTTTCAATTAGCAAACAGGTACGAAATTTTCTGTGATAGAGAGAACATATATTTTAATTGCCTTTTCTGTAATTTAATAATGTAATGATTTAAACGGACTGTCAAATGAAAACTCGCAGAGATTTATGGACGCTAAAGATTTCTGGACGCTTTAAAACATAAAGAGTGTTTCAACATTGCGTTAAAAGCGCACCATGTAAGGTATTGGAAGTATCGCATGTTAATTCTCACTTCTACTTGCCTCTACATATCTGTGCCAGAGGTAAATTTGAACGATTCTTTATATCAAGACAAGGGGAGAGAATAACAAATTAATTGTAAGGTTTGGGGATAATAAATACACAGATCGATATTTGAAGCTGCACACCCTGACAAAAAATACAAATGAGATTTGTGGGACATGTTGAACGACACAGCAGCCTACTTAAAGTAATCTTGGAAGGGAAAATACAAGGCAAAAGAAGCAGAGGCAGACTAAGACTAACCTGCACGAGTAACATCAAATGATGGACAAGTCAGCCTATGACAAAATGCACTATCAAAGCACGGAACGGAGCGGAATGACGCTTCATGGTGGCCTACCTTCGATGCGGAGACGCCACTCAACGGTGATAATGATGACTCAGACACAATTATAGCTATAGCACTAAATAGTAAGAGAGAATTATTGTATTACATTATATGTTTATTGTTATATATGTTTAATGTGTGTGTTTTCTTGTTTAGCTAAGCCCCTAAAAAAAAAAAAAAAGAAATAAACAGTAAACATGGAAATACAAAGAGGGATACAATCATTTGAGATGTAGATTTTTTTTTTTTGAAGGATGCTAAAGATACCGTGGAAAAAAAAAAAAAAAAAAAGTAAAGTACCCCCGTCACGCTAAGTGGCGTATAGGGAATATGGTGTTAGTGATCATAAATTTTACAGACCTTCGGCACATGATTTTTGGGGTAATGTGGTCGATATTACGCCCATGCCGCTTTACTTTCCAAGAAAAAAATCCTGTACCCGTTAAAGGCTGGGTGAACCGGAAGTTGTCGGTTGGGATCGAACCCTACCTCTTGTCCTTTGTAGTCCAGTTCACTAACCACTGAGCTAAAATATACCGTGGTCATTCATTTAATCCAACAGGATTGCTAAGAGAGGCAGTTTGAGAGAGGAAGACTATAGAATAAATTAGGGCAAGTGGAAAAGTGGGTTGTATAGGAAATATAATGTGGGCCTGGAGCTGTGTTGGTATTATATTAGTGGGTCGATGGCTGGATTGGTATTATAATAGTGGGTCTGGAGCTGTCTTGGTATTATATTAGTGGGGCGAGGGCTGGGTTGGTATTAAATTAGTGGGCCTGGAGCTGTGTTGGTATTATATTAGTGGACCTGATGCTGTGTTGATATTATATTAGTGGGTCGAGGGCTGGGTTGGTATTATATAAGTGGGTCGAGAGCTGGGTTGGTGTTATATTAGTGGGCCTGGAGCTGTGTTGGTATTATATTAGTGGGCCTGTAGCTGTGTTGGTATTATATTAATGCCTCGAGGGCTGGGTTGGTATATATTCGTGGGCCTGGAGCTGTGTTGGTATTATATTAGTGGCTCGAGGGCTGGGTTGGTATTATATAAGTGGGTTGAGAGCTGGGTTGGTGTTATATTAGTGGGCCTGGAGATGTGTTGGTATTATATTAGTGGGCCTGGAGCTGTGTTGGTATTATATTAGTGGCTCGAGGGCTGGGTTGGTATTATATTAGTGGGTCGAGGGCTTGGTTGGTATTATATTAGTGGGCCTGGAGATGTGTTGGTATTATATTAGTGGGCCTGGAGCTGTGTTGGTATTATATTTGTGGGCCTAGAACTGTGTTGGTATTATATTCGTCGGTCGAGGGCTGGGTTGGTATCATATTAGTGGGCCTGGAGCTGTGTTGGTAATATATTAGTGGGTCGAGGGCTGTGTTGTTAATATATTATTGGGTCGAGGGCTGTGTTGTTAATATATTATTGGGTCGAGGGCTGTGTTGTTAATATATTAGTGGGTCGAGGGCTATGTTGGTATTATATTAGTGGGTCGAGGGCTGCGTTGGTATTATATTAGTGGGTCTGGAGCTGTGTTGGTATTATATTAGTAGGGCGAGGGCTGGGTTGGTATTATATTAGTGGGCCTGGAGCTGTGTTGGTATTATATTAGTGGGTTGAGGGATGTGTTGGTTTGATATTAGTGGGTCGAGGGCTGTGTTGGTAATATATTAGTGGGCCTGGAGCTGTGTTGGTATTATATTAGGGGGTCGAGGGCTGTGTTGGTATTATATTAGTGGTCCTGGATCTGTGTTGGTATTATATTAATGGGTCGAGGGCTGGGTTGGTATTATATTAGTGGGTTGAGGGCTGCGTTGGTATTATATTAATGGGTCGAGGGCTGTGTTGGTATTATATTAGTGGGTCTGGAGCTGTGTTGGTATCATATTAGTGGGTTGAGGGATGTATTGGTATGATATTAGTGGGTCGAGAGTTGTGTTGGTGTTATATTAGTGGGTCTGAAGCTGTGTTGGTATTATATTAGTTGGCCTGGAGCTGTGTTGGTGTTATATTAGTGGGTCGAGGGCTGGGTTGGTATTATATTAGTGGGCCTGGAGCCGTGTTGGTATTATATCGGTGGTTCGAGGGCTGGGTTGGTATTATATTAGTGGGCCTTGAGCTATGTTGGTATTATATTAGTGGGTCGAGGGCTGGGTTGGTATTATATTAGTGGGCCTGGAGCTGTGTTGGTACTATAATAGTGGGTCGAGGGCTGGGTTGGTATTATATTAGTCGGTCGAGGGCTGTGTTGGTAATATATTAGAGGGCCTGGAGCTGTGTTGGTATTATATTAGTGGGTCGAGGGCTCTGTTGGTATAATATTAATGGGTCTGGAGCTGTGTTGGTATTAGATTAGTGGGTCGAGGGCTGTATTGGTATTATATTAGTGGGTCGAGGGCTGTATTGGTATTATATTAGTGGGTCGATGGCTGTATTGGTATTATATTAGTGGGTCGATGGCTGTATTGGTATTACATTAGTGGGTCGAGGGCTCTCTTGGTATTATATTAGTGGGTCTGGAGCTGTATTGGTATTATATTAGTGGATCGAGGGCTGTGTGGGTCAAGGAAAACAAATGCATCAAAATGTGAGTCTGCATTGAAGCTAAATTTAAGGCTGCAGTGAAGCTAAATGTGAGGCTGCATTGAAGCTAAATGTGAGGCTGCATTGAAGCTAAATGTGAGGCTGCAGTGAAGCTAAATTTGAGGCTGCCGTGAAGCTAAATGTCAGGGTGCAGTGAAGCTAAATGTGAAGTAGATATGTGAAAAGATAGAATTAATCATGCCATTAAACATTTTCTTTTTACATTTCTCTCTCTGTCTCTCTCTGTCTCTCTCTCTCTCTCTCTCTCTATCTCTCTCCCACATACAGTTAACATCACTTGCGCACTATAGCGCAAACTTTCTTAACAAAAAAAAATAAGCGTATAATATACTTGAAGAGTTAGAAACGAGAAACTTAGTCTGCCCTTCATAATTCATTTAAAACTGAGGGTGTCAGTACTCTTCATATCTGACAGTTGGACCATGGTTTATATCTGGTAGTATTGTAGCTTTGTGTATAGTTTTTTTAAATTTATCTAAACATTAATTGTAGCATATTATATTCTATCCCTTACATTTTGTAAACCTTAATTTTATCTTTCTGTTTTTCTAGTTTCTGCCATGTGTTAATATGTATAGTCTATATCCCTGCATAAGGCCAGCTTAGAGCACACCAATGTATGGTTTTATGTTGTCTTTATCACCGTTAAGCTCTATTTTTATATCCTTCCGCCTGTTTTATCAACTGAGTTTACATTGCATTCTAGAATTCGTTATCTTTATGGATTTCTTCTAATGTTTTTATGCCCACATGTATGTTGAAAGCAAACGGATAAAATTAAAAATCACGGCACTTTAATCTTATGTTTGTATGGCTAATCCATCGTTTATCAATATTTATACAATATACGCAACAGTTGTCTGAGATTAAGCCTGTCCTGATCCAAAAGATAAAGCACGCGCAATTACTGACACATTAAGGGGAGATGTGGCAAGAAAACAGCTTAAATAATGGGCCAGAGATATTCGTGTAGCGTCAAACGAGAAGATGCATTACTTCCCTTGTTGAGCTAGGAAAGTATAAACTCTTTTTAAGCTAAAAAATTAACCTATGAATAATCGATACGCGATATCGGCATTTGATTAGTGCGAAATTTAAGGTGCCTATCCTGCCTACTTTACATATCTCCTCAATGATTGCTACATTTTTTAAGGGCGTATTTTTATATTCTTTTAGATATTTTTTTTTTAAATCTTTATTTTGCTTTTTTTTTTTTTTTTTTTCATAAAATCAATTTCAACAAATTAGTTTTGCCCAAAAGAGCCGAAGATCTCAAGATTTAACTCAGTTTGATGACATAAGCTGCTAGATATGTAATTCATTGTGCACGTTTTCCAGTATGACAGATAAACAGCTGGCATATATTTAATTGCCCATTGCAATTGATTGGAGTCAGTGCTCCTCTATAACTATTAGTTGCATTCTCATGGAGTATCATCAGGTGGCTTGTGGGGAGTATGAAAGGTGTGGGTGCCGATCTTAGCAGTGATTTTTTAATTGGAAATGCCACTACGACGTTTCTCAATATTTGTTTATTTATAACATATATCACTACATTGTTAATGGCATAATTAGCTAAGTGTGAAGCACTTGATTGTGGGCAAATATCGCGGGAAGTGATTTAAATACTCTAAGGCCTCGTAAACAAATCCTGCTGAAATAATTTGTATTTTGTGTGTGTGTTTTTTTTGACGAATTGATAGTTGCCCGATGGTTTGAGGTTCTAACAGAACGCTTTCAGCATTGCTGTAGACTAGCATTATATGAAGTTGTTGAAATTGCCGGATTAAAAATATAAAAAAAGTGACAACTCATGTGTTAGGATAAACAGAAAAATAAACGGAAACAGAACGAATTCTGGGAAAAACAAAATGAATAAAAATAGAAACCTAAGAATTTTTACAACAAAAATGAACCGTAATTTTGAAGAAAAAAAAAACTAATTTTGAACGACAAAAGAAAATGTAAAGAACAAACTTCAACTGATAGCAATGAATGGAAGTGGAAAATATTAAATTCTCGCAGCACAAGAAAAAAAAAAGAACGAAAATAGAAAGGAACGAGTTATGACAGACTAATAAAAAAAAGAAATGAAAAAAAAATCTGACTGACAAAGAAAAAGACAACAATTAATAGAAAAATATTATTCTGACTTATAATAGAATGAAAAGGACACTAAAAAAAAAAAGAACTAAACAGAGAATGAACGGAAATGCAAATAAAAACAAATTCTGATTTGACAAAATTTACATCCGATTATCTACAAGCTCGGAAAGTAAATATCTCGTATAAGAGAAAGTATGTTAGATTTAGTTCTTTGTGTCTGATCACATGTCCGAGCAACTTGGTCTGTTATCGCTTTATTCAATAGTTTGTTCCGTTCCTAGTCTTTCTCTTAACTCTTCATTTCTGATCTTATCTCTCAGGCTGGTTCCTGTCATGCGTCTGACACAATTAATTTCGTGGTAGTTATTTTTCTAATAGTTATTGAGTCTAAGGTCCGTATCTGACAGTGGTATCACAACGTTGGGATAAAGATAGTCTTGTAAATGGCACGCTTCGCTTCTGACGTTTATTCTTTGTTCGACAGTAGTGGTGAGATCTGTTCAATAACTCGACAACCTTTGTTACATCTTGAGACTATTTCTGTTGTTTGCGTGTTGTTATATGTCCGGGTGCTGCCTAAGTAGGTGAATTCCTTTACTTCTTTTTCTTTCCTTCCTCATTTATCTTTCAACGTCGAGGGGAGATATAATTACCGGTCTTTTGCGCTTCTGTTCGCCTCTGCTGCTGTTATGTTTCCTAGTGCTTCTAGTATTACATCGATCCATCTTTTTCGTTGTCGACCCTTTGGTTTTCCTTCACTTGTTTTATGATACTGCCATATATCTTAACGCTGGTATCTTGTGTTTCTTTTGAAACATCGTTTTTGTTTTCTCGTCATTACTTCTGTCATTTTTATGTTGATTTTCATATTATGTCCCTTAGTACTCGTCTTCAAAATGTTGCATCATTTGTTGGTGGAGACGTCAAAGGTGAACTACATAGCTCTCGCTCTTAAAGTTGATAGTCATGGTCGTGATTACAATGTGTGATACACCACACAATCACACACACACACACACACACACGTGAATTTACTATCTTACTTTTTGTGCTAACTGTGTTTTAATATATTCAAAATCATAAAAACATTAAGAATGAAAAGTTGACAACTTATCGCATTAAATATTCCATTTTCACCAATAAATCTCGTTAAAATGTAATCTATAAAATATTGAAATCAATAGGATAAAATCATGAAAGAATCATAAATATAATTATACTTCTGAAATAAACAGTTAAGCAACACAATCAAACTATGAGTGGCAAGTGTCTGTGACGAACCATAATTGAAATAATAACGTTTTAAAGCTCAGTATAAGCTTGAACCATCACAGATGGTACGGTTTCAATGCGCTGTGTCGAGATACTCAAGAGATTAGAAAAAAGAAGACTGAGTGCTCATGGGCATTATCATAGTTCGCTTATGACAGTTTTATATTACATGAATTGTTGCAAAGTCATTACAAACTGTGCAGTTTTGAAGTAGCATTGGATCAGTACTAATGTCGCAGATCAGAAGTTTTATTATAATATTATCAGTACATCACTCAGGTTGAAGGGGTGTGGTTTTTGCATCATGTGCCTTCTTTGGTTATTATTTTAACAGAACAGTAGTAGATATAGTATGGTTAGGGCGTTCATCTACTGGTTACATTGTCCAAGATCAATTCTCAAAGTGGGAATTATGAGGAATCGGATACAGCTTGGCTATTCAACCACATTCTAAAATTGGGTACCGCGGATTCTAACACATGGAATAAGACGACCTGGCTAAATGCTGACCATGTACTCCATAAAGCACAAATAGTCACGAACGACTCTAATACCATATTGTCCACATACCACAAGACAAATTGGATGTGCTTAAACCTTATAACACACCTTATCACAACATAGCATGACATGAGCAAAACAGTGCTGAACATCAGAACAATCAAAAGGGTCATATTTGTGAACTCAAATATAACTCTCTTGGCCAGGATAAGGGTTGCCAGAAGATAGAAATGATAATGAGAACATGCGATCAAAAAAAATGCTCCACAAAGAGTGGAGCAAGTTAATGAGTCGTTTATTTTCAAAGCTGAGATATAAAATATATGGCGATAGAAGGAGACGTAGACTGAGAAGGAGATAGGAAAGAAACATTAAGAAACAGACACCTTGGATTTGTGGAGTCCCAATAAATGATTAAAAGAAGATATAAATGAAGAAGATTAACGAAGTCTGTCTGTGGTGTCCCAGCGACCCTCAGGGTGCCTGGATGAAGACCATGAAAGGAGATGATAATGTAAATTGTACTCTCCCTTACCGGACACAGACACTACAGGAGCGGGACGTGTCCGGCGACATCCTAACGGCCTCTAACCCTAGCCATAATTAATATTTAAGGGCGTGCAAAAACCTTTTATAATTGCTCTCATATTTCCTTGCACGGGGCCATCTATAGTTTTAATAAAGTAAACTATGGATGACTATGGTTCCTTGTATCTTATACAAATGTATCTAGCATTGAAATTGCATTAACTTATGCGTACTTGCTAATCAGGATTAGATGAAATGATATTAGAATATGTAAGGCAGATCTAGAATAGGAAACAGAAGGAGAAAAAAAAAACACAGAAGATGAATTAAAGAAACACCAAAAACATACGCTGAGGGGAGAAGAAACATAAGCAGGCTCCCCTCAGAAGTTGAGAGGCTCGCCATGAACATGAACCAATGTAGCAGTACAGTGTGAGGCCTGTGCAAAGTTTGACAAAAATGAAGAGTCCGGAATTTCAGCCTTATTTATCGTCTTCAGTTTGAAGGGACAATAACTGATAGAATGCAGACCTCATAATATTTAACAAGCTAATGGGAGAATGGCATAAATACATAGAATCAAATGAAATAAAATTTGAACAAAAATATAGAACTGTATGTAACAGCTTATTTAAAAGGAAGTGACAAGACATTGTCTTCCTTACTGTTGCTTACAGTTTTAAGTTAATTTTTGTTATAACAAGCTACAGGACAGAAAACACTCTCTTTACAAGGGGAAAAACTCCGGATTATCAGATTACTTTCTGTTGCAATTATCAGCAAACATTACCAAATTATGGAAAACGAATAAATAATATCACGAGAAACAAAACCAGCAAGAAATAAAGTAGAGAAAATGCTGAAATGACTAAAAGACCATAGTAGTATATACAAACTTGTGAAAATTAACGAGATGAATGAAAGACAAAAGCAGAAATATAAAAAGTGAAGAAAGTTAACGAAATCATGTAAAAATGTGACCAGCACGTGGCAACCAGGAAATGACGCCTCTGCGTGTTGGTAACCATGAAACTACTATATATAAGGCAACCAGGAAGTGACGCCTCTACGTGTTGGTAACCATGAAACTACTATATATAAGGAAAGCAGGATCCAGTTTGTTGGTGCTAAGCTGCAAATAAGATTCGCCCTGACCAAAGGAACATAAATGTGGAGAAAAGGGATATGAGTTAAATCCATGATTATAAATCCCATTCTGGCAATGGTTTCTTGTTTTTTTTCTGCAAAATCCGAAGAAAAGAATGGGACGATTTTTTGCGTTTAAATACAAAAGCTTACAATGTTTTTATTTTTTAATTTTCAAATTCCCTCATTTGGTTCAAGATTAGCAGAAATGTAAATATTACACTAATTTGCAGAAAATAGAGTATTTGTCTTTTTTCCCATTTAAAGAAAAGACAAGAAAGTTCTAGATATGTTCTAACATCATTCGTGTTTGATGACATCATGATTTTGTGTCTTCTTCGAATTGAAGATGGTTATCATGGGACACCATTTTATTCTGTCTCTTGCCTAAATAATAGATGTTCTCACGAGGCTTTCTTTTTCTTCCCTTGATGCTGTCAGCCAAATAGACTATACAAATAATATATACAATTTGTCTGCCTCTGGTTCGCTTACTTTGTATTCTCCCTGTCAAGATAACTCGATGTACGTTATTGTGTCCCGTGACTAATGAACGTTATTTGACTTGCTAGATATGTGTTAAATAACTGTTTCTCATTGGCAGCTGTTTCAGAACCTCATTCGGGTATGAAATGCTCGTTACTCATGTAAGGCTGATTTTATGGAATGGGTCGAAAGTGACTGATGTAGTGTTGGAGAGTCAAGTAAAAACAAAGGCTTGGGTAGCAGTTCCGAACAAATGAACACTCAGGGTGGATAAACCGGTCTGCAGGGTGCATGACAAAGCACATGCACATTGCTTTTAAAAAAGCACGATGAAGAACAGACGTGATGCATTAAATGTAAAAAAAAAAGGAGTAACGTACAATACAGACTGAATTAAGAATCATAATAACATAAAACTCGAAATGCTAGCATAAACATATATCAGAAAATAAATATAGGATACAGCTTGAATTATTGACGCTAGAGAATACTAGCGAGTCTAAGCGCGAAAATACACACAAACACCGTGACAATGGACGTCGCATCAACAACAGAGAAGCTTTCCTAGTTTTGTGGCAACATTTGGAACGACCACGATAAATGTAAGATGGAGTCATTTTGATTAATCTGTCAAACAACAGTGTAGTTGACTTGACAAGGCGTAAACTGTTTATTTACACGCCTGAAGAAAAGAGAAAGAAAAACAGTACTGGGCCATTGAGGTCTAGATAGAATGAAGTACGTGAGTGGGTAAGTTGCTTCAACAAAGAGCATTTACAAGCAGAACAGGGGAAGTAAGAGTGATCGATATGGATAAAAATAAAATGGATACATTTGCATATATAAACTAGGTAAACTGTGGACTGGTTCGTGCTGAGTTTGTTTGGGCGAAACAGTGGTAAAGGAATTATGTGATATCATCATTAAATAGCTCCAGAAAACACCACATCTTGACAGTATACAACGAAATATAATATTTTGGCTAAGGTTTTTTACATACCGTCACAAAGGTATTACAAATGTAGATATAAATAATCCGACGCAATGCGACAAATTCAAGTAAACAGCATAACAAACTGTAAACAAAACAAAACAAAACACAATTGTGAAAAATATAGATGTCAAACTAGCATAAGCCTCACAATTCGGATGATTCCACTGGCACGGGTGGTTGAGCAATTATGGATTTTCATTCGTTTGCAGTTATACCGGGGCTTTCCATAATCATAACCATAAGCCTCACAATATAATCATAACAAATTTATATGTACATATGTATGTATGGCTACTGGCGCCTTGACAGACGGTTGGTAGTAAACAATAATGGTATATCAATATTTTCACAATGTATTAGTACCATATGCTAGATGATGTTTTATTTAGGAGCTTCTCTCGTGCCTGAATTACCAATATTGGATAGCCAGATCCAACCACAGAATGAACAAGATGCCTTTATGGTGCTTGACCTCATCTCTTTTCTCCTAGGCCTTTTGTCTTTTCATTTTCTCATCACCACATCTTCAAATATTGATGTACCATTTTGTAATCATTTATCCGACACCATATGTTCGCACTTTTCTATCGTTCATTGACAATTCTCCAAAGGAAGCCCTGAAAATATCCTCATATATCAATCAGCACTGGTCTGGCTTTCGGTCCTTTTCTATCCCTAAATTCTCCATACAATAATTGTTTGGGAATACGATTGTTTACCACTTTTCTCACCTGATCCAACCAGCTTAATCTCCGATTTCTAAGTGTTGCCATTATGGATGGGAGTTTGGCTCGTTGCAGGACTGAATTATTCTACCCTACCTATGTACTCTATCCTACCATTTGATGTTCAACATCTTACGAAATATATATATATATATATATATATATATATATATATATATATATATATATATATATATATATATATATATATATATATAAAACTATATAAAACTATATATATAACTATATACATATATATGTCCTATATGTATGTAGGATTGTGTGTGCATGTATGTATATACATAGAGCGAAAGAGCGTGAGAACAAGGAGGCGTGGGGGATAGCTAGAAATGAACACTAGAAGAAAATGAGAGAGATAAAGAAATAGAAGAACAGAAAGGAAAGAATAAAGCAAGAGTAAAATGGAGACAGAAATTAGAAAAAAAAATAACACAGGAAAAGGAAAAAAAACCGAGAGAGCGGTCTTGAAAAAGATCGCTGTGTCAAAAAAGAAAGGTAAATGGGAGAAAATAAAATGACATAGAATTAGAGAGCAGGAAAAAAAATGATAGGAAAGTAAGAAAGAGGTATAACAGACAAGGAAAGTAAGAAAGATGTATAACAGACAAGAAAAGTAAGAAAGATGTATAGCAGACAAGGAAAGTAAGAAAGAGGTATAACAGACAAGGAAAGTAAGAAAGAGGTATAACAGAGAAAGTGATAGAAATTTATTTTGAAGAAAAGAACGATCACACAAAGATAAGCAAAAAAGGAAAGAAAGAGAAATGGGGAAAAAATAAACGAGAGAGAAAGGAAAACAATAGAATACAGAAAAATGGGGAAACAATAAACAGAGAAAAGAAAGTGAGAAGGGAAAAAACCGAAGAGTTAGAGAGAGAGAGAGAGAGAGAGAGAGAGAGAGAGAGAGAGAGAAATTAGCGAGCAAGAAGACAGATGTAGAGAAAAGAATTTGAAAGAAACCTTCTTGTGAGAAAAAAAAAGTCAGAGAGAGAAATTACGACGGAGAAGCATAAGAGAGGATAAAGCATGTGGACAAAAGAGAACCGAGGAAAACAAGAAAAGAGAGAAGGAGAGAAAGAAACGAGAGAGAGAGAGAGAGAGAGAGAGAGCTAGGGGGTGAGAGAGAGAAAGTAATTATGGCAGCAAATACATTATTATTTAGAATATTCAAACCTAAGTAACAATAAAAAGCTTCACTTGTGATTCTAATACCTAACAAAAATGCAAGAATATTAACTTGCAGGTACATTTTGACCGTTAGCAATACATTTTCCTGCATCTGCTTCAATTCTGTGACTATTGTACCCAATTTCAGTTTTGTATTAACTTTCACATTATCTGGAAGCATAGAAAACGCTTACTGGGTTGTCTCTGGTTAAAGCCAGTCGATCCAGTTGGTGTTGTGAAAGTCCTGGAGGATTTCCTGCTCTAGAAACAACTTAAAGCAGGTTAATTCGCTTTGTCTATAGGATACCCCACTGGGATTTATGCGCAGCTAGTAATGTACATAAAGTCGTGCATAAACGGAGAAAATCAGCACAGGGCTGGACCTTCAGAACTCTAAAAAAAAAAAAATGATGCTCCTTTTTTTTTCTTAACTTCAATTCTATTTTTTTTTTTAGATTGCGTATTATTGACACAATATTCAAACAGGCAAGTCAATTTAAATATTTGAGAATCTGGGAACAATGTTAACCTCAGATGGTAGATGCACAACACAGGTGAGAATGCAGAATGGCTCAGGCAAAGGCAGTTTTCCAAAAACAATTATAAAGATACTGTGCAATCTATTTTTGACAATAAAAACAAGAAAAAGAATTCTAAAATGCTAAGTGGAGCCAGTATTAACATATGTATGTGGATCATAGGCAATAGTACAACGGACAAGACAATCGCTGGAGGCTGTAGAAATGTGGTTTTACATAAGAATGTTGAGAATACCACGGACAGCTAAGATGATTAATGAAAGCGTTCTGACAGAGGTCAAAACAAAGAGAGAGAGAGCTAATATTCAATATTAGGAAGAAGCAATCGTCATATTTTTGGCTATGTAATGAGAAGAGAACAGCTGGAATATAATGTAACAACTAGGAAAATTAAGGGATGCAGAGATAGAGGGAAGCAAAGAGAAAAGATACCATACAGCTTAAGCGAATGGCTTGGCAGAAGATCAACAACAAAAATGATAAATAACTGTCGAGATCGAGAGTTGTGGAGAGACATGATCACCTACGCCAGCAGGCACGATACTTGATGATAATGATTATTATTGACACGGAAAAATTTACTGCAACAAAATCTCATAAGTATGAGCAAGGAATGTTCTATCAAAAGGATGCACGTAAATGTAACTACTAGAAAACACGTTGTGGTAATAGGAGGGAAAATAAAGAACTTGAATATAGAAGCTGAAAATACAGTCAAAATACAGTATAAAGGGTGAAATATCTATGAGCAACATTAAGATGGTAGAATGGAGAAAGAGATCAATGTCAGATATAATAAGAGGAACAAAGGGTTGGGAAAATTAGCACCTATTTTACGACACAAGTTAATCAGTATCATTACAGATCATGAAACACCTGTCACAGAATATATTTATACCTGCCATGTGTTATCAGTGTCAAACTTGAGCACTTAGGCGAATTACAAGCGTAAAGGGATCATTACAGAAATGAGATGTCTGAGAAGAGCGACAGGAGTGTCATTAAGAGACAGAATGAAATGAGAACATAAGGAAACGTTTGGGCACTGAGCCGATCCTATTTATATAAAAGGACAATAAGTGAGATGGTTCGACCACCAAGAAAGACTTAATGATAAATGTCTGACCTATCAGGGTACATACCAACTTAATAAGTGGATATAAGAGGAAAACCAAAAAAAGATGGCAGGAAAACAAAGATACCGTGTATCAACACAGGTTAACTATCCAAGAAACCAAAAGCCAAACCTTTGAAAGAATCCTTAAGATGTCTTAATAACAGAGAGGAGGGGCGAAAACACCCTCAACCAAATCTCGTGCAGCATGAGAAGGAATGATGATTCAAACATTTTTGTTTCAACGCCAATCTTTATTTCAACAATGGTTCATTCATCTTGACAACAGCCTAATCTTTTTTTTATTTTTTGACAAACGACTCTTTAATATAGCAACAATACCTACTTCTTTTCAATATTCAATTTTATTTTATTACATTACAAACAGGGTGTCCGGTTAGCGCAATCGATAGGCGGTTGGCTTACCACGGCAACAGCCGGGGTTCGTACCCTGGCGAGGACACCTGGGTTTTACTAATTCCCTAAAAATTAGTAGGAGCCGCGATAGCTCAGTGGTTAGTGAACTGGACTACTACGGACAAGGGGTAGGGTTCGATCCCAACCGACGGCTCCGGGTTCACCCAGCCTTAAATGGGTACCGGATTTTTTCTGGGAAAGTAAAACAGCACGGGCGTAATACCGACCACATTACCCCAAAAATCATGTGCTGAAGGTCTGTAAAATATAGGGTCACTAACACCATATTTCCCTATACGCCACTTGGCGTGACGGGGGGTACTTTACTTTTACTTTTTTTTACATTACAAACAAAAATTTATTTTGACAAGAGCACCTTTTTTGTCAACAAAAGGTACATTTTTGACAACACAGAGTCCTCTCTTTGATAACCGTCATTTCTTGTTGATAACAAAGGAGTCTTCTTCGACAAATATCCCTTCTATTTATCATGTTTTAACAATAAATAATTCGACAATTGTCACCTTTTTTTTTAGAAACATACGTCTATTTCTTTATTGGAGAACAGTCTCTTCCTTTTGTGGCTCACGGAGTTTCATGTTGGTCAGGAGGGATGTTGCCTAGATTCAAGACTGTGAGATCAAGGGTAGACTTGTGGACTGGTTTATCATTTCAGAGATTAACATTGCAGGGGAGATCTCAGCGCTTGGACTGGTTCGATGTACGATGTGGATAATTCGACGATCAACTGTGTTTCATGTGTTCGGATTTGGAGACAAAAACGATGTCATGTGGCGGATATGCGGCAGGAACCATTATATGCTGTGTATGAAAAGGGTTCCTTGTTGCAGTTTCTTCATATTCTAAGTCCAGCTTGTTGCAGGAGCTACTGAGTTAAGTGCTCTCTGCACACCGTGAGTTTGCGTTTCATCCGTATTGATCATGTTTTGATATTCCGATTGCTTGCGATGAATGATGATATCGTATGACGGGGAACAGATGACTGTGTTCGCTTTCTGTGCGGTTTCGCCTTATGTCTTTTGGCGTGTGCTGAGACTGCTATGATGAGGACTGCAGCTACCTTTCTTTGTTTGGGAGATGAGATATTAATTCGGATGATTCCACTGTCACGGCGGTTGAGCAATTATGGATTTTAATTCGTTTGCAGTGATACCGGGGCCTTCCACAAACATAACCATAACCCTTCCTTTTGACACCATATTATTCAATGCAAGTAGAAATAAAAAAAAAAAATCAAAGGTTGATTATTTGGATTTATTTTAACGGAGGACATTCTCTTAATAAAATGGGAGCACTTGCAATTGAAAAATAAAGAGCCTGTTTATTGTGTAAAAATGCCAATATTGAGTGCTTTAATTATTGTGTAGATGAACATACTGTAGTTGTTTTATGCTCCATGTTGTAGTTAGTGCTTTTAAGAGAAGAGACGAACAATTGTTTTTTTAATAACATACTGGCGTTACATTTATAACATTTACACAAGAGATGTTTTTGACTGCTGTTTGATAATTTTTACAGACATGCTCTCGAAACGATTTATTTGTTCATAGGTCATAACATTAGATAAAACACTCTTTTAGCTGTTCATGATACTTAAAATAACATTTATTTTTATTTTTTTTATTTTTTTATTTTTTTTTTTTGCACCAGCTTTATATCTCCATGGAAGTTCCAACGAACCACATTTTGCATGAATATAATTTTTTTCCCATATTTTTCACAACGATAGCGACGTGCTCATGTGTCTCTCGCCATGAAGGCAGATATTCTCCGACTTGAGAATTACCCTCATTTTTTCATCGTGAAGAGTTTTGATATTTTGAGTAAACTTTTTCCAATCACATTTACCCGAGTTGCCACCATTTTTGGCCCCATCATTTTTATTTTTATTTTGAGTTGTCAATGGTAATTTATCGTTATCAGAATGCACACGCTAACTCTTTCTTATTTATTGTGTTTTGCCATTATCAGAGAGAGAGAGAGAGAGCTGGAGATCGCGTCTCACAACTCAACAGACAAGGGGATGATAAAGCCACGAAGCAACCACGAATTCGAAGTGGAAAATCTCACCCCCTCCCCCTTTTCCCGCATGTGAAAGGAGTTTAACTCAGGTTCAGTTAGCTGAGTTGCAGTGTTCCTAAGCGTTCGACTTCTCGTGCCAAGGCGTAGTGCCATGGAGTACGGGTTCGATCCTGCTTCGGACCATATATTGTTCTTTGTTTTTTCTGTTGTTGTTTATTTGTCATTTTTTTCTGAGTGCTGTAGTACATACCTCTTCCTCCTATGATTCCCTGAAGGGAGTTTACCCTGGTAGTTTGACCTATTCTTTGGTTCTTTTGTTATGGAAGGCCCCGGTATCACTGCAGACGAATTAAAATCCATAATTGTTTAACCGCCCGTGCCAGCGTAATCATCCGAATTAATATCTCATCTCCCAAACAAAGAAAGGCAACTGTAGTCTCCATCGTAGCAGTCTCAGCACACGCCAAAAGACATAAGGCGAAACCGCGCAGAAAGTGAATACAGCCAACTGTTCCCTGTCATACGTTATCATCATTCATCGTCAGCAATTGGAATATCGAAACATGATCAAAACCGATGAGACACACAGCTCACGATGTGCACAGAGCACTCAACTCAGTAGCTCCTGCAACAAGCCGGACCTGGAACATGAGGCAACTGCAACAAGGAACACCCTTCATACATAGCCTTCAATGATTCCTGCCGCCTATCCACCATACACCGGAAGTTCACGTCCTCCTGAAAACGATGATCGTCATATTTAAAAAAAAATGTTCCGCACGTGATGATGCCAGGCCATCGTCCTCGACTCCAAATCCGAACATACAAACACACAGCTAGTCATCAGATTATCCCCGTCGCACATCAAACAACAGACTAAGATTTGCGCATTGCCAGATATACGATGAGACATTAGGTTTGACCTAATCTTGTCCAAACGCCGACGTTTTACCTCTAGATCACCGAGCTTACAGTAGTAAAAAAATAAAACTGACACATGTGTCTAGGCTACAGCCACTCGCTCACTGGTAATTCCTTGAGTTAGTAACGCTATCCCATCTTTCCAGTGCATGCAAGCTCAGGTTTGATGTATATTTCACAGCATCTAATATGAAGACAAATTGGAATAAATAGACCCATAGGATGGACAATTTTTAGAAAATGAAAGCACCTTTTTGGACGTAAATCATAGGTACAAAGTAATGATTGTATCTTCTGCTTCTATTTCTCCCTCCTCGTTTGCCTTTCAGCGTCGAGGAGAGATATAATTTGCTGTCTATTGCTCTTCTGTTCGCTTCTGCTGCTGTTATGTTTCCCAGTATTTCTAATATTCCGTCAATCCATCTTTCTCGTGGTCGGCCCTTTGGTGTTGTGTTCTATTAACGTTTATTGAAGGCTCGTTATGTTGTGATCTTTCTGCCTTTTCACGTGGTCAGACCTTTTTATCTGTTGTTTCTTTATATATTCTACGGCGGGGGTTATTGTTAGTTTTTTTTCTCAGTTCTTCATTTTTAATCTTATCTCTATGGTTGTTTCCTGTCATTAGTTTAACACATTTAAGCTCAGTAGAGGTTATTTTTCTTATTGTTGTTGCATATAAGGCTCAGGGCTGGCATTGATAGCACAACGTTGGAATAAAGATTGTACTATAGAGTGCCCGTTTTGGAGTTATCACCTTGTTGGATAATAGTGGTGATAGCTGCCCAATGATTGTATCAGCTAAAATAAAATAGCAACAGATACAAACACTAATCTTAATTCATCTCGAATACTGATAGTAAAATCATAAACTGGAGCCAAAAGATATATTGTGCTTTGTCGCGTGTTATGTTGTTGCTGAGAAAAGAGTATTACCACACATTACTAGGCTACCATATTTATAGTTGATGGAACTAGTGACATTTCTCTCGCTGCTTCTCAATATATATATATATTGTTATACTCGTTCTTTTATGCAGGGTTAATACTGTTTAAAAAATACAGTACAAGTATGGTTTGTTTTGCTTGCTGTTTTGCCTTCTTTTTAGCGAGACCCGATCTTTTCACCCTCAAACTATCTTCTAGGTTTTCTTGGACTGCTATTGTCATTTTAAAAACAGTTGGTATTGCATTCTACTTTCAAAAAAATATGTTATATTTAATTTTATCAAATTGCATGACAATAGCAAAGGATGATTCAATTTCATAAAACCGTATGATACTGGTGAGAAATTACCATAAAATGAAATAAAAAGATGTGATATTTGAATGTTTTTGTTATTGATAAATTGTGAATGATAATTACTTTATTTTTTTCTATTTATACATGTTTATGTAAAGATGTGTCATCAGACAAGGCACCTACTGGCATCGTGTTCCTGAGGCAACTTCACTAGTCCGGAATAACTTGCAACACTGGGTTCGACTCGTGGTGACAGTAGGGTAAGAATACATACATCTCGTCGAGATTGAGAAATCAGTATAATATCATAGCGATGTGAGGAACATGTAACACAAATCAGATATTAAACTCTTTAATCGTACGTTATTGTGCGAACTTTTCCATAGGACGAAATCTGTAGAATAATTTCTTGTCAGTAATTGAGACCGACCATAAAATTCTACGGTAGATCTTCCCAGCCATTTGAGATGAACTGTGGTGTCAAATAAGGATGTGTGCTTGCTCTACACTTTTTTCGGAATATTTTTTCCTGCCTTTCTACACAATGCGATTGAAACCGTCTCTGAAGACATATGTGTCCGTGCAAGATCGCATGGCTGCTTATTTCATCTAGCACGTCTGAGGTCACAATTTAAAACAACTGAGACCCTAATCAAGGAGCTTCTATTCGCTGATGATGCGGGACTGGTTGCTCTCGATGAATCCCTCCTGCAGTCAATCATTGACAATCTAGCTAGGTCATGTGATTTATTGTCCCTGCACAAGACTGGTGTTTCAACAAGGTGTAGCCAGTCACACAACTATATCATTAAATAACATACCACTTGAACCTTTGAAAAAGCTCACCTATCTCGGTTCTATGGTCACAACATTTGTCTCCATTGCAGAAGAAGAAGTAAATTCTCGAATCGTAAAAGCAGCTTCCACATTTGGTGAACTTACAGATAGAGCATATGCCAACACCAAATTAACAATCAGGACTAAGATTCAAATTTACCAAAGTTGTGAGCTTAGTACACTTCTATACGCCCCAGAAACTTAGACTACCCATGTTGAGCAGGAGAAAAGGTTCAACAGCTTTCATGGGCGTTGCTTTCGGAAGATTAAGAACATCACATGGCAGGATAAGTAACCAACTCTGTCTTACAACGAACCAAATTCCTATTTATCATATCAACACTTAGGAGTCGTAGACTAATGGAAACAATCGTATTCCCAAGCAAATATTCTATGGTGAACTTAGGAATGGAAAGAGCCCAATGGACAGACCAGTGCTGAGATATAAAGATATTTGCAGGATTTCCTTGAGGGAATTCTCTATCTGTTAAAGAAATTGGGAAAATCTGACTACAGATCGTAGCACATGGAAAGCAAAAATAAAAAAAATGGTACATCAACTTTCGAGGCAGTGTTCATATCAAATTCAGAAGACAAAAGGAGCAGGAGAAAGGAGACGAGGCCAGGCACCACGAATACATCGTGTTCATTCTGCGGATCGATCTGTCTGTCCAATATTGAGAGATTCAACCACGAGAGTAGCTGTTCAGCAAAGTAGTATCCAGCATAAGACACTACTATTTTTACCAAACAGCTGACCTATCATATTTGTTGATACCAACCGTCTGTCAAGACGCCATAGGCCATACTATTATTTTTACTATTTTTATTATATATATATATGTATATAAATATGGACCAGACTAGATTAGGAATGATAGACAGTCAGAAGATACAGACTGATGCCTATCGCGATGATAGGGACTACAGCAGACATTTTTTTTATATTCGATGACATGTCAATTCGGTTGATTCAACTGGCACGGGCGGTTGAGCAGTTATGGACTTTCATTCGTTTGCAGTGATCAGGAGCCTAAGAATAACTATAACTATAACCTAGCGTGAAGAAAATAAGCATATAGACTGAACCATTTACTGAAGTTTGTTGTTATTGCCGTTTAAAAATATAACACACTTTAGTAACGGCGAGTAACGGTTTAGTAATATGTGACGGATTTGAAAACAAATATAGTAATATATATATATAGGGAGCCGCGATAGCTCAGTGGTTAGTGAACCGGACTACAAAGGACAAGAGGTAGGGTTCGATCCCAACCGACGGCGTCCGGGTTCAACCAGCCTTAAATGGGTACCGGATTTTTCTGGGAATGTAAAGCGGCACGGGCGTAATACCGACCACATTACCAAAAAATCATGTGCCGAAAGTCTGTAAAATTGATGGTCACAAACACCATATTCCCTATACGCCACTTAGCGTGACGGGGGCTCTTTACTTTTTGTAATTCAGAAAATGGAATTTTTAATGAAGAAAAATTTAGAAAATAATGCAGATCAGATCATTTTAACAAATCAAAATAAAGTTTGTAATTACGTGTTTACTTCACTAAAAACGAATCAAATAATGTCGGATAATTGTAAAATAATATAGCTCTCGGTACATTTGGATATATACTCGGCGTTACTGCTAACAATGATCTAACATTTATACAAACAAGTCTTATTATATAACGTTCAAATCACAAGAGTGCACAGATAGTAAAATGTCTGTATATATATATATATATATATATAGTATTTTGAAAGTGCTAAATACTGAGCTAATGGACGAGGTGAGCTTTCTCTGAGAGACAAGAAGTACAATTTGCATTAATATACATCAGCAACAATAAATGGGAAAACACAACATACAGCTTCTTTCTTTGAGAAAGATATATCTCGGAATCAACTTCAAAGTTTAGAACATTTAATCCTTTTTTAAAACAATTTCCAAACCTGAAATATAAATGAAATACATGGAAATGTGTCGAGGCTATACTAAACATAAAAAAAGGAACAAAACACAAATTTTCTGTTTGCAAAATGTGATGGGTCGATATGTATTTGTTATTTACACAATTTTTGGAGTTAAGAAATATTTGTGGAAGATACAAGAGTACACAGAATAGTAAGACCAATTTCTCGACATACCAAAACATCGTAATACGCGGGTCAGAAACTGCAATCACAATGTTGTTATATCAATATCCGCAGTTGCCTTTTTTTAAATAATAAAGTGACATTTTAGTAGCTATTCTATGAAATTTACAACATTCAAGGGTGTAGATGTTCTGATTGTGTATAATGCGGCTTATTTTTAACATGTATACTTGATGGGAGTGGTACGAGTTTGTAACACCAAACAGTAATGTTAACTACATTCTAACTTAACTCATGTTTGCGATAGTGGGTGTTTTAATTATCTATTTGGTGATCTTTAGCTCAGACGTCAGCCTCTGGACAAAAGGCTCACGGGTTAGAATCATACCCCAGGCGGAGTGAATTTTTCACTTCGAATCCGGGGTTTATTTGTGGCTTTACCCTACCCTGGTCTCTAAGTAGTGAGATCCGATGCTTAGCCCTCTCAGATAATGGCAAAACACAGGGTATATCTTCTTCTAAGTGCATTCAGAAAGTAATGAACCATATCGGTTTTCTCAGGAATCTATAATTCATAAAGTATTAAATTTTTACACAGTACATATGGATATGTCATGTAAACATCGGTATAATTCAACATAATCCCCATCCACTTGTACAGCTTTACGCCAGCGCGGCTTATGTGCATGTATTCCTAGCCGGCACCAGTCTTCATCTTGACTGTGTAGCCATCTCATCACTGCATGAATTACCCTTCATCATCTTCAACTTTGTTTCACGGAGGTCATCTTTAAGTGTACCAAAGAAATGGAAATCAGGGGGTGCCAAATCATGGCTGTAAGGTGGATGGGGGAATACAGTCCAACCCAATCTAGTGATTGCTTCCCGTGTTGCCAGGCTTGTGTGAGGGCGTGCATTATCGTGAAGGAGAAGCAGGTCTGCTGGATTGTTGTGCGGCCGAACTCTGAGACGACGTTGATTGAATTTTTTTTTTTCAATGTCTTAATGTAAGCTTGCGAATTGATTGTCTCTCCTCTTGTCATAACACCCACACGAGTCACACCTTCAAAGTCCCAATTGATAGTAATTGTGGCCTTACCAGATGAAGGAGATGTCTTGAATTTCTTTCCTCGTAGTGAGTGCGGATGATGCCACACTATTGAGTGTCTTTTTGTCTCAGGTTCAAAGGCAATTATAAACACTCCCAGATTCTCTAAGGTTTGTGCAAGATGGGTTCCATGAAATCTGACAAATGATCACCGATTACAAAGAAAAGCAATTTCTTCTAAACGGTTTCAAAATGATGTGCACAGGTTTTGTCACCTGTAACAATCTTAGCCTAAAAGTTCATCAACATTGAAATCCTCCAACAGTTTAGAAGAAATTGCTGTTCTTGGTAATCGGTGCTCATTTGTGAGATTTCATGGAACCCATCTTGCACAAACCTTAGAGAGTACAGAAGTTTTTATAATTGCATTTGCACTACCAATGTTGACTGACAACTTTAAGCCAGTTGTTGAGTAGTGTGGCGCTTATTAACAAGAATGCCATCAGCGCATTTAAACATCTAAGCACTGGTGGCTGTGGCAGGTCATCCACAGCGCGGCCGATCAAGAAGTTCCGTATCTCCGCTTTCCGACTCCTTTATTCTCTGAATCCAGCGACTTAATGTGCTTCTGTCGACTGCATAACTTCCATACACATCACATAGGCGCTTGTGAATGTTCACAACAGTTTCTCCTCTAAAACGAGAAATTCTATCACAATTCGCCGCTTATAACGCAAGTTGCTAACATGCTCCAATTCAACAGTTTAGTGCAGTAGTATTATTTGGCCGATTGCAGTGCAATTTGGTGAACACTATCAATACATATCATATTTAAAGTGTAGAAAATTGCATCTTCCATGTTTATTACTCGCTGAGAATGCCGATGGGGTGCATTACCTTTTGAAAGCCCATCTCGCACATCCTATGCACGTTATATAATCCTTGGCAGTTGGAATCTGAAAGAAAAGATCTGAAATGGCTGTTCCCCCCAAAAAATGATAAGAAAAAATCTGCTCAAAACGTCAAAACTCTACATGATAAAAAAAAAACCCAGAGTAATTCTGAAGTGGAATATCTGCCTATACGGCGAGAGACACGTGAGTACACGGCTACCGGTGTGAACAATAACACAACAGTGATATGACGTTAACTGCAGTTTCTCGGGACATCGCTAGAGCATATCCATCTATCATCATCAAGTGCCATACCTGCTGGAGTAGGTGATCATGTCTCACCACAACTTTTGATCTCGACAGTTATTTATCATTTCTGTTGTTGACCTTAATCCAAGCCATGCCCTTAAGCTGTATGGTATCTTTTCTCTTTGCTTCCCTCTATCTCTTTCTACTTCAATTTTCACAGTAGTTACAATATATTCCAGCTGCTCTCATTACATGACCCAAAAAATCATGATTGTTTCTTCCTAATATTGGAAATTAGCTCTCGTTTTGCTTTGGCCTCTTTCAGAACGCTTTAATCACTATTCTTAGCTGTCCATGGTATTCTCAATATTCTTCTGTAAAACCACATTTCTACAGCTTCTAGTGATTTTCTCAGTGATATCCATCTATAGACTTGCAACAAGCCCTCGACTGCACTAAATAAAACCAGAAAATCCTCTAATTATCGTGACGTTATCAAATATAGGAGCTGAAGACGGCTGACGTCACACAACCCAGAACCACGCCTGCTCGGAAAGCTCAAAACGACACACTAGATCGATTGTTTTACGGGAGTTTTCTGTCAGCCCGTAGACCTTTTGTAAATCTATAGAATGTTATGACTAGAGACATAAAGCTGGTGTTAGTAAACAAATATAGAAAAGAAAAAACAACAACGATTAATGCCTATATGAATGGACATTTTACAGATTAATTAAGATATTCTTTTTACACCACAAAATGTAAAAGGGAAAAAAGCATCAGTTTCATCTAACCACCTTGAATTGTCATTGAAAAATAATATACATTTAACATTACCATATATCGATAGGCATTTTCGAATTTCTAGCATATGGAGGAGGTTGAAGAATAATAGCCACATGTTCAGTGAAATCGCAAAATGGCGTTTGGATCAGATTTTTTATTTCAACCCCGATTGATAATAATTATTAACCCCGATTGATAATAATGATTAACCCCAATTGATAATAATGACAAAACGTTTTCCTTCATCATCATCATCATGTGCCATACGGTTGGCGGAGGTGATCATGTCCTTCCACAATCTTCTGTCTACAGCGTATCGTATCAGTTCTGTTGTTGATTGTTTTCCATGCCATGACACCAAGCTATCCAGTATTTTCTGTCTTTGTCGTCCGCGATCTCTTTTTCCTTTTATTTTGGCAGTTGTAACCAAGTATTCTAACTTTCCTCTTCTCATGATGTGCCCAAAAAGTGTTGATTGTTTCTTTCTGATGTTTTTAGGAGTTCCCTTTTCCTTCAACCTACATTAACTATAACCCTTTTCCTTCAACCTACATTAACTATAACCCTTTTCCTTCAACCTACATTAACTATAACCCTTTTCCTTCAACCTACATTAACTATAACCATTTTCCTTCAACCTACATTAACTATAACCATTTTCCTTCAACCTACATTAACTATAACCATTTTCCTTCAACCTACATTAACTATAACCATTTTCCTTCAACCTACATTAACTATAACCATTTTCCTTCAACCTACATTAACTATAACCCTTTTCCTTCAACCTACATTAACTATAACCATTTTCCTTCAACCTACATTAACTATAACCATTTTCCTTCAACCTACATTAACTATAACCATTTTCCTTCAACCTACATTAACTATAACCCTTTTCCTTCAACCTACATTAACTATAACCATTTTCCTTCAACCTACATTAACTATAACCCTTTTCCTTCAACCTACATTAACTATAACCCTTTTCCTTCAACCTACATTAACTATAACCATTTTCCTTCAACCTACATTAACTATAACCATTTTCCTTCAACCTACATTAACTATAACCATTTTCCTTCAACCTACATTAACTATAACCATTTTCCTTCAACCTACATTAACTATAACCCTTTTCCTTCACCATATTTCGGAGAACGACTTGTGTTTATCTACACGATCTCATTACTAGAATGAACAAATGAAAGTCAACTAAAGCATCTCTGAGAAGCAACTGTGTATCGCATACATATGTGCTAATCTTTTTGTTAAATGTACCCTTGTTTTACGTTACACACATTATTTCGAAACTACAACTGATTTTTGCGTAAGTAATTGAAATACGATAAAATGTGTATCTTCATTAAAATATCTCTCAGACTTCTAACTGCTAACTCATTGCCCATTGCTGGTGTCCCTGAACAAAACTCCGCTGTTTAAAAGTGGTCAGGAAATAGATTGGAGCGGGAAAAGAACAATCCGCGACTGCAATTTCCGATTGTTCTATATTATAGTAAAGGGTTCATTATAAAGCAGTGCCCTGCGAGGCTGTCTGTTAAAACCATCGCTGAAAGTGTTGAACGTATCATAGAAGACTTGGACCAGGATCAGCTCTTCTTTTCAACACTCACCTATAGCCTTGTCTATAGTGGGCTGTGACGATGTCCCTAGCTAAATCTATAGTTAGCTGTTATGATGTCAATAACCATATCTGTTGTTGGCTGTGAGGGTGCATGTAACCACCGTTGGTAGTGGCGATGCACTTAGCCATATTTTTAGTGGGCTGTAATGGTGCCATTTATGTATCTGTAGTTGGCTGTGACGGCGCTCTTCCATATTTATAGTTCGCTGTGACGGTGCCCTTCCATATCTATAGTCAACTGTGACGGTGACTCCATATCTATAGTTGGCTGTGACGGTGTATATCCACATATATAATTGGCTGTGACGGTGCATATCCATATATGTAGTTGGCTGTGACGGTGCATATCCATATATATATATATATAGTTGGTTGTGACGGTGCATATCCATATATATATATATATATATAATTGGCTGTGACGGTGCATATCCATATATATATAATTGGCTGTGACGGTGCATATCCATATATATAGTTGACTGTGACGGTGCATATCCATATATATTGTTGGCTGTGACGATGCATATCCATATATATAGTTGGCTGTGACGGTGCATATCCTTATATATAGTTGCCTGTGACGATGTCCGTCCACATCTATAGTTGGCTGTAGCGGTGCCCGTCCATATCTATATTTGGCTGCGACGATGCATATCCATATCCTTAGTTGGATGTGACGGTGCCCATCCATACCTATAGTTGGCTGTGACGATGCATATCCATATCTATATTTGGCTGTAACGGAGACCGTCCATATCTATAGTTGGCTGTGACGGTGCATATCCATATCTATAGTTCACTGTGACGGTGCCAATCCAACGTTATTGTTGGCTGTGACGGTGCCCCTAGTAACAAATTAACCAGTCTGGCGAATCTTAGATCTAGAGGCACTCAAAAATGCAATCCTGGAGACCAATGTGACCGAATTGTGTAAATATTGTGTAGCTTGAACTGAAATAGAACACATTTTTACTACTTACGTACTTTATACTACACCCACAACGTCATGGGTGGATTATGAACTATGTCCACTTATCGTCAATTGGGTGGATGAAGAAATCTGTCCACTTAGCGTCAATTGGGTGGATGAAGAAGTCTGTCCACTTAACGTCAATTATGTATAGTTAGATGATGACGTCTGCCCACTTAACGTCAAGTATATATAGTTAGATGATGAAGTCTGCCCACTTAACGTCAAGTATATATAGTTAGATGATGAAGTCTGTCCACTTAACATCAATTATGTATATTTAGATGATGAAGTCTGTCCACTTAACGTCAATTATGTATATTTAGATGATGAAGTCTGCCCACTTAACGTCAAGTATATATAGTTAGATGATGAAGTCTGCTGACTAAACGTCAAGTATATATAGTTAGATGATGAAGTCTGTCCACTTAACGTCAATTATGTATAGTTAGATGATGAAGTCCGTCCACTTAACGTCAATTATGTATAGTTAGATGATGAAGTCTGTCCACTTAACGTCAATTATGTATAGTTAGATGATGAAGTCTGTCCACTTAACGTTAATTTATGGGTGGATGAAGAAGCTCGCCTACCTAGCTATAATCTATGGTTATAACAACAAATGTATGTACGAAACTAAAGACAAAAAAGCCAGGAAATATTGATTTTCCTACTCTGAGTTAACTCTTTCGATGCCCTCGCTTTTCTGAGAGTTTTAACTAAAACAAACCATCGCCAGCATGCTGGGCCGGCCCATTGCGACGAGTTCAGAATTTTGCATGCAAAATGTGAATAACAGCAAACAAAATGTCATAATAAGTATTAAATAAAAAGATGCAACAACTAAAGGTTACGATGAATATTTACCAAAAAAGTTGGTTTAATTATAAAACGGAACACAATTTTCAACGAACCCGTAGAGTTCTTTTAGAAAAAAAAACATTACAAAAACACTCATAGTTGCCTCGACGGATGAAAAGAAAACAAGAACTCAAGGAGAGAAGGGAGAAAATAGTGGTTTGTTATGTTAATTCTAGACTCAATCTTTTTCTCCGTTTTACATCGAAAGTTCTTTAATTGAGGACAACTTGTTTAGTCCACTATGTCTGGTCTGGTAAGATAGGTCAACGAATAACGCAATAGAGAAAGGAAGAAAGAGTTTCTGAGATAAAAATGACGCCATTTTGAAATTCACGGTAACGTCTATGTGGCTTGGATTTATTGGCCTGTTATCGCAGATAGAGAATACAAGCTGGCCACGACGAGGTCAACTGTATGGGCCGAGGAAAGATCGTTTTAAAAGAAATATATGTGATGTGGATGTAAGAGAGAACACAACAGCCGACAGTAGATAATGGCAGTTAGGTGGATGAGAGATTGTGAGAGACAGACAGGCAGGCGAGAGAGGGGGAAAAGAGATAGGTGACTGGCAGAATATATTTATCTTCTGAATCGATTAAAATATTGGCAGATAGAATATAGCAGAACTTATATAGTTCCACAAACATAATACGCACGATTTAGCCCGTTAGCCTAAAACAAAGAACACAGTTAGGTAATCAAGAGGTCCGATGTCGTCTGGAAGGACTTCAGTTCAAAGCCCACCGTAGGCCGTGGTGTTTTTGTTTATTTAAAAAAAAAAGAAAAAGGAAAAATTATTCCGTGGTTATTTCGTTACGTTGCCCTCACTGAATACTGTATAGCAAGGTCCAATATCTAGTCCTCTCGTATAATGGTAGCAAACAGGAGGTCCCGTGTGCATTCCCGCACGTTAAAAAACCTCCGACAGCTGAAGTCGAAAAGAGTATGCCATAACTGTGGCCGTCACACGGGTAAAATTGTCAGTAAAACCTACCAGAACAGTGGATTTCAAACTGTGCTACTGGGTTCGTTAACGTGAGCCAGGATTCTTCTCGGATTTCCTCGATATTCTCCATGGGTCTATCGAGACACCTGTGGGTCCATTTAGTGTGCATTGATGATGATCCTAACAACAAACAACACAGCATATGATTTATTATAATTTAAAAAAAAACATGTATAATGGAAGGTTGATCTGCTAACGAAATCTACACGAAGAGGATTCATCATTTTTTGTCTGTGTAATGAGAAGGGAACAGCTGGAATATTTTGTGAAAACTGGGAAAATTGAGAGACGAAGACACAGAGGAAGCAAATAGAAAAGATACCAGACAGCATAAGAGAATGGCTTGGTAGAAGCTCAACAACAGAAATGATAAATAACTGTTCAGATCGAAAGTTGTGGAGATACATGATCACCTACGCCAACAGGCATGGCACTTGATGATGATAACGACAGGAAGAGGACAGGCAACTGAGGCCCAATTACAAAATGTGCATACCACAGACAGAATGTGCCAGAGTTTAGCTTAGTCTGGATGGAAGTAGCAGTTTAGAGACTATACTAAAAATGGGGATTAAAAGTATAGCTTGCATGACAAATAAATAGAATAGTTGTCAGCCTATAGTTCAAGGATATCTCGTGCAAATCATGTCCAGGTAGTCAGGTGACAACGTCCTAAAAAGTAAAAAAAAAAAGAAGGAAAGAACCTCGTCACGCCAAGTGGCGTATAGGGTATTTGGTGTTAGTGACCATACATTTTACAGACCTTCAACACATGATTTTGGGGTAATGTGGCCGGTATTACGCCCGTGTCTCTTTAATTTCCCAGAAAAAAATCCGGTACCCATTTAAGGCTGGGTGAACCCGGAAGCTGTCGGTTGGGATCGTACTCTACCTCTTATCCTTTGTAGTCCAGTTCACTAACCACTGAGCTATCGCGGCTCCCTACGACTTAGAGATAGGTTTATATGCTTCCATACCGAGATAAGCTTCCAGAGACATCGAAAGTAACACATTTTTTTTAGAGATTATGAAGAAAGATTTGCCAAGACAATGTTATCACTTAAGATGTAGACAACGTCCAGATATAGAAGCAAGATTAGCTGGGTAGATTCCAAGAATACTTTAGCAGAAAAAGATCTTGAGCATGGTTCACTTAAGATATCTTGGGTAATAATGTTGATATTTTTGGTCCACCTCGGACAGTGCTGATTTCAAGCGGTTCGATAGGTAGTTAGATTGAAACCTGAGTAGCATCTTGTAGGAATATTAATTCAGGTAAAATGGTTTCTGTGATGCTTGAATGGAGAATATTGCCATTGATATTTAAATAATATATGCAGCGTTTAATAAGTCCTGCTCGAGTCAGCCTCCTAAGATGTTAACAAATCACCAGCGAGTTCATTGCATATTCAATGTTTGTCAAGTATTGTCCAGACCAGTCAGTCTCCGTATATCACAGAGAAAATAATAATCATATACGGTTATTGGCAGGAATGTGAGCATCTTTATATCAGAAGTAGCTGGCTTTCTATCTATCTCTATTGTCCTTTCGAGCCGAAGACGGCACATAGGGCAGAACCACAATCTCAAAAACAGAAACCTTGCGTGCCAAAATAGCACCTATTGCAGAGATCACTGCTGTTTCCATAACAATACTTTTTACAATGACAGCTTGTCAAGCCATCGACCATCTCCTTAGTCGCCTCTTACGACATGCCTGGAAGGTCATAGTGTCACTATTCTTTAATAGCAGCTTTTTTCATATTATCATGGTTGCTCTATGTGACTACATTTCTGATAACTACTATATATCTGTCTATCTATAGACCCTTCGAGCCGTAGCCGGCCCAAATGCCTCTATCTCTTATCTAAAATTTTATTCTAGCAGTCTTCAATCCTTCTAAAGATATTTTATAAAATCTAGCCATTTGTCTCTGTTCTGTGCAAGCAACTCTATCTCATTGATTCCTTTAAAATTATCGGCCATCCACTATAAGTCATTAATAATTTACTAAAACCATTACTCCACACCTTACAAACATTCCCATGACATACAGTCGTTCTTGAAAAGTCAACCCACACCCCGACTCCCCCCCCCCCAAACTTCATAATACAAAGACGCGTCCACATTCATATAGGACGTCATTGTAAGTCAATGGCCCTTCCATCAATCAACATATCAATGCACCCACCTTCAATACATCAAACATAAAAGAAGTGTTCTACCAACCTCTCCTACAAACGGAAACACGTGAGAATATTCTTATTAAAAATCTTTCCTCCCGTCTTATATCAACAATTATCAGAAAGTCTTTACACGCCGCCCCAGGAATACTTGTATTGACCGTTAAATAAACCAACAGACAACGCTGGAATCCAAATGTGCATGAAATCTGTACCTTATTTGCTCACCACATTGTATATTTCCGTTAAGTTAATTACGTATTGACTAGGGTACGTTGCATCTAGCTTCTAATTGTAATTTACTATTACCTGTTGTATTTGAAATACAAAGTGTTTTTGCTACAACGGGCGTTAAGTAGGCGTGATGTCATCTTGGTAGGGAAACCGGGAAAAAAAAATCACAATTTACCCAGTGAGCTTGTTAAGCAACTTGTGGTATGTCGAAACTTAGTTAATGCCAGGCCGGGTAAACTATAATGTAGTCTATAATGACTTAATGCCAAGCCTAGGAAGGTAATTGTATCTATAACGATTCATTGAGGTCCGGGAGAGGAAGGTCGTTTGCCAAGCAGGTGAAGTAGTTTCGATTTCCGGTTGGTTTTTAAGAGGTTGAAATATTTTTACTTGCGAAATTAAAAATATAGACATCGGCTGGTTTGCAAATGTGGTAAATGATCCTCCCAGATCCTTAGTGAACAAACTCCCTCCCGAGATAGGAACATACAGCCTCTCCCCACCCCCAAAACACTTTCTAAAAAAAAAGAAAAAAAAAGAAAAAGGAGATAATGATGGTAATAAAATAGTTCTAATGATTTATTGTTTATTTTTTCGGATTAGCTCTACGGTAGGGAACAACAAATAGGCAATGCAAACTTCTTGGGAGCAATGAGGAGGTCGGTCTGCTCTTTCCTATATTTGATATGAAGGTAGTGCACAATCAGCTGATGCAAACATTTTATTTCAGTTGTCTTTGTTTCTCACTACGTTCTTTAATTTGACAAAAATCTGGACCTGTTGACTTCTTGATGTTTCCATAATAGAATTGTGGGTCCTCCTACCTCCACCCTTTCCACAACATATTTCCCTCCATTACGATTATTGCCAGACATAAGCGTGTTAGCGGAACTCTCTTGATTGGCTGCCGAGAAATCTGAACATCATAAAAGAAAACACCATTCTACAAAGATACAATAGGACCACGTCAAAAAATACTGAGGACTCGAAAGTACAATACGGGAAGGCATGGTTCCTGGGCGACGTATCTGGGGCAGACCAAGGAGAAAGTGGTTTAAAGTCATCAATGAGACCTTGAACATAACAACAGAAGCAGTTGGTGATTTGACTTGAGACAGACGTTTTTTTTTTTTCCGACAGGCTGTGGTGAATGTAATGTTCTGCAAATAACATGCGACCTGATGGATGGATGGATGGATATGTATGTATGGATAGATGGATATAACCATGTCGGCGCTAAGAACAGATAGACATCTGCGACAAAGAGACAGCATATCTGCTAAAGAAGAAAGAAACACCTCGGCCTATCAAAGCAATGAGTCAGCTAAACTTTATAAGCGATTCTGAAAATAACTCGACAGAAGATTAGTTGTTTTTCTGGATCTCCGACAATGCAGGCCGAAGCACTGTATGTGGGGTGAAATAAATAAACGACAACTAAAGGATAAATCTGTTACATAGGAGAGTTTCTAGTACAGTATTCTAATTAGGAACTGGACATGTGGAGGTGGGATGATGAAATATCTAACTTCCAGCCAATCGCTGAGTTAAACAACAGCCATTATTCTTTCGAAGTCGCGAAACATAAATTGTTTGATTGAAGGAAGATAACATCAACGAATGGACAGGCCAAAACGTCGCAGTCCAAACGAATGGGTGAATATAGAGATAAATGGAGAAGATTGATGAAGTCTGTTAAAAGTGCCCCAACGACCCGCAGAACCATGGGTCGGAGCAGAAAATAGTAGATGAAAGAAGACAAAAAAGAAGCGATGAGACTTATTTTCACCGAATCAATCTATTAGCAATACCCTATATGGTTCATGTGTACGTGTGTAGTATGTTTGTTCCAGTTTAAGGCCTGTTGCACCGAAATGTCGTTCTGTTTTGTGCTGTTCCATTGTTACGCGAAGCTTTGAACAAACTATTTGTTTCTCTTTTCTTCTATATTTATTTCATTTCTCCTCATTGTTCATTACCCCACATTTCGCAAACTTACAGTTCAAAAGACTGGCATTGCTGCCGAAGAGTGCTACCTAATCTGTATGGAGACAAATCTGGTCATACCTTCTCATCTTTCATTTTATCTCGGTGACAGGAAGATCTCCGAGGTGACCAGTTCTTGTTCGGAATCTACAGCATCATCTGTTTTGATGGTAATGTGGTCTAAGTCTGACATGCTAAGGATCACATGGTAGCACATTATCTTATATATATATATATCTCTCTCTGCGTTCAGGACTCAATCAGAGTAAGGATTCCAGACTCTCATATGAAGTCAGCTGACAGGCTAAGTATGTTGATCGCCCCCACAGACAGAACATCACAATTAGAGTCTGTCAGATCCACTCTGACTGAACACCCGTTAATACGTTGCACTGTGTTCTGCGCCAGTGGCCCAGTGCATCCGATTTCAGCCAGCATTTTATTCGGGTTTGCTTTCCCTAGCCTTTGATTGTCCCCAATCTTCCTGCAAGGCAGCAGATTGTCTTTTCTGTAGGGGGATTCTGCCCTTAGATGGTCGGCCCTCCCAGGTTTACGAGCACCATCTGCCCGAGTCACTAGAGGTGACTAACACAGACATGCACACACAAAGATCGCCCTTTCAATCCGTAACTTGTTGATCAGACCAGCCCCAGAGCAGAAGACATCAATCTCGTGCGGACTAACTACAAACCTTGATACATTGTTACATGAGGCAGAACCATTCAGTTTTACCGTGAAACTGTCCGGATCTTTTAAGTCATTCGCATAAATCCTAAACCAGGAGCACGGCAAAGATTGTTATCTTATGTCAAGCACATGAACCTTTCGTTGTAACTTTACAGCTACGGCCCCTGCTTAAGAAGGTTATCTGACAATTGGAGTAACGATGTTTCACATTAATCTCATTTTTGTATGTGGTATTATTTTCCTACATTCATGATTTGTTTTATCATTTGTGGTTATTTATTACGTAACATAACGCAACACAACATAGTATAACAAAACAAAACATACATAACAAAACCTAACATAATAAAACAAACATAAAATAGTAAAACATAAAATAACATAACACGTGTTCTGTACTGTAATGTAATGTAATATTGTCGGAAGTGAAGTGACCTGACTAATATTTTTTCACATAATATACATTGTAACAATATAACCACCAGTGCTTTTCTTCTGGAAAAAAAGGTACCGGTTTCACTCTGAAAATATTATCATATCTATAGCTACACTTTTAACATATCCTCTTATATACCCTTGTCTTCTCTAGGCCGCTTCTTGTTTTGGGTATCAACTGCAGAATAACGACATAGGACTAGCCACATCATAATTACTATGCTAACATATTACAGCTAAAATAAATACTGTTGATGGCTTGGAAATACGTTCACAAAGTCAGTGAGGACCTCTCCGAGGCAAGTTTAGCTATGGAATGTGTAAATAAAGATGAGGACAGAAAGATTAGATGATACAAGGAGTTAAGAGTTAACAAGAGATAAAAAAAAAGGCAACAAATACATAAATAAGCCAAGAAAGAAAAAGCATGGAACAGAAATGATACATAGAGTTGGTTTGCTGAATGGACAATTTTCTAAAATCTTGAGTACTGTTGACGATTATGATGACTTTGTGCATTAATCAAGCCAGTTAGTTGTAAGTTGCAATACCGTTATATCGTTATTGATTAGTAGTTGTTTTGTTTTGTTGGTTATTCCCCCCCCCTTTTCACCCCCCCCCCTCCCCCCCCACCACCTTTCTCCATTTGCCTGCTGTTTTGATCGATGAGAGAAAAGTCTTGCTATTTTGTTGTAGAGTTGACTTCATCTAAATCACAGTTTCGAATGACAAGTATGTTTTAGTAGTCTTTAGGTTGTCTTCTTTGTCTGTTTTTTTTTCGCAACGATTGTTGATTCCTGCATTTACTATGCATAGTTCATTACTATAATTACTTGCACAACACTACTTTCGATTTGCAATAAGAAATTATTTCGCGTTAGAAGAAAACGAAGTTGATTAGTTATTTCATTAATTTTTGTCCTAGTTATTTTCTTAGTTACACAAATGGTTTGTTGTTTATTTAATTAATTAGATAATATCTCAGTGCAGCTGTTCGATCAATTTATTTGCTCATTAACTGATTGATTAATTCATTTCTAAGATAATAGATATGTTAGTTATTTAGTTAACTGACTAATTACTTCATTAATTTACTAATTTTTATTGTTTAAGTTGATTCTAGTTAATTTTCTTCAGCAGCGCTTATCCAGCGACTACTTAAAAAAAAAAACGTATATATCATCAAGTACCATGCTGCTGACGTAGGTGATTATGTTTCTCCACAACTTTCGATCTGAACAGCTGTTTATTATTTCTGCTGTTTATCTTTTACCAAGCCATTCTCTTATTCTGTTTGATATCTTTTCTCTTTGCTTCCCTCTATCTCTTCGTCCCTCAATTTTCCCAGTTGTTACAATATATTCCAGCTCTTCCCTTCTCATACATGGCCAAAAATGATGATTGTTTCTTCCTAATACTGGATATTACCTCTCGTCTTCCTTTGGCCTCTTTCAGAACGTTTTCATTGCTCTTCTTAGCTGTCCATGGTAATCTCAGCATTCTTCTGTAAAAACCGTATTTCTACAACCTCCAGCGATTTTCTTGTTCGTTGTCCTATTGTCCACGATACACATCCATATGTTAAGACTGTTCTACATAACATTTAAGAACTCTTTCTCTTGTTTCTATTGTCAAAAATGGACTGCACAATATCTTTCTCATTTTTTTGGAAAGCTGCTTTTGCCCGAGCTATTCTGCATTTCATCTATGTTGTACATCTATTATCTGAGGTTAACATTGTTCGCAGATATTTAAATGCATTTAGCTGTTTTAATATTAATCCACGTGTCTTTATTGTGCATTGTGGTGATGTCCTTTCCTTTGTTGCTACCATTGCTTCTTTCTTTTTTATTATTTAGCTGAGTCCTTTAATTTTGCTTTACTTCACTATAATATCCAACATTTCACATTTCACAACACACTACCATGCTATATAATTGTACCACTCCTCATATCTCAATATCACAACACACTACCAAGCTATATTAATGTACCACTCATCATATCTCACCATGCTATATTATCGTACCACTCATCATTTATCACCATCATACCACATCACCACAACACACTACCATGCTATATTATTGCACCACTCATCATATCTCACCACCACAACACACTACCATGCTATATTATCGTACCACTCATCATATCTCACCATCATACCACACCACCACTACACACTACCATGCTATATTATTGCACCACTCATCATATCTCACCACCACAACACACTACCATGCTATATTATCGTACCAGTCATCATATCTCACCACCATAACACACTACCATGCTATATTATCGTACCAGTCATCATATCTCACCACCACAACACACTACCATGCTATATTATCGTACCAGTCATCATATCTCACCACCATAACACACTACCATGCTATATTATCGTACCACTCATCATATCTCACCACCATAACACACTACCATGCTATATTATCGTACCAGTCATCATATCTCACCACCATAACACACTACCATGCTATATTATCGTACCACTCATCATATCTCACCACCACAACATACTACCATGCTATATTATTGTACCACTCATCACATCTCACCACCACAACACACTACCATGCGATATTATCGTACCACTCATCACATCTCACCACCACAACACACTACCATGCTATATTATCGTACCAGTCATCATATCTCACCACCATAACACACTACCATGCTATATTATCGTACCACTCATCATATCTCACCACCACAACACACTACCATGCTATATTATTGTACCACTCATCACATCTCACCACCACAACACACTACCATGCGATATTATCGTACCACTCATCACATCTCACCACCACAACACACTACCATGCTATATTATCGTACCACTCATCATATTTTCACCATCATATCTCACCACCAGGGAGCCGCGATAGCTCAGTGGTTAGGGAACTGGACTACCACGGACAAGGGGTAGGGTTCGATCCCAACCGACGGCTTCCGGGTTCACCCAGCCTTAAATGGGTACCGGATTTTTTTCTGGGAAAGTAAAGCAGCACGGGCGTAATACTGACCACATTACCCCAAAAATCATGTGCTGAAGGTCTGTAAAATATAGGGTCACTAACACCATATTTCCCTATACGCCACTTGGCGTGACGGGGGTACTTTACTTTTTTTTTTTATATCTCACCACCACAACACACTACCATGGTATATATTTATCCTACCATGATTGCCGTTCATTCCTCCAATTCTCACACCCACATCTAAAATAACCCCACGACATCACATGTTAAGTCCCCACATTCATACCTCCCTTCTCAATCTGTCTATGTAAAGTCATAACCTTTTTCCTCACCATACCCCACGTATCATGCTTGAACGCTCTCTCTAGCCTTTTATCATTTAACCCCTGACCTCTCCCTCTCGATCTACATTATCTTATTTCTCTATCTACACTATCTTATTTCTCTATCAACATTACCTTATTTCTTTATCTACATTATCTTATTTCTTTATGTGTTATGTCATGTCATTGCCTTTCGAGCCGTAACCGGCCCATAGGGCGTAGACCAAGATACACCTTCTCCTATATGAATTTTTGTTCTAGCAGTTTTCTTTTAAAGATATTTTATCAAATCTCGCCATCTGTCTCTGTTCTGTGCAAGCAGTTCTATCTCATTGAGGGAGCCGATTCCTGCTGCTCTTGCCTCTCTCATCAATGTTCTTCTCAGTGTCTCCCTGGGTCTTCCTCTTTTTCTTTTACCTGTTGTTTCCCATATGAGGGCTTGCTTTGCTATTCGATTATTATCTCTTCTCATCACATGTCCAACGTATGACCATCGTCTTTTCTTTATTACAGAAGATATTAGTGGTTGATTGGCGATTTCTCTAATTTCCTCGTTTGTTTTGAATTCGTTCCATTCTATACCAAGTATTTTCCTTAGACGTTTATTTTCGAATGCGTTCAACTTTTCTTTATGCGTTTCTTTATGTACACTATCTTAATTCGCTATCACTACTCCGAATATCAGCTATTTCTTTCTCTCTCTGGAACGAGACTTGTCCACACAAAGACAACATAAAAAATTACATGTAACGGGTAAATCCATTTCCTGAGAAAAGTCGCCATCAAGAAGTTTCCACTCAAACAAGACAAGACAGCTGCTGATCCTAGTGCGTGAGCTTAGCCATTTGAATGCAACTCACTACAAATGCGTGTTTCCGATTCGATTTCTGATGTCTAGTGGATCATAACTTAATTATCAGTCTCCCCGTCCTCACAGGGAATTAAACCTTTCGAATTATTTCACCGAGTAGTTTTTTCCTCTTTGTGTTACTTTCCGTTTTCTTTCAGTGGTATCTTTTGAAATCTATTGGACCATACACAAAATATCCATAAAGCCCACAATCTATTTTTACCGATTTGGCCACATAACAAGGCAGAGATGTAAACACAAGTCACACAGCAACCAACAGTGCTACAACACAAACAGACCGAGAGGAAATCCTGGAGAGAAAAAGAATATATGAAAAAATAAAAACACTGGAAAAATGACAGCAGATGAGGTTAACCAAAGAGCAAAAGGCTGCAAACTATTTCTCTTCTCGACGCTGTGAGGTTAACCAAAGAGCAAAAGGCTGCAAACTATTTCTCTTCTCGACGCTGTGAGATTAACCAAAGAGCAAAAGGCTGCAAACTATTTCTCTTCTCGACGCTGAGAGGTAAGTGAGTAGGAAAGGACGACAAACATATTTGCTTATTTCATGATCAATTAGTACGTACTGTGTTTGACTTCCCTATGTCTGTGTTGACTTTCAGTGTAATGGGGAAATGGAGTGGAGTGTAAGGGGTCTAAGCTTTCTAGCATGTCTTTTGCATTTTTCTAATTGCGATGTTTGCAATTTTATTTATTAGCTATTTGTTTATTTTGTTGACTGGTTAGTTATTAATTTGTTTTAAATTTAGAAATATAAATGTTATTAGTTTTTTGTTTGTACAGATATTTTATCAGTTAGCTTGATAAATGACACGATAACTTTATTCACTCACTGAAAATTCAGTGTTTTAGTTAGTTGAATGTAAAAGTAGACACTATTTAAGAGCTTAAAATCTGAGACAAGTGCAACACGCCAAATACTTGGGCACTATAATAACATCAGATGGAAGATGCACCACAGAAATACAAAGCAGAATAGCTCAGGCCAAAAAAGTATTTCAGAAAATGAAAAATATCTTATGTAACAAATCTATATCAGTAGAAGGGCGAAAGAGAGTTCATTGGTGCTATATAGAACCAATTATGACCTATGGAAGCGAATCATGGACAGTAGACAAACAAATGAAAAGACGATTAGAAGCCATAAAGATGGAATTTCTCAGAAGAACGTTGACAATTTCCCGCATAGTTAAAATGACCAATGAGGACATTCTTAAAGAGGCCAACACAAAAAGGTAGCTCCTAAAAACATCAGAAAAAATCAATCGACATTTTTCGGGTGTAACAGTGGGCTAGTGAAAGCATGGGGACGGGTAACTTAGTTGTTACCCGCTTCTCAATAGACAATAGCAGTAACAAATGGTAGCGACCATCAGTGTTAGGACATTAATATAAGTATGGAAAAGGTCCAGCCAGATAACAAGTTGTAGAAACAAAGTTAAGAGAGTAAAGGTTTATAGTGGGTGGTAGACACACAGAGGTGAGGAAGGTAAAGTAGAATTATACAGAGAGTTAGGGTCCATGGAATTTTCCACGCAGCAGGTTGTGGAAATTGGAAGATAGCGCGGTGTTTGTAGGGGTGGGGACCTCAGACATGACAGGGACACCCACCAGGCTAAGGTAGGAAGGTCCAGAATTATCCTGGACATAATAGTTAATTGAAATTTCCACGATTTCCACAACAACAGGTTGTTGTGGACAGGTTGTTGTGGAGGTGACCATAGACGCATGACTAGCGCATGCATTGACCCCATGACTTTGGTCGTATGATAAATGAGTGGTCATCCAACAAATGGGTCATGGAGATTCACGAAAACAAGGTGTTTTCATAAAACCAGGAGATAGTTCAGGTGTCGGTCACAGAATGGTGAGCAGCGACCAACTCAAGAGACCTAAATGGCGCAAATTGGCACTTGGCAATAGTTTTGATTGACTGCTGAATTTCACACGAAGAGAGTGGTTGGAGTATTTAAACTTCAACACTATAGGTTTGAGACAGTCAGGGATTGACAGTCAGGATTAAATTAGTCAGGAATGAGAATAGTCAAGATGTAGACTAAGTAAGCTTAGTCCGGCTTCGGCCGAACTACCGAAGGCAGTTAGATAGAGTTAGAACAGTCAGAACAGTTAGAAAGTTAAGATTGGAAAGTCAAGCCAGTTAGTTAGGAAGTTAGAATCTCCAAGTTGTAGTTTAAGACAGTTGAGAAGTTATTAGCAGAAGTCGATAGAGAGTAGGAGTATAGCAATGAGAATATGAACATTGGTGAGGTGAAGTGTTTTTTAAGAGTATTTCAAGTTGTTTCACATTCCTTATGAACGTAAGTTGAATAATGTTGCATGCAAAATATGCATTTGGGACGGACCATAGTCATCGGCGGTAGCCTCAGAGAAGTCCCGGATTAATTAACATTAATTTAAGATAAGAGCATCAACCACTAGTCGATCATTGTGCCTAGAGATATCAATAAACTTGATTATCATTATGTATCCAGAAAAAGAGTGTGTCTTGAATTACCTGTTGTGATCAACTAAAATAAATGTGATGTGCTGTCAAGAGAGCACAAAGATAATATAAAGAATAAATAACATTACAGTTCTATAACACGGGCACATCATTTGAAGAGGAAAGCTGGAATACTTGGTTACAACTGAAATAATAAAAGGAAAGAGAGATCGCGGAGGTGGGCAAAGAGAGAAGATACTGAATAGACTGGTGTCATGGCATGGAAAAGATTCAAAAACAGAATTGATACGATGCACTGTGGATAGAAGATGGTGGAAAGACATGATCACCTACGCCAACCGGTATGGCACACGATGATGATTACAGACAGATAGATTACTTACCTTAGTATATTACAGAATTTGAGAATAAGTAGAATTGGATGGAAGGAAAAGAAAACAAACGATGAAGTCTCAAAACAACTAAAAATGAAAAGTGAACTACTAAGCACAATTCAAACAAAATAAATGCGATTTTTGGGCCATGTTAAAAGACACAACAGCCTACTACAAGTAATCCTGGAGGGGAAAATACAAGGTAAAAGAGGCAGACCAAGACTAACATGGACGAGTAACATCAAAAGATAGACAAATCAGCATATGACAACCTGCACCATCAAAGCAAGAGACGGAGCAGAATGGCGCTCCATGGTAGCCAACCTTCGTTGCGGAGACGGCACTCGATGGTGATGATTATAGTGTTTATTTCATGATATGTTATGTTTTTATTATATAAAGTTAGAGGTATCCTGTTAGTGCTGCTACGGGAAAGGTGTAGGTCTGAACGCCAAATACAAAAAGAAACTGAAAGAAATAAGATGCAATTACGGTAACGATATGTGGACAGTGATGTCCATAGTCCAGCATTCTCTCAAACCATCGTCACGAAGACAATGAGATTGCATTCACACTCCAGCCAGGTCTGAGCGTGTGGATATCCAAAGGAACATTTTGCTAATTAGCCTCTGAAATCTTGGAATTATAGTCTTGCCAGGGAGTCGTAAAATACCACTCAAGTCACGCGCCAGAATGTGTGGAGTACTTTGAAAGACAGGGGGGCGGAAGGAAGAAAGAGCTGGCATTGGGGACAGAGAAATAAATTATCACTGAGTTAGCGTGCTGTCGTTAAGAATATGGTCAGACTGTTGCCAGTTCGACGGTGAAGAATCGACACTGATGTTACCTTCCTGTGCTAACGTCTGTGATCAGGACTGTTTCTCTTCGTTATTAAGAGCATCAAGTATTTTTCAATACATTATTTGACTTTTTAAAAATATCTTTTTTCCTTTCAGTGTTGAGGGCATTAATTTATCTTGCACGAAAGACATCATTTCAAATGAAGACAAACTCAGATTTATAATTAATTTACCCGTTGATATGTTCTAATCATCAGATTTATAATTAACTTACCCCGTTGGTATGTTCTAATCATCAGATTTATAATTAACTTACCCCGTTGGTATGTTCTAATCATCAGATTTATATTTAACTTACCCCGTTGGTATGTTCTAATCATCAGATTTATAATTAACTTACCCCGTTGGTATGTTCTAATCATCAGATTTATAATTAACGTACACTGTTGGTATGTTCTAATCATCAGATTTATAATTAAATTACCTCGTTGGTATGTTCTAATCATCAGATTTATAATTAACTTACCCCGTTGGTATGTTCTAATCATCAGATTTATAATTAACTTACCCCTTTGGTATGTTCTAATCATCAGATTTATAATTAACTTACCTCGTTGGTACGTTCTAATCATCAGATCTATATCAACAAAGGTTTTCTTTATATCCTTCACCACAGATCACCAGGACGCGTGGGTTTCCTGGGGAAAATATGGCAACAACGGCTCAGTTTTTATTACAAGATAATATATTTTGGAATTGAAGATTTTAAACCAAACAAATGATAGGTTATTTATTCTTAGTTCAGTTTAGGTTAGTTCAGTCAGCAGTAACACTGCATTTAGGATGGAGAACATTTATCAGACATACATACCCTCATATACGGGTCCACGACTTGTACACTACTTAATCAAGACAGGAAAGGAGATTGCAAAGTTCTCATCTGCTCTGGTCGCCCAAAATATTGAACTTGAAATGGCAGAACAAAATAACTAATTTAGTTATCTTGCAATGCACTTAAGTTCTGTTCATGCAGGTGTCATAGCTTGGTTGGTTGGACCCTTTTTGATGTAATGCAGAACTCCCTGTATTGTAGAGAGAGCACGAACAAATTTACTTGTAGCACACAGCTACCTATCACTGTGTGGAGAGCACGTATAGTTGTATATATGGTACACAGCTACCACTGTGTGTAGAGCACGTATAGTTTTATATATGGCACACAGCTACCACTGTGTGTAGAACACGTATAGTTTTATATATGGTACACAGCTACCAGTGTGTGTAGAGCACGAATAGTTTTATATATGGTACGCAGCTACCAGTGTGTGTAGAGCACGTATAGTTTCATATATGGTACACAGCTACCACTATGTGTAGAGCACGTATAGTTTTATATATGGCACACAGCTACCAGTGTGTGTAGAGCACGTATAGTTTTATATATGGCACACAGCTACCACTGTGTGTAGAGCACTTATAGTTTTATATATGGTACACAGCTACCACTGTGTGTAGAGAGCACTTATAGTTTTATATATGCCACACAGCTACCAGTGTGTAGAGAGCACTTATAGTTTTATATATGACACACAGCTACCAGTGTGTAGAGAGCACTTATAGTTGTATATATGCCACACAGCTACCAGTGTGTGTAGAGCACTTATAGTTTTATATATGCCACACAGCTACCAGTGTGTAGAGAGCACTTATAGTTTTATATATGGCACACAGCTACCAGTGTGTAGAGAGCACTTATAGTATTGTATATGGCACACAGCTACAAGTGTGTGTAGAGCACGTATAGTTTTATATATGGCACACAGCTACCACTGTGTGTAGAGCACTTATAGTTTTATATATGGTACACAGCTACCAGTGTGTAGATAGCACTTATAGTTTTATATATGCCACACAGCTACCAGTGTGTAGAGAGAACTTATAGTTTTATATATGGCACACAGCTACCAGTGTGTAGAGAGCACGTATAGTTTTATATATGGCACACAGCTACCACTGTGTGTAGAGCACCTATAGTTTTATATATGGTACACAGCTACCAGTGTGTAGATAGAACTTATAGTTTTATATATGCCACACAGCTACCAGTGTGTAGAGAGAACTTATAGTTTTATATATGACACACAGCTACCAGTGTGTAGAGAGCACTTATAGTTTTATATATGCCACACAGCTACCAGTGTGTAGAGAGCACTTATAGTTTTATATATGCCACACAGCCAGTTCATCACAGATTGTTACCAGTTTTACCAAACTCAATCACCGAGACCAATCACCGAGAGGTCTGGTGCTGTGTGCTTCGCTTCCTGTAACTCCTTGATTATTTCTTTCTGTTGTACTTCGCGATGTTTTTCTTCACGTGAGATTTAATCTCATTAAAAATGTTGGTGATTAACTGACATCAGAATCATACATTTACTAATCGAGCTAATTCAATTCTTTTAATTATGCGAGTCATCTATCTGACTGTCTGTCAGTAAAAAGTAAAGTAAAGAACCCCGTTACGTCAAGTGGCGTATAACGAATATGGTGTTTGTGACCACAATTTTTTTAGACCTTAGGTACATGAGTTTAGGGGTAACATGGTTGGTATTACGCTTGTGCCGTTTTAATTTCCCAGAAAAAATCCCTTACCAATTTAAGGATGGGTGAACTCGGAAGCCGTCGATCAGGATCGAACCCGATCTCTTGTCCTTTGTAGTCCAGTTCACTAACCACTGAGCTATTTCGGTTCCCTACTGTCTCCGTTTTATTTAACAATCAATATCACGTTCACTAAATCTGTCTCAAACGCAATTCTCACAATCTCAATCTACTAACATTGTTAACGACTTGCTACACTGTCATTATGCCAACTAACGGACAACTTGGCCCATATAACTTACACAATCCTTTTTAACTAAAACCTTATTTACTCATTTCCTAAATCTGTGGCATTTTCTACTATTATAAATAATTCTCTAGACATTGATTTCCTTTAATTTTGCTCTGGCTATGAACCTAGTATGTTTTCATTTTTTTACTTTTTTACTGTTGTATGTTTCACGCGGTCTTTTCTTGCCACAGAGACTGCTCTCTTCAAACGCTAGTGGGCAGCTAATGAGTTTCTGTATATTCTGTTATGCCTCTATCTCTGATGTCACTTCCGCGGCGCCAAAAACTAGCTCGTTCATTGGCTAGTTGGAATGGTCATTCAATCAAACTCTGAGATCTTGACATAAGATTATGAATATTCTGTTGACCCCGTGCCTACGGGTTTCAGAATGTTCTATCTATTTTTAGACTCGACCCAATTGATGTGACTAATTTCCCAACACTATTGCACAATCAATGCTACGGAGCCGCAGAACGAAGTGACTGGGTTATGTTAGAAGATGGACTTGGTTTGCATCCCCACGCAGTTATCAAATGGAGGACGTAGGAGTGGCAAAATATCTACGAGTAGACGAAAGTTTAGGTATAGTAATATCCGTAAAGAATCTAAGAAGGATTTCAATACCTGAAGAGAGTGAGTGAGCATGACAACAGATCAAGTCGTGTGTTGAACAGGCGCAAACATAATCTCTGGACAGTTCATGACAAGTTCAAGGAACACGCGGCAAAAGAGAAATGAGAAAGTATCAAGTACGGCTGAAAATGTACAACTATACATTTGCTCCTTCTGCCGCCGGTCTTGTGAACTTAACATTGTTGTATTCGGCCACTAAAGAAGCTGCTAGTTAAAAAAAAAAAAAAACCTGACATGATCTAGTAACATCTACTGATTGCTTGCAACAGATAAGTCTACCAAGACAATAGGGGCATGAGACGGCTAGATGGTTCTTAGTTCTCACAAAAGACGGGGAGTATTAACGGTGATGGTAACACAGATCGCCACTTTCGTTACTTAAATAGTCTTGTCTAACAAATAAAAGCCGGCATCTCCTTACATTGACTTACATATACAGTGCTTTTATCGTGAGGGTGTATATATATATATATATATATATATATATATATATATATATATATATATCAGTACTCCATCACGTGAAGAACTGGAGTGATGGAAATAAGGATAAAAGGTTGGACGTATTTACTTTACAAATTTGAGTAGAGGTGTTTACCATGAAGAGAGGAACAATTGTTTGGTATACAGGGAGGGTTTTTTTGTTTTTTCAATGGAGATGGAGAATAAGGACCGCAAGTCCTGTGAAGTCGCCATGAGGTGCTCTGGCCAACGTTTTTAAATGACGACAGGAACAATTTATCCAAAATAATAAGTCATTAGTAAAAATAGTGCACAATTATAGAAGATCAACCACAAGAAGTGTGCAAGAATAATTAATATACGACTATGGGCTTCATTTTGTGGCATATCTTGACATAGATTTTTGAAAATGGAAACTCATGAATGGGCATATTCTATTATAAATTCTCATTATGTGCTGTTTATTAACTATCACCATTTCTTCCGTGCAAATTCACAAGCTTATCTAGTGTCAAAACAAAGCTTAGATTCTCCATAAATTATTCCTGAGGCTCCTGAAAGAACCTTGGCCAGTATGTTGTAGAAGTTATCTCCTTCCTTTCTCCATCCCATTGCTTATCCACACTAATGTCCTGCTCCATCCTCTCACTCTCTCACTGCATTTTCTTCGTTGTGGTCAGGTGTTAGTGAACTATGTACAGCCTAATTCAGTTTTACACCTCTTCGTTGTGGTCAGGTGTTAGTGAACTATGTACAGCCTAATTCTGTTTTACACCTCTTCGTTGTGGTCAGGTGTTAGTGAACTATGTACAGCCTAATTCAGTTTTACACCTCTTCGTTGTGGTCAGGTGTTAGTGAACTATGTACAGCCTAATTCAGTTTTACACCTCTTCGTTGTGGTCAGGTGTTAGTGAACTATGTACAGCCTAATTCTGTTTTACACCTCTTCGTTGTAGTCAGGTGTTAGTGAACTATGTACAGCCTAATTCTGTTTTACACCTCTTCGTTGTGGTCAGGTGTTAGTGAACTACGTACAGCCTAATTCAGTTTTACACCTCTTCGTTGTAGTCAGGTGTTAGTGAACTATGTACAGCCTAATTCAGTTTTACACCTCTTCGTTGTGGTCAGGTGTTAGTGAAATATGTACAGCCTAATTCAGTTTTACACCTCTTCGTTGTAGTCAGGTGTTAGTGAACTATGTACAGCCTAATTCAGTTTTACACCTCTTCGTTGTGGTCAGGTGTTAGTGAAATATGTACAGCCTAATTCAGTTTTACACCTCTTCGTTGTAGTCAGGTGTTAGTGAACTACGTACAGCCTAATTCAGTTTTACACCTCTTCGTTGTAACATGTTCCCAGTATGAGATGCATTGATATAGTTTATTTTCATTGCTGGTGCTATTCTGTTTAGTCCTAATAGTAAAATCATTGCTTCTCGTACGTATACAAAGATGGATGCAACGTGAGAAATAATATATGAAGAAAAACAATGGTGTTTTCACAAGTGGGTACATAAGATAGGACAGAAAATATGCAGACGTTTTGATATGTAATACACACCACATAATGTGAGAATTTATAAAGTGTGCCTACTCAGATAAACAGTCTCATTTTGTTAGCGGAGAGGGAGAACTTTATTTTTTCCAGATAAATTATGTCTGCTCCTGATAAATGAGCAGGTTCCTTCATAACATATACTTGCATTCGTTGAGGCAATTGCCCTTTATTCCTTTGTTTTAAAAAAAAACGACTAAAACTTCTAATAAACCACTTCATTACAATTTAATACGATTCACAGCATAACAGCTCGCGCGCATCACCAAAGCAATTACGAACATAATCGTATAATAATCGTGTCCAGCATATTTGATAAATATAATAAAGTTAATTATACAAAAATCATATCTATTCAATAACTGAGCACGCGTCTCACAGCTTGGAAAACGTGTACTCGTGTGGAATGATTGTATTCCTGATTGAAAAATAATTTAAATCATTGAACCACTTGGAAACAATAAGCGTATATTATTGGGGAAATTCAGATTGGAAAATAGTTAACTCTATGGGAATTCAATGATGAGTAAAAACGTAAAGAAATTGATATTAAGTACAGAAACGAAACCAATGAGCGTGCGTGACAAACGTAATATGTGAATGAAATGAAAACAATAATTTGATTGAATTAATTCACGATAATATGTTAGCAGACATTTTTTTTACGATTGAAAAAAATAGCTTTGTCTGTTTTTTATGGAAGGAAAATTGAGAAGAAATGTTTATATTTTTATAAATGAAGTCCTCCTATACACCCTTGTGTTGCTTTTCTTGGCATTCCCGTGATTTAGTCCTTACGGTCAAATCAACGATCCCACGAAGTTTTCTACTTGTTTTCTCAGTCACACACATAATTATTATACTCAGTTTTCTCAGTCACACACACAACTATTCTACTCAGTTTTCTCAGTCACACACACAAATATTGTACTCAGTTTTCTCAGTCACACACACCTATTCTACTCCAGTTTTCACAGTCACACACACCTATTCTACTCCAGTTTTCTCAGTCACTCAACTATTCTACTCCAGTTTTCTCAGTCACTCAACTATTCTACTCCAGTTTTCTCAGTCACTCAACTATTCTACTCCAATTTTCTGTCACTCAACTATTCTACTCCAGTTTTCTCAGTCACTCAAATATTCTACTCCAATTTTCTCAGTCACATACAACTATTCTACTCCAATTTTCTCAGTCACTCAACTATTCTACTCCAGTTTTCTCAGTCACTCAACTATTCTATTACAGTTTTTCTCAGTCACACACAACTAATCTACTCCGGTTTTTCTCAGTCACATACAACTAATCTACTCCATTTTTCTCAGACACACATAACTATTCTACTCCAGTTCTCTCAGTCACACACAACCTTTCTACTCTAGTTTTCTCAGGTTAACACAACTATTCTACTCCAGTTTTCTCAGTCATTCAACTGTTCTACCCCAGTTGTCTCAGTCACACACAAATATTCTACTCCAGTTTTCACAGTCACACACACCTATTCTACTCCAGTTTTCTCAGTCACACACCTATTCTACTCCAGTTTTCTCAGTCACACAACTATTCTACTCCAGTTTTCACAGTCACACAACTATTCTACTCCAGTTTTCACAGTCACACACAACTATTCTACTCCAGTTAGTTATCACAGTCACGCACATCTATTCTACCCCAGTTTTCTCAGTCACTCAACTATTCTACTCCAGTTTTCTCAGTCACTCAACTATTCTACTCCAGTTTTCTCAGTCACTCAACTATTCTACTCTAGTTTTCTCCGTCACTCAACTATTCTACTCCAATTTTCTCAGTCACTCAACTATTCTACTCCAATTTTCTCAGTCACTCAACTATTCTACTCCAATTTTCTCATTCACATAACTATTCTACTCCAGTTTTCTCAGTCACTCATCTATTCTACTCCAGTTTTCTCAGTCACTCAACTATTCTACTCAGTTTTCTCCGTCACTCAACTATTCTAAACCATTTTTCTCAGTAAAACGCAATTATTTGTAATGCAGAAAACTCTAGACCTGTTCATCCATTATTGTCGTGATAGTTATTTTTGATTGCCCTCTCTAAATCTCGGTGTAAGGTAGTTTTTGCAAGACTCGACAACTTAAAACAGTATCACAGAATTATAACAATCTACTCTCACAGCGCATCCCACTAGGGAAGAAACAAATAATCCAAGCATTATTATGATCATAATACTGTTGGTGTACTAACTTTTTGTCTACAATTGTTTAAGAGCTCTGCTGTTCTGAACCAATCCAGACATATGGAAGCGAATCATGGACAGTAGACAAGGAAATGAAAAGACGGTCAGAGGTCACAGGGATGGGATTTCTCAGAAGAATGTTGAAAGTTCCTTGAACAGCTAAAAAACACAAATGAGTAAATTCTCAAAGAGGCCAACACAAAAAGGGAGTTCCTAAAAAAACATAAGAAAGAAACAATCAACAATTTTTGGGCACATCATGAGAAGAGGAAAGTTGGATTACTTGGTTACAACTAGCAAAATAAAAGGAAAGAGAGATCGCGGACGACAAAGAGAGAAAATACTGGATAGCTTGGTGTCATGGCATGGTAAACAGTCAACAACAGAACTGATAAGATGCTCTGTAGATAGAAGATTGTTTAAGGACATGATCGCCTTCGCCAACCGGTATGGCACATGATGATGATGATGTTCATTTTCTACCGTGCTATTCTCTTATGTTACTGGTATTTATTGTGTCTGTTTCCAGCTATCGCTTCTACTCTATTTTCACTGTTCAACTATCCATTTCTCATACCAAACAGTGATACTGTTTTCCCTTCTTCGTCATGATTTTTTTTTGGACTTTCTTCCTAGGAGATGGTCGCCCCAGACCTTCAACAAAGACAGATGTTATGCGCATTTATTCCTATACCTTTTATAATGATTAGTTTACTGATATATTAAGCAATGGAAGCATTAAGAGAGAATTGATAAAATCGAAATAAAATACATTCGTTTTTCGTGCTGCGAGGCACTGTAGAAAGAGGGTGCCTTCTTTACTTTAACCCGGCATTTAAAAAAATTGTTTTTATTTTTTCCCACAATGGTTTCACCACTAAACACTCGCTCCTCTAGAGTAGACCAACACACTTTTAGCAGTCGGGGGGCCTCGGTAGCCTAGTTGGGAAAACCACCCGACTGGACTACCGACGTTCGGACAACCCGTGTTCGATTCCCGCTGGGAGCAGTGTGAATTGTACTCGTGGTTGGAAAAAAAAAAATACCCCCACGGTCGACCCAGCCGTTGGCAGAAATGGGTACCAGGGTATTATCCTGGGAAGGTGAGGAATGTCGCTTCGCATCTGAGTTTCGATGCTTGAGGCGACACTATACAGAAATATCCGAACATTTCTGGATAGGTGGCCGAGCACATATGTGTGTAAACTCGCGTGCTAAGACGCCGGTTCAAGTCTCGTACTTTACCTTTACCTTTACCTTACTTTTAGCAGTCATGTGTGAACTCTGAACTAAATATGGAAAAGTACAAGTCAAATACTAGTGGATAAAGAGATACAGCTCAGACGATGGCGCTGGATAGGACACACACTGCTGAGGCCAACTGAGAGTATTACACGTACATGTATTACACAACAGGCTCTTTTTTTAGAACCCACAAGGAAAAAGACATAGAGAAAGACCAAGATATTCTTGGAGAAAACAGATGGAAGCAGAGATGAAGATGATGAGGAAAACATGGAATGATCTTAAAAGAATGGCAAGAAACAGAACGGCTTGGAAAGTGTTTGTTGAAGACCTATGCTCCACAGGGAATTGAAAAGGTAGAAGAAGAAGAGAAAGATTTATGAACTCCAACGTACTGTCATTAAAACTCATGACCAACAACCTTATTGTGTAAGAAACCTCAGCAAAATAACAGAGATCTGTAGAGAGGCACGTTAGGTAGGCTGCGCTCCTCAGAGTGGTAACAGTTTAGCACCACACACACGCACAAGCATACACACAAGCACACTACAGACAACTTTCTATTTCTCACACAATAAGCATACTCCTTACATCTGTTTGTTTTCATCTCAAAGTGGAATTTTAGTTACAATTTAGGAAATTTGACATCGTTTATAGAAGAAGATATCCTGAATTTAGTAAGTTCTGTTCATTCTAGAATTGGTAATCTATGAAAGCGGTATCAACTTAGTACATAACACACAACATACGTTTCTAGTTAAAGTAACAATGGATGCCTCAAAGACACTTTAGTAATTAATGATCGTAACAAAAGAACAATAAAGAGTTCTTAAATGTTATGTAGAGCCAGTCTTAACATGTGGATGTGAATTATGGACAATATGACAACAGACAATAAAATCACTGGAGTCTGTAGAAATGTGGTTTTACAGAAGAACATTGAGAATACCATGGACAGCTAAGAAGAGGAATGAAAATGTTCTGAAAGAGGTCAAAGCAAAAAGAGAGCTAATTTCCAATATTAGGAAGAAACAATTATAATTTTTTGGCCATGTAAGGAGAAGAGAACAACTGGAATATATTGTAACAACTGGAAAGATTGAGGGACGAAGAGAAAGAAGGAATCAAAGAGAAAAAAAACCAAACAGCTTAAGAGAATGGCTTGGCAGAAGGTCAACAACAGAAATGATAAATAACTATCGAGATCGAGAGTTGTGGAGAGACATGATCACCTACGCCAGCAGGCCCGGTGCTTGATGATGATGATGAACAAAAGAATCAAAGATTAACAAATCTGATAGTTTCAGGAGATGCAATATTCTATTTTTAAACTACAAGTGTTTTCCTATTTTTAAACTACAAAATATTTTACATTTTAAGATACATCTTCTTCTGATCTATGTATAATCAAAGCAGCATATGTGTTTTGTCTTCCTGGAAAGATATAAATGAGCAAATCAACGAAAGTAGCAGTGACAGACATCTTGAGCCTTTAACAACTTGTAACAGTATCTTCATTGGGTATTAGGATTATAAGCGAAGTGTCGGGTTTGCTAACGAGTGAGACACACTGTATTTAATATCAGACTTAATTAAATAAACACGCCGAGTCGCAGGAAAGGCGAGCCAATAAGCGCAAGTAATAATACAGAAGTATATTACTTATATATTACAACTTTAAATATGAATAGCGGAACAAGTCAGAACATTCCGACCCATGTCTCCATGTCTCTTGTGTATTATTATCTTTGCTTAAGTGTATCTTTCTGGTTATCATTATCTATATATTTTAAATTGTTGTCGTCTTATTGAATATATTAATTGATACCTTGACTCGGTCTATTTATCTTTCTCTATGTCGCCAGTTTGCCCCGCAGCCTGAGGTTTTCATTTCATATTCTTCGTTGCACGTTAACTCGTTATCTTCTCCCGCTCTCTTCATACTCTTCCTCTTTCTCTACCTCTTTTGTCTTCTTTTTCTCCTCCTTGCCATTATTCTTCTTCTTCGCATCCTCCTTCTTCACCCTCCCATACTCCTGTGGGTCATCGGGACGTTATCGACACTGCTCATAAACCTTCTCTATATATCTCGATTTTAAATTATTGTTTTGTACTCTGCGAAATCGAGGCCTATCCATCCTACTTGCGTGTGTGTTATGACATTACACGTAATGACTATTATAATCTTCCTTATATCTATTGTGTGTGTTATGACATTACACGTAATGACTGTTATGTTCTTCCTTATTCCTATTGTGTGTGTTATGACATTACATGTAATGACTGTGATGTTCTTCCTTATACCTATTGTGCGTGTTATCCCATTTCACGTAATTATTTATTTGATCTGCCTATACATATTGTGTGTGTTATGACATTACACGTAATTATTACGATGTTCTTCCTTATATCTATTGTGTGTGTTATGACATTACACGTAATTATTGTGATGTTCTTCCTTATATCTATTGTGTGTGTTATGACATTACACGTAATTATTGTGATGTTCTTCCTTATATCTATTGTGTGTGTTATGGCATTACACGTAATTATTGTGATGTTCTTCCTTACACCTATTGTGTGTGTTATTACATTACACGTAACGACTGTGATGTTTTTCCTTATACCTCTTGTGTGTGTATTACATTCCCAGAAGTCCACGCTTGTCCCGGCGAACAACAAAAAGCGCAGTCATTGTTGACCTAGGCTTGTGATCGATCTGGTATGGAATCAGAGAGTTTATTTATCACTTGTGTCTAACAGTGTCGTGGAGAGGCCAAACAATTACTAGGACGATTGCGACTACTACCGAATGACACATCTACCATTAACATCAGACGGTGTATGTCGGGGGATTCTCCACGTGATTAGTGAAATCAAAGTACTAACTTTATAGCGTCGGAACTTCGTTCTCATTTGTGTTGTCCACTTGTCACGTGACGCTTTAACCATATTGGTTTTTTTTCTATTCTATCTCTCTTCCTCTCTCTCTCTCTCTCTGTCTCTCTCTCTCTCTCTCTGCATATGTATATACATATTTTTTTCATATTATCTAGAGATATTATGGCCGCTTGGTGAAAGCAGTCGCCACGACGTGTGAGACTTTATATGCGTGAGGATTTATATTTCATCCCCCATAGAAAAAATCACACCGAATGCCCGCTTTTCAGCCAGCGACACAAGGAAAGCGACTACACTAGTAGAAAAGTGTAGCAATTATCTCTAGAAATGAAATCCTCTGTCTGCAATCACGGAGTCTAGACCCCAACTAGCACTACTCGTTGGCTGCTCCTGTACCACCATCTACCATGAAAATCGGTTTCATCCTGTGTAAATATGTATGACATATATTTCTTTATTATGCGATGTAGCTAGACATTATTCATTGTTGTTATTGTTGGCATTATAACACACACACCTCCCCCCCCCCCCAAGTGCTCACTCGCCCTCCCTAGATGACAGCGTGTCTGAACACTGATCGTTTCAAGAACACGCTGGTTTGGTACGGAGACAAATAATAATAAATGAATATTATTATAGAGGGAAACTTCCGAGGCGATAATCCGCGAATCAATTCAGAGGAAGGGGTATGTTTACAGCACTCGGAAAAAATGACAAATAATCAACAACAGAAAAAAATAAGGACCAAAGCAGGATCGAACCCGTACTCAGTGGCACAGCGCTTTGCCACGAAAAGCCAAATGCTAGGGAACACTGCCACTCAGCTAACTAAAAAATTAGCTATCGTGAACAATATCTTTTCGCGCAGGTTTTCTCATAACGCTAGGATAACGCTGCGGTCACAGCTCGGAAATACATCGTGTATCTGTATTTTTTCCTGTTAAGACAAGTATTACCTTGCCCCCATGAGACTGTCGTTACTACTTGGTAAACATTGCAATCGCAATGTTTACAGCTTGTTTGATATAATCATATACTGTAGTTTGTTTACTTTAATCATTTACTGTAGCGTATTTGATTCAATCATTTACTGTAGTTTGTTTGATCTAATCATTTACCGTAGCTTCTGTGATTTAAGCATATACGGTAGCGAATTTCATCAAAACATTTACTGCCGTTTGTTTGGTATAATCATTTACTGTAGCGTATTTACTTTAATCATTTACTGTAGCGTGTTAACTTTAATAATTTACTGTAGCGTATTTGATTCAATCATTTACTGTAGTTTGTTGATTTAATCATTTACTGTGGTTTGTTGATTTAATCATTTACCGTAGTTTGTTTGATTTAAGCATATACTGTAGCGTATTTACATAACTGGATAATTGTTGTGATAGAACTGGATAATTTGTGTGATAACAAATGGGAAATAGGTTGAGAACAAGTGCGGCTCTTGACACTGAGGTGTAATTAGGTTAATTGCCATTTTGTTGATTTATGTACATGAAGGTAAACAGTGATTGCAGTTTTGTCCTATCTGTTGGATACTGATGACCAGACATTTCTGGTATTTCAAAGGACAGGTAACGTTGACGGTAGTCTATTGGAGCAAATTGAATGTGGGTGAGAGATAGAAAGGAGGGATAGAGAAGACGTGAAAAGAAAGACGAAAGAAAAACAAATCGGAAACAAGAAATATGTAGGGAAAGAGAGATAAATAAAATATATGAAACAGCAATAGCGTATGTAATGTAGGCATATAACAATTATCAATGTTGACGTGAAGATGAAAATTAGACAGATCGAAATAAAGAAAAAAGGAGCGTGAGACAGAGAAAGAGGGTAATGAATGAAGAAAGAAAAAGACATGCAAAGAGATGGAGTGAGAGGGAAACAGACATCAGCAGTGACTCATCAACACGTGGGGGGGGAACAACAGAGTACTGTGATCATCCTGACATTTCCTAGTAATTTGTGATTGATTATATCAAAGTGTACAAGTATTCTCCATGGGCATGGGGACACGGAGGTTGAAGTAGGAAATATATCATCATCAAGTACCGGGTCTAGTGGTGTAGGTGATCATGTCTCTCCACAACTTTCGATCTCGGCAGCTATTTATCATTTCTGTTGTTGACCTTCTGCCAAGCGATTCTCTTAAGCTGTCTGTTATTTTTTCTCTTTGCTTCCCTCTATCTCTTCGTCCCTCAATTTTTCCAGTTGTTCTCTTCTCATTACATGGCCAAAAAATGATGATTGTCTCTTCCTAACATTGGAAATTAGCTCTCTTTTTGCTTTGACCTCTCTCAGAACATCTTCATTACTCTTCTTAACTGTCCATGGTATTCTCAACATTCTTCTGTAAAACCACATTTCTACAGACTCCAGTGATTTTATTGTCTGTTGTCCTATCCTCCATGACTCGCATCCATATGTTAAGACTGGCTCTACGTAACATTTAAGAACTCTTTTTCTTTTTTCTATTGTCAAAAATGGATTGCATAGTATTTTCCTCATTTTTTTTGGAAAGCTGCTTTTGCCTGAGCCATTCTGCATCTCACCTCTTTTGAACATCTTCCATTTGAGGAAAACAAAGTTCCCAAATATTTAAATTCATTTAACTGTTTTAATATTGTAGGAAATATATGCAACACAGTAATAGACTAATGAAATAATAAAGATGCAGTATAATAAAAGACAGGGAGCCACGATAGCTCAGTGGTTAGTTAACTGGACTACAAAGAAGTAGAGGTCGGGTTCGATCCAGGTTCACCCAGCCTTAAATGGGTACCGGATTTTTTCTGGAAAAGTAAAGCGACACGGGCGTAAAACAGACAACATTACCCCCAAAAATCATGTGCTGAAGATACAACTTATGAAGTAACAAATTATTATCACTAACACCATATTCCCTATACGCCACTTGGCGTGACGGGGGCTTTTTACTTGTTTAAATAAAGGACAACATGATCATTGATGCAGAAAGAGCAATATAGTATGTCTGCCTACTCTTAGATATGAACGGGAACTTGAATATTAACAGCAATCAACAAAAAGGAAACGTTATCACTTTTGATATGAGATATTTGAGAAAAATTTTGAAGAGATAGCAATCTTGAAGCACAATGTCAAAAGAATTGGTGTAATCATGAATTTCCATGAGAAACAAAATAATTTAAAATATTCAGCAAGTAAATGCTGTCATCAGAATGCATCACACATTAACAATCAGGACATAGCAATAACGGAATTGTGATAGCGAAGTAGTGAGTGTGCGAGACTAAATGAAGCTTGTTTACGGTTTAATTCTAAATTGTTTGCGAATTTCTTCTAGATAGACATGACGTCTGGGTTCACCCAGCCTCTGAAATCGTGACTGCATATATTCACCAAACTCAAAATAGGAACTAACAGCCAATGCTACTCTACCCTGAATAACATGACAACAAAACATATTCTACAGGATTGCCCCCAGTACACAGACATGAGAGGGACAAAGCCCACACCCACCTCCCTGGAAGAGAAACAATACCTGACAATCGAATCACTGAAACAGACAGCTGCCTTCATAAAAGAGAGTAGTATACAAGGGTCCATTTGACCCGCATTGTGGTGCTAAATTAACAAAGATATATAGTGTGGTGCGCGGTGCGCCAAATGTACACGAGAGACAGGGGGAGTTAACCGTAACATTTCGTGTCCGGATGTTGACCTCTACTCTCGGTGACCCCGGAAGTGACCTGTTTATGTCTGGTGTATGCTGACTTTGGAGTTCTTGATGTACTTGATCAATAGTGATATGTTAGTAGATTATACAACATCAATGAAAAACATTAAATATAAAACAAAAGACAAAAGATATATTTTATTGTTTTATTATCTCAATAGGTGTATAACATACATTGATATTATATATCATTACAAACATATTCAGTACATTCAGTAAATAGATAGTACAAGGATAACATTTATTTATAGCTATGTAGTTGGGTGTCTGCTTAGCGTTGTACCATAAATGAAGCATAAGGGGTGAAACAGTTAGAGATTCTCGGTTAGTCTAAGCTGGTAGTGTAAATATGTTCCTCGGTGTTAGTGGTTCGCTATCTCTCTCTCTCTCTCTCTCTCTCTCTCTCTCTCTCTCGCACTCTCTCTCTCTCTCTCTCTCTACTATTCCAGCCTAGATTTCCCTCCATTGAAACACTTACTCATTCTCTCCATTTATCCCTATCATCTCGCCTTCCTTCTCTCTCTCTCTCTCTCTCTATCTCTCTCTTTCTCCCCTAGCCGCTCTTAGACTTCTAACCTATCAGTCCACCCTCCGCCTCTCCCTTTAGCTCCCCCACCCTCCCTCATATTTTTAGCGTCCCTCCTATTGTAACACTTGATTATTCTCACCATTTATACCTAGCATCGCGCCTTCTTTCTCATAGACTTCTCTCTCTCGCACGCTCTCTCTCTTCTAACCCCTACTAGACTTCTCTCCTACCATTCCACCTTTCTTCCTCTCTCTCTCTCTCTCTCTTTCTCTCTCTCTCTCTCTCTCTCTCTCTCTCTCTCTCTCTCTTTACCTCGCCTAGCGTTCTGCCTTCATGCGTATTTTTACCTTACCGCCAGTGTAACACATTAATAACATTGAATATCAATTACACAAAGACTTGAAATATCTACTTTTTAAAGAACCAATAAGATAAACATATGAAAAACGAAGGAATAATACACTCGACAAGGCTTAACATACGTACTTTATACACATCACCATTAATACAACTGAAATTCCATTAATGATAACCTATCACATCGTTATGAGCTAAGAGAAAAACAGAAAAAAAAAATTCAACTTACACCGTAAAATATTCCACTACAACACAGACCGCTAGACTGACCAGTACTATGAAAATAAACGTCCGTGAATCAAGCACGCTTATAACACGAAGTCTCACATCCGACTAGTTTAAATATAATCTGGTAAATAAAAGTTAGACGACACTATTCCACCCTCGACTAACATCTAGGTTAACCAATCAGAGAAGAAGATTTCTATCGGACACCCATCAACGAAATGACTGACCTCTGGATTAACTAATCAGAGAAGAGGATTACTGTTATCGTGATAACTGGCCTCATTTTCAACTTGAAGTGCTGTCGAGTATGATGCATGGGTTACTTTAAATCGATTCGGCCCCTGATACAATCCACCTAGCGGGTCAATGGTGGGGGAAATAATACAAGTGGCTGGTTACTTGAACGCGTTTTGACCCATGATGCAATACCAGGAGTTCCATGACAGTTATAAATAGTTGGATACAACGAGCAGAAAGTTATATTCAAGGTCCAAAATGTTAGACCAAATCACTAAGATTTTACCGCCAGAACACACAAATTTAGGCTCATATTCAAAAAGTCGACCTTAAAACCATACAAATCTACTCCCATACCCATAAAAGTTAGACACATCAAACAGATAATTACTTCCAAACTCCAAAAAGTTAGACCAAATCACGCCTCGATCGTTCTCTAACATTGCGGAACTTGTGTCCCTCATATGCTATTTCAAAAGTGAGGCAAGGGCAGAAACCTAGGAGGCAAGGGCAGAAACCTAGGAGGCAAGGTCAGAAACCTAGGAGGCAAGGACAGAAAACTAGGAAGCAAAGGCTGAAAACAAGGAGGCAAGGGCAGAAACCTAGGAGGCAAGGGCAGAAACCTAAGAGGCAAGGACAGAAACCTAGGAGGCAAGGGCAGAAACCTAGGAGGCAAGGGCAGAAACCTAAGAGGCAAGGACAGAAAACTAGGAAGCAAAGGCAGAAACCTAGGAGGCACCTCGATGGACAGCTAGACAACCGAAGAAGCAGAGATTATCATTGTAAACTTTAGAATGGGAATCGGTTTGAAGGATATTAATACCTTGATTTGATGCAATGTAGTGTGGGATATCTAGCAGACACCCTATAGGATAATCTTGAAGTTTATAAACATAAACACTCGTACTGACTAAGGCTTCCAAGGTGTATTTGGTTGTCTCCCTATTTTTGTCTGCCTAACCTTATATATCACTTTCATTTAATCAATCGATAAACGTTTCAAAGTCATTTCTGTTGTTAACTAACAAGGGTTTGTCTAACCCTGTCGCGTTATTTGAGCTTGCGTGAAAGTAACGCAGCCCCTGTGTCTCTCTATGTCTTAAAACTAGATGATGACTATAATTTTAGATTACACAAATAACACGTGGATACTAAAAAAAAACCAACGTTTCGAAAATAGGTTACTAAAGTAACATACTATAACATTAAAGATCTAAGATAACACTTACTTTTATGTGTTTGAAGGTACGAGACACATCCATCGTCAACAACTGTAAGCGTATGTCTGATTACAAGCTTCTCAGATATATACACTTGAAACCCTAGAGGTGTTACTAAAAATAGAACTGACCTCTGAGGCAATACCGGATGTGTTACTAAAAAGATTTTGACGTATGATGGCAATTTTATGAGTTTACCTCCTGACCATTTTTGGTGACTACGCCCCTGAATTCGAAGAAAAGCGTAAATTTTCGGTGAACATACCCGAACATACTACTTCTCGTGCGGTTTTGGCACCGATACTGTACGAAACAGTATCGGTGCCAAATCTATTGTCTTTCGGTGCATGTCCGTGCACTTTTAGTGTGGGTAAACAACACCACCTACTACTAGCTTTTTGTTGTTTTTTTGTTGGAATTTGATATGTAGGGGTGTCAAATATTATGTGGGAGGTATGCCTTGAGGTTATATTTCAATTTTTTATCAATTTCAGGGGCGTAACCCTCAAAAATGGTAAGAGGGTTACAATTTCAAAAGTGATTTTTAAGTAAATTTTTGGTATGGGGATGTCTAAAATAAAGTTTTAAGTAAGCCTTCGTGCTAAATTTACGATTTTTATCGATTTCAGGGGCGTAACCCTCAAAAATGTTAAGGGGGTAACAATTTAAAAAGTGTTTTTTGAGTTAATTTTTGGTGTGGGGATGTCTAAAATAAAGTTTTAGGTAAGCCTACGTCCTAAATTTACGATTTTTATCGATTCCATGGGCGTAACCCTCAAAAATGGTAAGGGGGTAACAATTTCAAAAGTGATATTTAAGTTAATTTTTGGTGTGGGGATGTCTAAAATAAAGTTTGGGGTATGCCTAGAGTGAAAATTTACGATTTTTTAAAACCGATTTCATGGGCGTAACCCTCAAAAATGGTCCGGGGGTAAAATCCTAAAAGTGGTTTTTAATGTAAATCTTTGTTATGGGGATGTCTAAAATAAAGTTTGGGGTATGCCTACAGTGAAAATTTACGACTTTTACCGATTTCATGGGCGTAATCCTCAAAAACGGTAAGGGGGGTAACAATTTCAAAAGTGATTTTTAAGTTAATTTTTGGTGTGGGGATGTCTAAAATAAAGTTTGGGGTATGCCTAGAGTAAAAATTTACGATTTTTATCGATTCCATAGGCGTAACCCTCAAAAATGATAAGGGGGGTAACAATTTCAAAAGTGATTTTTAAGTAAATTTTTGGTATGGGGATGTCTAAAAAAAAGTTTGGGGTATGCCTAGAGAGAAAATTTACGCTTTTCGTCGAATTCAGGGGCGTAGTCACCAAAAATGGTCAGGAGGTAAACTCATAAAATTGCCATCATACGTCAAAATCTTTTTAGTAACACATCCGGTATTGCCTCAGAGGTCAGTTCTATTTTTAGTAACACCTCTAGGGTTTCAAGTGTATATATCTGAGAAGCTTGTAATCAGACATACAGTTGTTGACGATGGATGTGTCTCGTACCTTCAAACACATAAAAGTAAGTGTTATCTTAGATCTTTACTGTTATAGTATGTTACTTTAGTAACCTATTTTCGAAACGTTGGTTTTTTTAGTATCCACATGTTATTTGTGTAATCTAAAATTATAGTCATCATCTAGTTTTAAGACATAGAGAGACACACGGGCTGCGTTACTTTCACGCAAGCTCAAATAACGCGACAGGGTTAGACAAACCCTTGTTAGTTAACAACAGAAATGACTTTGAAACGTTTATCGATTGATTAAATGAAAGTGATATATTAGGTTATACAGACAAAAATAGGGAGACAACCAAATACACCTTGGAAGCCTTAGTCAGTACGAGTGTTTATGTTTATAAACTTCAAGATTATCCTATAGGGTGTCTGCTAGATATCCCACACTACATTGCATCAAATCAAGGTATTAATATCCTTCAAACCGATTCCCATTCTAAAGTTTACAATGATAATCTCTGCTTCTTCGGTTGTCTAGCTGTCCATCGAGGTGCCTCCTAGGTTTCTGCCTTTGCTTCCTAGTTTTCTGTCCTTGCCTCTTAGGTTTCTGCCCTTGCCTCCTAGGTTTCTGCCCTTGCCTCCTAGGTTTCTGCCCTTGCCTCCTAGGTTTCTGCCCTTGCCTCCTAGGTTTCTGTCCTTGCCTCTTAGGTTTCTGCCCTTGCCTCCTAGGTTTCTGCCCTTGCCTCCTTGTTATCAGCCTTTGCTTCCTAGTTTTCTGTCCTTGCCTCCTAGGTTTCTGACCTTGCCTCCTAGGTTTCTGCCCTTGCCTCCTAGGTTTCTGCCCTTGCCTCACTTTTGAAATAGCATATGAGGGACACAAGTTCCGCAATGTTAGAGAACGATCGAGGCGTGATTTGGTCTAACTTTTTGGAGTTTGGAAGTAATTATCTGTTTGATGTGTCTAACTTTTATGGGCACGGGAGTAGATTTGTATGGTTTTAAGGTCGACTTTTCGAATATGAGCCTAAATTTGTGTGTTCTGGCGGTAAAATCTTAGTGATTTGGTCTAACATTTTGGACCTTGAATAAAACTTCCTGCTCGTTGTATCCAACTATTTATAACTGTCATGGAACTCCTGGTATTGCATCAGGGGTCAAAACGCGTTCAAGTAACCCGCCACTTGTATTATTTCCCCCACCATTGACCCGCTAGGTGGATTGTATCAGGGGCCGAATCGATTTAAAGTAACCCATGCATCATACTCGACAGCACTTCAAGTTGAAAATGAGGCCAGTTATCTCGATAACAGTAATCCTCTTCTCTGATTAGTTAATCCAGAGGTCAGTCATTTCGTTGATGGGTGTCCGACAGAAATCTTCTTCTCTGATTGGTTAACCTAGATGTTAGTCGAGGGTGGAATAGTGTCGTCTAACTTTTATTTACCAGATTATATTTAAACTAGTCGGATGTGAGACTTCGTGTTATAAGCGTGCTTGATTCACGGACGTTTATTTTCATAGTACTGGTCAGTCTAGCGGTCTGTGTTGTAGTGGAATATTTTACGGTGTAAGTTGAATTTTTTTTTCTGTTTTTCTCTTAGCTCATAACGATGTGATAGGTTATCATTAATGGAATTTCAGTTGTATTAATGGTGATGTGTATAAAGTACGTATGTTAAGCCTTGTCGAGTGTATTATTCCTTCGTTTTTCATATGTTTATCTTATTGGTTCTTTAAAAAGTAGATATTTCAAGTCTTTTTGTAATTGATATTCAATGTTATTAATGTGTTACACTGGCGGTAAGGTAAAAATACGCATGAAGGCAGAACGCTAGGCGAGGTAGAGAGAGAGAGAGAGAGAGAGAGAGAGAGAGAGAGAGAGGAAGAAAGGTGGAATGGTAGGAGAGAAGTCTAGTAGGGGTTAGAAGAGAGAGAGAGAGAGAGAGAGAGAGAGAGAAGAAGAAGAAAGGTGAAATGGTAGGAGAGAAGTCTAGTAGGGGTTAGAAGAGAGAGAGCGAGCGAGAGAGAGAAGCCTATGAGAAAGAAGGCGCGATGCTAGGTATAAATGGTGAGAATAATCAAGTGTTACAATAGGAGGGACGCTAAAAATATGAGGGAGGGTGGGGAACTAAAGGGAGAGGCGGAGGGTGGACTGATAGGTTAGAAGTCTAAGAGCGGCTAGGGGAGAAAGAGAGAGAGAGAGAGAGAGGGAGAAGGAAGGCGAGATGATAGGGATAAATGGAGAGAATGAGTAAGTGTTTCAATTGAGGGAAATCTAGGCTGGAATAGTAGAGAGAGAGAGAGAGTGCGAGAGAGAGAGAGAGAGATAGCGAACCACTAACACCGAGGAACATATTTACACTACCAGCTTAGACTAACCGAGAATCTCTAACTGTTTCATCCCTTATGCTTCATTTATGGTACAACGCTAAGCAGCAACCCAACTACATAGCTATAAATAAATGTTATCCTTGTACTATATATTTACTCAATGTACTGAATATGTTTGTAATGATATATAATATCAATGTATGTTATACAGCTATTGAGATAATAAAAGAATAAAATATATCTTTTGTCTTTTGTTTTATATTTAATGTTTTTCATTGATGTTGTATAATCTACTAACCTATCACTATTGATCAAGTACATCAAGAACTCCAAAGTCAGCATACACCAGACATAAACAGGTCACTTCCGGGGTCACCGAGAGTAGAGGTCAACATCCGGACACGAAATGTTACGGTTAACCCCCCCTGTCTCTCGTGTACATTTGGCGCACCGCGCACCACACTATATATCTTTGTTAATTTAGCACCACAATGCAGGTCAAAAGGACCCTTGTATACTACTAAAGAGTCCGTAGTCCTAGTCTGAATTAGCCATGATCGCAGAAGAAGAAATCGTGACTTTATCTGGAAAAAATGGGGCCGCCTGGCTTGATACTGACCACATCATCAACATATATGTTGTTAGTTAGAGACAATTGATTATGTGTACTATTACCATATTCCACATACAATATAAAGTGTGACAATTACTTATTATTCTCTGTTCTGTAAATACCAAGAGAAAGAAGGAATACATTCTTCAATTCGGATTAGCAAGATGTCAAATGTTATACATGTTATTATTTATAAACCAAAACGCAAGTTCTGTCAAAAAACACCCATTCTCTGTTGACGCTATTCCAGAAGGATTGCCTGAAAAGCTGCTTATTTTAATCTCAAAATGGCACTTCAGTTTTAATACGGAATTTGTGCCGTATTTATGTGTCAATATGGCTTGAGTATATAACTTTCTACTTATCTTTCCAGCGAATATTTTATGCAGGTTGTTTCAATGTATTTCATCATCATCATCATCATTATCATCGAGCGCCATCTCCGCATCGAAGTTTGGCTACCATGAAGCGCCATTCTGCTCTGTCTCTTGCTTTGATGGTGCAGGTTGTCATAGGCTGGTGTGTCCATCTTTTGATGTTACTCGTCCATGTTAGTCTTGGTCTGTCTCTGCCTCTTTTACCTTGTATTTTCCCCTCCAGGATTACTTTTAGTAGGCTGTTGTGTCTTTTAACATGGCCCAAAAATCGCAATTGTCTTGTTTGAATTCTGTTAAGTAGTTCTCTTGTCATTTTTAGTTATTTTAAGACTTCATCGTTTGTTTTCTTTTACTTCCATTCAATTCTACCTATTCTTCTATATATCCACATTTCACAGGCTTCAATTCTCTGTTCTGTTTTCTTGTCTAATGTCCATGTTTCTGCACCATATAGGAATGTTGAGAAGACATAACATTTTGCTATTCAATGTTCACTATACACAAATATTCGTTTTGTAGCTTTATTGTATCGTGTATTATTGACAGGTGGGATTCAGGATATCAGAGCGACCTTGAACAGAACAACAGAAGTGGGAGATCTGACTAGAGAAAGAGATCCCCTCAGACGGGTTGTGTAAAGTTCTGAAAAGGACGCGCAATCTGATATGATGATGTTGCAGACATTTAAATAAGCTAACTTTACCAGGATAAAGGTTGCGAATATGCGTATGTGTTAAATTTGAAACTAAAAAGTATCGTTTCATGAAGTAAAAAAAAAAAAAAGTAAAGTACCCCCGTCACGCCAAGTGGCGTATAGGGAATATGGTGTTAGTGACCATAAATTTTACATTTACGTTACACTAATGGAAAGATAATCAATAACCTAAGATATACTGATGATACTGTTCTACTAGCAGAAAATCCTAAAGATCTACAACAATTGCTTTCATGTGATAAACATAACAAGCAAAAAATATGGACAAGAAATGAATATCAAAAAGACTAAAACTATGATCATAAACACAGAAAATTCTCAAGATCTACAATTAAATATCTTGGTTGAGGGAATACATTTGGAGACAGTCCAGAGCTACAACTACCTGGGACATACTATAACCAATGATGGAAAATGCAAAACTGAAATAAACAAAAGAATAGGTATGGCAAAAGGTAATTTTAATGTCATGAAAAATATCTATCTATCTATTCTCCTTTCGAGCCGAAGACGGCACATAGGGCAGAATCACAATCTCAAAAACAGAAACCTCGCGTGCCAAAGTGGCACATATTGCGGAGATCAACTATGGCTCTGTTTCCATAACAACACTTTTTACAATGACAGCTTGTCAAGCCATCGATCATGAAAAATATACTAACAACAAAACAAATATCAGCAGGGCTGAAACTTAGAATGGCAAAATGTTACGTCTTCTCAATATTCCTGTATGGTGCAGAAACATGGACATTAGACAAGAAAACAGAACAGAGAATTGAACAGAAAATTGAAGCCTTTGAAATGTGGATTTATAGAAGAATAGGTAGAATTGGATGGAAACAAAAGATAACAAACGATGAAGTTTTAAAACAACTGAAAATAAAAAGAGAACTACTAAATACAATTAAGACAAGACAAATGACATTTTTGGGGCATGTTAAAAGACACAACAGCCTACTAAAAGTAATATTGGAAGGAAAAATACAAGGTAAAAGAGGCAGAGACAGACCAAGACTAACAGGCACGAGTAACATCAAAAGATGGACAAGTCAGTCTATGTCAGCCTGCACCATCAAAGCAAGAAACATAGTAGAATGGCGATCCATGGTAGCCAACCTTCGTTGCGGAGAAGGCACGCGATGATGACCATAAGTTTTACAAACCTTCGGCATATGATTTTCGGGGTAATGTGGTTGGTATTACGCCCGCGCCGCTTTACTTTCCCAGAAAAATCAGGTACCCATTTAAGGCTGGGTGAACCCGGAAACCGTCGGATGGGATCAAATCCTACCCCTTGTCCTTTGTAGTCCAGTTCACTAACCACTGAGCTATCGCGGCTCCTGTATCATGAAGTGTGTTTACTAAATTACTTTTACCTTTCATGTCGCTTATTTTTTCTGACGTTGACGCTGTGACTAATTGTCATCGCCTAAAAAGACGTTAAATGAACGTAAACTTGCGCTGTGTTGTGGTTTTCAGCAAAGCTATGCTATTTGCGCCTTTCAGCTAACATGTCTGACTTCATCATGAAAGATCACGTGGTATCCCGAAGCGGTCATCCATCAAGTACTAACTACGTCCATCTTTGCTGACTTTATAAAAATAAATAGTGCCTTACCAATGTTTTAGATTTAACAATGTTTTAGATTTAACAATGTTTTAGATTTAACAATGTTTTAGATTTTACAATGTTTTAGATTTAACAATGGTTTAGATTTAACAATCTTTTAGATTTAACAATGTTTTAGATTTAACAATGTTTTAGATTTAATGTTTTAGATTTAACTGTTTTAGATTTAACAATGTTTTAGATTTAACAATGTTTTAGTCATTAAACAAAACCTTATAATCTCAAGTGATACGTTTCCATCCTCTTATACTATATCCCACTTGAGAAAAGATGTGGCTGGAGTTCTTGTTAGAACTGCACATTGTTAGATACATTATAATGTTCCTCACAGATAGATGCTGAAGGACACGACAACCCACATAATGCTCACAAATAGTTTGGTGAGGGACACGACAACCCACATAATGCTCACAAATAGTTTGGTGAGGGACACGACAACCCACATAATGCTCACAGATAGTTTGGTGAGGGACACGACAACCCACATAATGCTCACAAATAGTTTGGTGAGGGACACGACAACCCACATAATGCTCACAGATAGTTTGGTGAAGCACACGACAACCCACATCGTGCTCACAGATATTTCGGTGATGGACACGACAACCCACATAGTGCTAACAGATATTTTGGTGATGGACATGACAACCCACATAGTGCTCACAGATATTTTGGTGATGGACACGACAACCCACGTAATGCTCACAGATATTTTGGTGATGGACACGACAACCCACATAATGCTCACAAATAGTTTGGTGATGGACACGACAACCCACATAGTGCTCACAGATATTTTGGTGATGGACACGACAACCCACATAATGCTCACAGTTAGTTTGGTGAAGGATACGACAACCCACATAATGTTCACAAATAGTTTGGTGATGGACACGACAACCCACACAATGCTCACAGATAGTTTGGCGATGAACACGACAACCTGCATAATGCTCACAGATAGTTTGGTGAAGGACACGACAACCCACAAAATGCTCACAGATAGTTTGGTGAAGGACACGACAACCCACATAATGCTCACAGATAGTTTGGTGATGGACACGACTACCCGTTGGCTTTAATGGGCATTCTCAACTGGTGAAGATTCGTGTAATGTAACATGATATGACTGGGTTACAGAGACAAGCCTAGCACAATGACCTCGCAGTTATTTTAAAGGGTCTTTAATATTATAGAGCAATCTATGACTAGCGAAGATTGTGCTAGAGGTAAACTCAGCCTGTCTCTACCATGTAGACCTGTTTCATTGTGAAAAACACATGAGATCTGTACCTTGAACGTTACAGAAGTTTAGGTTCAGGAAAGTGCATCCCTAGCTATCTTCACTGTGATTAAACAGTCACAACCCCTGTCAGGTATAATATCAGCTTCTACATCTATCCACTATCATTGATGCCAAAGAATGAATAACTTGCAGTACCTGATCACTAAATAAGAAGAAGCTCATATGTTACTCAAATTAAAGAAACGTCTTTTTCTAAACAACGTTAATGCCTTCTTCTTTCCTTCCTAATTTGCATCGAGGGGAGATATAATTTACTGTATTTTGATCTTCTGTTCGTCTCTGCTGCTGTTATGTTTCCTAGTGCTTCTAGTGTTCCGTCGATTCATCTTTTTCGTGGTCGACCCTTGGGTCTGGTATTCTCGCAACGTTTATTGAGGACTCGTTGTGTTGTGTTTTGATCTTTCTGCCGTGTCACGTGGCCAAACCATTGTATCTGTTGTTTCTTTATATATTCTATGGCGGGGGCTATTCCTAGCTTTTTTCTCAATTCTTCATTTCTGATCTTATTTCTCAGACTGTTTCCTGTCTTTCGTATGACACATTTAATCTCAGTAGAGGTTATTTTTCTTATTCTTATTGCATCAAAGGTCCAGGACTGGCATTGGAAACACAACATTGGGATGAAGATTGTATTGTAGAGTTCCCGTTTTTGCCTCTAGAGTTATTTCCTTGTTGGACAATAGTGGTGATAACTGTCCAATGATTTTACAAGCTTTGATGCATCTAACGTTGATGTACCACAAAGAATCATACTGAAGTAAAACATCAGGAATGGGCAAATGAACAATGCAACTAAAATACCGAAGATAAACACCTGTATGGATGAAACTGAAGAGAAAAGAGCAAAACAAAAATAGTTTTTAAATCTGAATAATTTTAATTGACCTCGGCGTCACTGATGTAGATCATTACGTCCCTTTTTTACGTTTCTTGTCAGCCTTGTTTATGAGGATTGATGAAGCTAATTAAATCTTCATTAGGCTGCTTGTTGAGCTTAGTGTGTTTCGTTCTAACGTTCTCGTGAAAAGAAGGCCAGTCTCTGATATGTTATTTAAGGCTTATACTCATCCTTTGGGGGACTGGTTGGTCTCGAGGCAAGACGCCGGCCTCGAGACAGAGAGGATGGGGGTTTAAATACTGGCTGTACCAGTTGCGATATTTATTTATGATTTCTCTCTGCGGCAACGACCGCTGGTTTCAGCAGCGAGGCCCGGCTTGAAACGTCAATTACTCATCGACGGAAAAAAAATATGAGTACCTCCGAAGTTGGAGTTATCTGCCTGTGAGGCGAGGACCCCTGTGCACACGGCTGCCAGTGAAAAATGGATTAGCACGAACAATTCAGTTTGATAGTCTCTAGGGACTTCGTCAGAGGCGAAAACTGGCCAACGAAAAATAAATACTCATTCACCATAATTATTTACTCAATTCGAAATTAGCAAACATCTAGAGTGTTAGTTCAGTCAACTAATCAATCGTCTAAATATTTTACTTAATCATCCGAAGAATCAGTCACTTTCTCAATAAATAGACTGAACATTAGATCAAAGTAAATTTAATATCCAAATAAGTAGCTAGTTTATCAAATTAAGAATCGGTAACCCGACGATTAAAAAAAAAAATTAACTAATGACATACGGTCAGTTTGGACTGAATAACCAAAACAACCAATTAATCAAAGAAATAATGAACCACGCAAGAAAGAAGCAACAGACCAAACAACCGCTGTACAAAACAATAACGCGGCAATAAATCAAACAACTACTGATCAAAACAATAACGCGGCAATAAATCAAACAACTGCTGTACAAAACAATAACGCAGCAGTAAATTAAACAACTGCTATACAAAACAATAACGCAGCAGTAAATTAAACAACTGCTATACAAAACAATAACGCGGCAATAAATCTAACAACTGCTATACAAAACAATAACGCAGCAGTAAATTAAACAACTGCTGTACAAAACAATAACGCAGCAGTAAATCAAACAACTGCTGTACAAAACAATAACGCAGCAGTAAATTAAACAACTGCTGTACAAAACAATAACGCAGCAGTAAATCAAACAAATGCTGTATAAAACAATAACGCGGCAATAAATGAAACAACTACTGTACAAAACAATAAAACGGCAATAAATGAAACAACTGCTGTACAAAACAATAACGCAGCAGTAAATTAAACTGCTGTACAAAACAATAACGCGGCAGTAAATCAAACAAATGCTGTATAAAACAATAACGCGGCAATAAATGAAACAACTACTGTACAAAACAATAAAACGGCAATAAATGAAACAACTGCTGTACAAAACAATAACGCGGCAGTAAATTAAACAACTGCTGTACAAAACAATAACGCGGCAATAAATGAAACAACTGCTGTACAAAACAATAACGCGGCAGTAAATCAAACAACTGCTGTACAAAACAATAAAACGGCAATACATGAAACAACTGCTGTCCAAAACAATAACGCGGCAATAAATGAAACAATTACTGAATAAAATAATAATGCAACAACAGACCAAACGACTACTGAACAAATCAATAAGGCGGCAATAAATCAAACTGCTAAACAAAACAATAACACATCAATCAATGAAACAACTAATTAACCAAACATTAAAATAAACAACGAACGAAACATGTAATGGGCAGAACAGTGAGACAAAGACTCCGGGAAACATATCTACTATATCACAGACCTGCAGTTAGACCTGCACTATCGATTCGCCATAGACTAGCTTATTTCACAGACCTGCAGTTAGACCTGCACTATCGATTCGCCATAGACTAGCTTATATCCCAGACCTGATGTTAGACTAGTACTATCGATTCGCTATAGACAAACTTATATCCCAGACCTGATGTTAGACTAGTACTATCGATTCGCTATAGACAAACTTATATCCCAGACCTGATGTTAGACTAGTACTATCGATTCGCTATAGACAAACTTATATCCCAGACCTATGTTAGACTAGTACTATCGATTCGCTATAGACAAACTTATATCCCAGACCTGATGTTAGACTATATAGTACTATCGATTCGCTATAGACAGACTTATATCCCAGACCTGATGTTAGACTAGTACTATCGATTCGCTATAGACAAACTTATATCCCAGACATGATGTTAGACTAGCGGAGAAATATAGAATGCCCCTTAGCCACCTCATGCATCAAAGAATTACTGGTTTATGAATTGTACGACTAAAGAGGAGCAACTTCGCTGCAATCGTCAATGAATGAACTACTGGAGACCCAGTACTTTCCCAAACAATACCGAAACCCTTGGGCCCATCTGATATGTCTCCTCATGGGGAAACATAAAATACCAGAACTTAAGGAAAATATAACAAGAATCTTGAAAAAAGGCACCCAATCAGACACAGATAGAAAACACGTAGCAAAAAAATACATACACGATACCTACCCACAGGACTCTTGGTCCCACATATACACAGATGGCTCTCCAACAAATGCCACCAGAAATGGAGGGGGAGGTGTGTTCTTGACGCTGAATAATCAGGACAAGATCACCAAGTCAATGGCTACTGGAAAATTCTCAAACAACTTTAAAGCAGAAACTGAGGCCATCAGAGATGCTGCAACACTGGCTACTCAACACAAAAATAACATGCACAATAAATTGGTGATTCTGACTGATGCACTGTCAGTACTGTCAGCTCTAAAAAGCCACAAGAACAATGAACTAGATGACTTGAGAACAACTCTGGACCAACAATGCAATAACTTCCAGAGAGTAGTCATTCAGTGGTTACCATCACACTGCAATATACACGGGAACGAACGCGCATACAAATTAGCTAAAGAGGGAGGGAGATTACCACAAGAGAACCATCCGCTCAGTTATGATGAAGCCAAATCCATCCTCAGAGGCCAGTACCTTGAAAAATGGAAACGAGAACACCCAAAGCAAAACGAGTGGGGCGGATACCATCAACTATCAAGGAGGGATCAAGTCATTATACTTCGCCTACGCACTGGCCACAATAAAATGCGGAATCACATGTTCACGAAATTCAAAATAGGTACAACCAGCCTATGCCACTGTACACTGGGCAATAAGACTACAAAACATGTTTTACAGGATTGCCCCCTGCACAAAGACCTGAGAAGAACAATGTGGTCCACACCCACATCCCTGGAAGAAAAACTATATGGGGTAATCGAATCACTCAAACAGACAGCTGACTTCATGAGAGAGTCTGGAATCCTGCTCTGATTGAGTCTTGATCGCAGAGAGAGAGAGAGCGAGAAAACTATATGGGGCAATCAAATCACTCAAACAGACAGCTGACTTCATGAGAGAGTCTGGAATCCTGCTCTGATTGAGTCTTGATCTCAGAGAGAGAGAGAGAAAACTATATGGGGCAATCGAATCACTCAAACAGACAGCTGACTTCATGAGAGAGTCTGGAATCCTGCTCTGATTGAGTCTTGATCTCAGAGAGAGAGAGAGAGAGAGAGAGAGAGAGAGAGAGAAAACTATATGGGGCAATCGAATCACTCAAACAGACAGCTGACTTCATGAGAGAGTCTGGAATCCTGCTCTGATTGAGTCTTGATCGCAGAGAGAGAGAGAGAGAGAGAGAGAGAGAGAGAGAAAACTATATGGGACAATCGAATCACTCAAACAGGCAGCTGACTTCATGAGAGAGTCTGGAATCCTGCTCTGATTGAGTCTTGATCGCAGAGAGAGAGAGAAAAAAAAACTATATGGGGCAGTCGAATCACTCAAACAGGCAGCTGACTTCATGAGAGAGTCTGGAATCCTGCTCTGATTGAGTCTTGATCGCAGAGAGACTAGTGTTGTCGATTCGACATAGACAAACGCAGGGTCTCATCCAGACAGCATGTGGCATGGCTTTATGATCAATGAAGATGTATATTATTTTTTGATGAGTTAAGATTATGTTTGTAAGTCAATGGTAGACGTTTGTGTACAGATGAAGGAGAACGTTCTGCTGATAATTGAGTACTGCAGAGAAACATGATAAGAGCAGGCAATGTAATCGTTTAATAGAGCAATTACTTATACAGCCAGAATGAATAGCTCATCAACAACGACAACTTGAGGGGTGTTGGATACAGAGATGCAATCATCATACCAAACGAAGAACCTTTAATCAATGCAGATGGACCAAGCATGATATTGCAGCTAGAAAATGCCCTTTCACATGAAGCCGGTTCATGGACAACTTTCAGCAACATGTCTTACTATGGTCTGATGTTTTCCTAGATCGTTCTGCTATCAAGAATGTAAAGGTACAAACAGGTGCATAGGTTACAAAGAAGACAAATACACCATAAAAACGACCACCAGTTAGTACAAGCATGGCAAACAATGGAATAAATTCCTCGACAACGGATCCAAAGTCTCATTGGCTCGATGAGAAGGTTCTGCGGCTCTCTTCTGACTCTAGAACCGTAGTGTCAACCATGAATGCTTTAAGTGCTAGTATCCACCTCTAAGGTCTGGTCAGTTTACAACTACTTCTGCTGTTTTCAGTATTATTTGCATCGCAACCACGAAAAGAATGGGTGAAATTATAAAGCCCAACGCAATGTAGATTTGCAATTCTACTCAGTCGATCGTATATTCCCTTGTGGAGAAACGCACTGTGAAGCCAGTAAAATACAGTTTGAGCATGGCAGTACTCTGTGGTACATGGTACATTCGGAGAGCCTACCAAATCATATGATGTGGGACTGATCCATATGTGCTGACAAGATCCAACCATATTATGCCTAGGTTTCTCTTCTCGGTCTTAGCTCTCTGTATCGCCTTTTATATCATTTTCTGCGTGCTCCAAGCATCCAGGGGACCCAGGGACACCTTTCCTTCAGAATGCAGTATCTATGCACCCGTTTTCCATGAAGTACAAGGTGAGTCTCTTTGCCATTTTAGAGAAGAATATTTCTATTCTACATTCAGTAGACAGATTGATCTGAACTGCTTAATCTCATTTGAGTTCTGTTCTTCGAGATGTACGCTTCATTGGCTTTCTTCCACTCCTGGCTTACAATCTGTCTTTCCCGTGCACTCCTGAGCAGCCGGCTTATACGCTTCAGTACCGCTGGGCATCTTTTTCATACCAGAAATGAAACGCAGTTTGGACCTGGTGCTGACTTGTTACGGGCTCTGTTAACTCAATTTGTTACTTCTTGTAGCGTGAGAAGCCTATCATTAAATGGGGTGCCAGGTTGGCTCCACATCAGTTCTGACATAGACTTCAGCGGTTCGTCTCTCTGGCTATCTGAATAGATCTTTCTCAGATGTTTCTCCAGCTCTTCCTTGCTGGCTGTTATGTTCCAGATCTTGATGGTTCAAACAGCTCCTTCGCAAACTTGAACGGGTCTTTGAATAATGCTTCTCTCGATCTCTTGATTGCTTTCCTTGTTCGATATAGCCTTTCTGCTCTACACAGTGCCTTATGTTTGGATCTTAGGGGCTGCCAAACAGATTTAATACTTCCTTCTCTGCCGTAGCTCTCTTGTACCTTTTCCTGAAGCGGTTTCTCTACTTCCTGATCTCTTGTATTTGTTTTTGTCGTCTACTTTTCTGCGGTTTCGTGTTTGTTCTTACTTCCTTCGTGCCTAATTCCTAGACGCAATAATAATAGATTACTTCGCCTATGCTTTCAAGCCTCTGAGACAAGTTCTGCTGTTTATGGTGGTGATCTTTAACTTTTGCTACCGACTTGTCTGACTTCACCCAGATTACTGTTTTACAGGCGGGAGGAAACTTAATCTTCTCTCTCTTCCCGTCCAATAGGCGAGCGAATTCATGTGATTATTCTCAGTTCTGTGGATTGACTACTGGCTAAGATCACTGGACCTCTTACCCGTCGGGACAGTGCGCTTTTGAGTTACTGATGCTGTACTTCCGTACTTTCAACTGCACTGGATGTGCCGCCTATTTTTCTCCAGTCCTTTAGTCACTCTATCAGACAGTAGAAATGGAACTATATACCGTAATCATTAATGATAGGTCCTTTTGTTATGTTTTATTATGTGTCGTTTCCAATTCATGAAGTACGCCTTTTGTTGTGACTTGTCTATAATCCTATGCGATTTTAATGTTAATATATAATAAACCTGTTTATTTGCTTTTTCAATTATTAAATAAATACATTTTGTTTATTTCCTTTTTTACGTCATCATCAAATAGCGAAAGAAATGACATACGGCTTTATCCGATTATTTTGCACGCACATTGTGTATGCAGAAAGCAGTTTTAAGCTGAACTTTTCACCTTTTTAAATATAGAATTATCGACGTAAAAGTGTGGTAGTGAACGAAAAAAAATAAGATTTTAAAAGACATTAATTTGTTGAACTTCACCATCAATGAGCGTCGTCTCTGTTGAACATTTCTCTCTCTCTCTCTCTACCTTTTTTAGCTCCCAGTGGAGCCTTCAACAAACACTTTCCAAGTCGTTCTGTTTTTTGCCATTCTTTTAAGATCATTCCATGTCTTCCCCATCATCTTCATCTCTGCTTCGATCTGTCTTCTCCAAGAATTACTTGGTCTTCCTCTTTGTCTTTTCCCCTGGGGATTCCCAAAAAAGGCCTGTTGTGTAATACTCTCAGTTGGCTTACGTAGTGTGTGTCCTATCCAGCGCCAACGTCTTCGCTGTATCTCTTTATCCACTGGTGTTTGACTGGTACATTTCCATAATTCTATGTTAGTGATTTTGTCCTGCCATTTCCATCCTTTTATTCCGCGTAAGCATCCATTAATGAAAGTCTGTATTTTCGTGATTGCCAATTTTGTTGTTCTCCATGTTTCACAGCCATATAATATTCCTCCCGCCTTAACATTTATTTGAGTTGAAAATTTTTATTTTTGTATTTAACCTAATTTCCTTGGTTTTCCATATGTTTCCCAATGCAATGAAAGCTCCTCTTGTTTTTTATATCCTTATTTTGGTATCATTTTCTGTTCCTCCCTCTTTATCTATATTACTGCCCAGATATATGTAAGATTGTACATCTAATAGAGGTATTTATCCTAGTTTTAATTGGTTATTGCCAACTGTATTAATTCTCATAATGTTGGTCTTATCTCTATTAATCTTCAGTCCTAGCTGTTGTGATCTCTCATCAAGTATGCTCATTTTATCCTGCATCTGTGGATGGCTGTGTGATAGGAGAGCTATGTCATCACCAAAGTCTAAATCATCAAGTTGTTTGGTCAGTGACCACTGGATTCCATTTCTGTTGTTTTGAGTTCTTTCACAATCCAATCTATGGCACAGTATCTGTGGATTGACTACTGGCTAAGATCACTGGACCTCTTACCCGTCGGGACAGTGCGCTTTTGAGTTACTGATGCTGTACTTCCGTACTTTCAACTGCACTGGATGTGCCGCCTATTTTTCTCCAGTCCTTTAGTCACTCTATCAGACAGTAGAAATGGAACTATATACCGTAATCATTAATGATAGGTCCTTTTGTTATGTTTTATTATGTGTCGTTTCCAATTCATGAAGTACGCCTTTTGTTGTGACGTGTCTATAATCTTATGCGATTTTAATGTTAATATATAATAAACCTGTTTATATGCCTTTTCAATATTCCATTGCATGTACAGTTCCCACTTGACTGTATACAGTTGTCGTTGAAACAGTGCCTTTAGTGACTCGGGCAGATGGTGCTCGTAAACCTGGGAGGGCCGACCACCTAAGGGCAGAATCCCCCTACAGAAAAGATCATCTGCTGCCTTGCAGGAAGATTGGGGACAATTAAAGGCTAAGAAAAGCAAACCTGAATAAAATGCTGGCTGAAATCGGATGCACTGGGCCACTAGCGCAGAACACAGTGCAACGTTTTAACGGGTGTTTAATCAGAGTGGATCTGGCAGACTCTAATTGTGATGTTCTGTCTGTGGGAGCGATCAACACACTTAACCTGACAGCTGACTTCATGTGAGAGTCCGGAATCCTACTCTAATTGAGCCCTGATTGCAGAGAGAGAGAATTATTAAATAAATACATTTTGTTTATTTCCTTTTTTACTTAAAAACGTCATCATCAAATAGCGAAAGAAATGACATACTGCTTTATCCGATTATTTTGCATGCACATTGTGTATGCAGAAAGCAGTTTTAAGCTGAACTTTGCACCTTTTTAAATATAGAATTATCGACGTAAAAGTGTGGTAGTGAACGAAAAAAAATAAAGATTTTAAGATATTAATTTGTTGAACTTCACCATCAGTGAGCGTCGTCTCTGTTGAACATCAGTAATTATAAAAAAATCCAATCCATCATATTTATAGCTCTACATTTCAGTTGTTGTCACCAACAATCAGTGGTCCCATCTTTACTAACACTAGAACTAGAATAATAACTGTTGACGTAATCAATTTCATTTTGGAAGATGAACCAGAGCTGACAATGACTAATATTTTAAGCGTTGATTTCGCAACTTAAATATAGTGTCTCTATTTTCTGACATACGCCGGCGAAGTTAACCAATCATTAACATTGATTACTTCATTTGTTATCTTCTCAAGATACAACATAGTCAACCGCCATTGTATGTCTGTAAAAACCGACAGTATGACTGTAGAAGGAACGAAAACACACACACACCCACACACACACACACACGGGCGCGTAAAAACAGGATGAGAGGACATGTGCACACACACACACATCATACACACATAAACGAATACAATATTAAATACATTCATCTCAGTGGTCATCGCTGGATTCCATTTCCTTTCCAGAAAATTGCTCTCTTCACAGCCAGTATGAAAGAAACTGTCTCTAGCCAGGCCACCCCCACAACCTTGCTGATAGTGTTTATAAACTAAACAGGACACAAATCGGTTGCAGCAGCCTCATCTTTGAGGGTGTTCTTGAGGGTGCCTGGTAAGGGGAGATAGTCATGGACATTTAAACGGGAAGATAATCGTGGAAAAGGTAGTGCCTCGTGGTTGGTAGTGGGAGATAATCTTGGATACCTAGAAAGTTGGAGGTAATTAGTGGAGGATAAAATAGATAGCAATAATATTGGCGACTCATAGGTGACCGATTGATTTTTTTTTAAAATTTTGCATTTTAACGTCCGTTGATGGGTTTTAGGGTAGAGAAACGGGATGTGCGGTGGGGTGGTAAAGAGTGACCGAAGTAAACAGGGGAGAAGAATAGTGGCGATTCATAGTTGATCGACTAATTTTGTTAATTTGTGTTTTTTTAGGAGGCGATTAATATATCATAGGGGTGGTTGGGATGCAGGAATGACTAGGCAGGGGTGGTAAAAGATGCTCGCCGAACCACAGCTGACCGATTGATTTTTTAAACCTATATTTTAACGACTCTTAATGGATATTTGGGAAATAATCGTCGAAAAGGTGGTGCTTCATTCCTTAGTTTTGCATAACATTTTTATATTACTTCACCTTTTTATTCCTGTATCATTTTTCATTAAATGTTTGTACCGTTATTAAATACGTATTACGCGATATATTTTGCTATATATGGTCTTTGGCGTTTTGACAGATGGCTGGTAGCAATCAATCATGATAAGTCAGTAGTTTGGTAAAGATATTAGTGTCTTATGCTAGATGTTGCTTTCCTGAACAGCTTCTCTCGCACCTGAAACTGCCAATATTGGATAGACAGATCCATCCGCAGAACAAAGAAGGTGTATTCGTGGTGCCTGGTCTTGTCTCCATTTTTCTATATAAAAGTTTATATATTACTAGAAAAGCAGGTTGTGTAAACAATTTTGCTTCGTTATCCGACATTTTTTGTTCTCCTCCATTACTACTATATGCAAGCAAATTGGGTGTTTTGCACACTGTTTTGATCCTTCTTTACCGTTGTTTGTGGATAGGGGTCATTACTTTTTCCAATTTCATTTGAGACGTGAAAAGGTGGCGTATTCCCGCCTAGAGCTTAAAAAAGTGGGTTTCAGGATTAACGATTTATGCAATTGTCAACATTTTTTTCACAGTACCCTAAGTAAAGGAGCCCTTGGCTTTGGCTTTGGCTTTGTATCGCATATGTGTATATATTTAAATAATACATTATAATTGTTTGAACGATTTCTTTATTCAAAAATATTTGTGCGTTTTAATTCTTTAGTTTACATGCATTATAATTATTTGAATGACTTTCTTATATCCGAAATATGTTTGTGTGTTTTAATTATACATATTAAAAGACATAATTGTTTGAATGATTCTGTTACGAAAATATTTGTGTGTGTTTTAGTGATGTATATGCATTATAATTGATTCGTCAATGTAAAATAACCTGCAACTTATTGTTACTTTTTTCCTTTTTTTTCCCCCTTTTTTTTCATTTCTGCATGTTGGTAAAATTAAATCCATCCCCACGGACAAGAACACCGCCATCTCCTTTTTTTCCATCGAAAAACTTGGGGCCATTTTCTATCTTTTACCACCCCTAACCTCCAATACCATTTCGTCCCCTAAAATCATTCCCACAAAAATTAATTAACATATTATAAATTGGTCAATTTTGGTTCTTACAATTTATCATAGCTTGGTGTCATGGCATGGAAAACAGTCAACAACAGAACTGATACGATGCACTGTAGATAGAAGATTGTGGAGGGACATGATCACCTACGCCAACCGGTAAGGCACATGATGATGACAATTTATCGGCCAGCTTTGATTAACTATTTTTTTTTTACATATGTATTAAATCTCACTATGTGAAACAAACTCTTTATTACCATTCCGCCCCCTAAAAATCCGTGAAAACTCATTAAAGTACAAGTTTAAAAAATGTGTCGGTCAAAAATAAGTTGGATAAGCCGTGACCAAACAAACTAACGTTTCGACTCAAAAGATCTTTTACGAGAGAAATACAAACACAACTTATTATAAATGTTAAAAATTCTTAAGAAACTGAGCAATAAAATTAGCAGCAAGGCGGATGTGTTAGTGCATAAATACGCCAACGATAAGAGTGGTGACAAACTGTTGTGAAGAGCGGTTCTGGTAAAATGTATAGAGAAATGGATCTATGACAGACAAGACAAAAGTAGAGAAAAAGAACACAATTCTTGAGAAGTCAAGAAACGTATATGCAGAAATATAACATGTCATTAGAGAAAATAATAGGATAAATGAATCCACTCTCACATTAAAGGAAAAAAAAACCACATACACCACTGAGGTATATCTCAAAGGAGAAACATTACGGTCATACATGGAGCATTATTAGATAATACGTTTCCGCGATTACGTGTAGTTCTTACGTCTCCTCTAATTGTTAATACATCTTGTAAGCTGCTATACCTTGTTAAAGGTATTTATATATTTCCAAACCATTTGTTAATACTTTATGTGTACCCGTATGTGTATTAATGTCACACGTTCTCTCCTTCAAAGATATTCGTTCCTGACTCCATCTCTTCTTTGCGTATTTAGAGACAGGGGATTGAGGTGATCTAAAGGTAAAACTTCAACCTTTTAACACGAAGGTCCATGGGTTTTAATCCCGCTATAAGCATTTGGAATGTTCTTTTCGAATCCATGCTTTGTTTATTGCTTAACCCTCCCCTGTTCTCTGGGGAGTGAGATCCGATACCTCTCTATCGAATAGCGGCGAAACAACAGAAAGTTGCATGGAAATTCTCCTCACGTTAAATAACTCCTGGCAGTCAAACATAATATTAAACAATAAACAAATGGCCTCTGCCTGTGCAAAATTGCTAAACCATTAAAAAGTCTGCCCTCCCTGAAGACACATTTATCGGGCCGAAAGACTTGAATAGCGCGGCTAGTTGTGGGACAACGCCTTCATTCCACTTGAGTTGAACGCTGAATAAAACAAGAGATTGTTGTGGATGACGATCTTAGAAAGGAACTACGTGTTGAAGACAAACCTAGTTACTTGTCTTAATGTTGCAGTGACATTCTATATATGACCCTTGTCATTTTGCAACGTTTGTCGATGAAGACGTCCTAAGTCTATGACGTGATTATCATCGTTAAGATGATTATTTTATGAAAGATGTTCCATGTTGTGTCACTAAACAAAAATATACATATATTACGTAATATATTCAGTAATTTAATTGTTTAACGTGTGTTTGTATGAAGGGAGGTCAAAAAGTAATGCACACCAATTTTTTTCTCGGCTAATAATAAAGATAGGAATATGAAATTTTGCATACTTGGAATATGACATGTTCCAATTATGTGCACCAAATTGCACAGCATTCTGATAAATATTACGCAATCTATGAACCGCTAAAATAGAGCTTGTCAACAATGTCCGTTACAAACAGCGAATTGTCATAGAATTTCTGGTTGCGGAAAAAGAAACTGTGGCAAACATTCATAAACGACTGTGTGCAGTGTACAAATGTTCTGCAGTCGATAGGAGCACAGTTAGTCGCTGGGTTCAGAGAATTAAAGCTGCAGAAAGTGTACGAGTGGAGCTGCATGATTTACCGCGTTCTGGACGTGTTGCCTCGGCTACCAGCACAGACATGTTAAACCGGGCTGATGCCATTATTCGTAAGGATAGGCGTATCACTAGTCAGCAATTGGCATTGCAGCTTACAGTCAGCAAGGGAAGTGCAATCGCAATTTTTAAAACTCTCGGATATTCAAAGATTTGCGCTCGATGGGTTCCTCGGTGCCTAACAAATGATCACAGAGTTCAAAGGAAAACATTCTGTTCTGAATTGTTGGAGCGTTTCGGTGTTGAAGGAGAAATGTTTTTGTCAAAAATTGTTACCGGTGACGAAACGTGGGCACATTATTATGAGCCTGAAACAAAAATGCAGTCAATGGAATGGCATCATCCGCAGTCACCAAAAAGAAAAAAATTCAAAACATCTCCATCGGCCGGAAAGGTGATGATCACTGTCTTCTGGGACATTGATGGTGTGATTCTTGTTGATGTAATGACAAGAGGTGAGACAATCAACTCGACAGCTTACATCAATACACTGACAAAACTAAAAAATCGATTCCACAGAGTTCGGCCTAATAAGCCATCTGCAGATTTGTTGCTTCAACATGACAATGCACGCCCTCACACAAGTCTGGTAACACGGGAAGCAATCAACAAATTTGGTTGGACTGTACTGCCCCATCCTCCTTACAGCCCTGATCTGGCTCCCTCAGATTTCCATCTGTTTGGACCACTCAAAAAATTCATGCGTGGGACACACTTTGACAATGATGAGGATGTGATCCGTGCAGTTAAAAAATGGCTACGCGAGCAGGACAAAACTTGGTACAAACGAGGCATTCATGACCTAGTTTCGCGTTGGCGTAAGGCAATACGCTTGGACGGAGATTATGTTGAAAAATAGATAGTGTAAAGGTGATGTTCAGCTACAATCTGTGAAAATTTCACACATTTTGCCCGAATAGTTTCCGAGAAAAAAATTGGTGTGCATTACTTTTTGACCTCCCTACGTAATATTTCAGCTTAATTGTTTAACGTGTGTTTGTAATATTTCAGCTCCATTGTTCAATGTGTGTGTAATATTTTAGTTGTTCTGAAAGCCAGGATTTTAGTTGTTCTGAAAGCCAGGATTTTAGTTGTTCTGAAAGCCAGGATTTTAGTTGTTCTGAAAGCCAGGATTTTAGTTGTTCTGAAAGAGGTCAAAGCAAAATGAGAGCTAATTTCCACTATTAGGAAGAATCAATCATCATTTTATGGCCATGTAATGAGAAGAGAACAGCTGGAATATATTGTAACAACTGGAAAAATTGAAGGACGAAGAGATAGAGGTAAGCAAAGAGAAAAAATACCAGACAGCTTAAAAGAATAGCTTGGCAGAAGGTCAACAACAGAAATGATAAATAACTGTCGAGATCAAAAGTGTGGAGAGACATGATCACCTACGCCAGCAGGCCCGGTACTTGGTGATGATGAATATTTAAGCTAAATTGTTTAATGTGTGTTTGTAATATTTAAGCTAAATTGTTTAATGTGTGTTTGTAATATTTAAGCTAAATTGTTTAATGTGTGTTTGTAATATTTAAGCTAAATTGTTTAATGTGTGTTTATAATATTTAAGCTAAATTGTTTAATGTGTGTTTGTAATATTTTAGCTTAATTGGTTAATGTGTGTTTGTAATATTTTAGCTTAATTGGTTAATGTGTGTTTGTAATATTTTAGCTTAATTGGTTAATGCGTGCTTGTAATATTTTAGCAGAACAACATTTATGAGAAGACATTTCTAGGAGATTCACAGTTTTGGCAAATTATTTAAAAAAAAATATTCAATTTCAATTTCGCGATATCGATTTTTGCTGATGTAAACAAGAATTATTTTAAGGTTATGTTTCTTGAATAAACCAAGTAACTAAAATCCTAGTAACAAACAGCCGTGAAATGCATAGCTTCGTGAAGTGTATGTTTGTTTAAGATAAGAAATTTGATAAATCATGGATATTTTGATCAATCATATGGAGATAGTATGGAGCCGCGATAGCTCAATGGTTAGTGAACTGGACTACGAAGGACTAGAAGTAGGGTTCGATACCAACCGACGGCTTCCGGGTTTACCCAGCCTTAAATTGATACCCGATATTTTCTGGGAAAGTAAAGCGGCTCGGGTTTAATACCGACTAATCGTCATCATCATCAAGTACCGGGCCTGCTGGCGTAGGTGATCATGTCTCTCCACAACTTTCGACCTCGACGGCTATTTATCATTTCTGTTGTTGACCTTCTACCCAGCAATTCTCTTAAGCTGTCTGTTATTTTTTTCTCTTTGCTTCCCTCTATCTCTTCGTCCCTCAATTTTTCCAGTTGTTACAATATATTCCAGTTGTTACAATATATTCCAGTTGTTCTCTTCTCATTACATGGCCAAAAAATGATGATTGTTTCTTCCTAATATTGGAAATTAGCTCTCTTTTTGCTTTGACCTCTCTCAGAACCTCTTCATTACTCTTCTTAGCTGTCCATGGCAATCTCAACATTCTTCTTTAAAACCACATCTCTACAGACGCCAGTGATTTTCTTGTCCGTTGTCCTATTGTCCATGATTCGCACCCATATGTTAAGACTGGCTCTACGTAACATTTAAGAACTCTTTTTCTTGTTTCTATTCTCAAAAATGGATTGCATAGCATCTTCCTCATTTTTTGGAAAGCTGCTTTTGCCTGAACCATTCTGCATCTCACCTCTTTCGTACATCTTCCGTCTGAGGTTAACAAAGATCCCAAATATTTTAATTCCTTTTTCCTGTTTTAATATTGTTCCACTTGTCTTTATTTTGCCCTGAGGTGATGTCTTTTTCTATTGCTGTGGCGATTCATGATAGTACAAAGAAGTTACGACGGTGGTTTTCTGTTGCCTTCCGTCGGTTTGTTTACGGTTGGCTCCGCTAGCCTTTGACTAAGGAGTCTCACCCACAAGACCGACTACGTTACCCCAAAAATCATGCGCTAAAGGTCTGTAAAATGTATGGTCACTAACACCATATTCCATATACGCCACTTGGCGTGACAGGGGTTCTTTACTTTTTTGCTATATGGAGATAGTGATAATCATATAATGCACTATCTTAATTCATGTTCTGGTGGTGCACTATCTTCATTAAAAAATTCTTGTGGTGCACTATCTTCATTCATGTTCTGGTGGTGCACTATCTTCATTAAAAAATTCTTGTGGTGCACTATCTTCATTAAAAAATTCTTGTGGTGCACTATCTTCATTCATGTTCTGGTGGTGCACTATCTTCATTCAAGAAGTTCTGGTGGTGCACTATCTTCATTAAAAAATTCTTGTGGTGCACTATCTTCATTCATGTTCTGGTGGTGCACTATCTTCATTAAAAAATTCTTGTGGTGCACTATCTTCATTAAAAAATTCGTGTGGTGCACTATCTTCATTCATGTTCTGGTGGTGCACTATCTTCATTCAAGAAGTTCTTCTGGTGCACTATCTTCAATCAATAAGTTCTTCTGGTGCATTATCATTTTTCAAGATGTTCTCTTGGTGCACTTTGTTCATTCAATAAGTTCTTATGGTGCACTTACTTTATTTAAGATGTTCGTTTGGTGCATTATCTTCATTCAAACTGCCCTTGTGGTGCACTTTCTTCATTCAAGAAGTTCTGTTGGTGCACTAACTTTATTGAAAGTGTTCTTTTGGTGCACTAACTTTATTCAAAATGTTTTTTGGTCACTATCTTTATTCAAGAAGTTCTGTTGGTGCGGTATCTTCATTCAAGAAATACTTGTGGTGCACTATTTTCATTGAAGAAGTTCTTTTGGTGAACTAACTTTATTCAAGATGTTCTTTGGTGCACTAACTTTACTCAAAATGTTCTTTTTGTGCACTATCTACATTCAAGAAATTCTGTTAGTGCGCTGTCTTCATTCAAAATGTTCTTTTGTTGCGCTATCTACATTCAAGAAGTATTGTTGGCGCACTATTTTCAATCAAGAAGTACCGTTAGTGCGATATCTTCATTCAAGACGCTATGTTGGTGCACTATTTTCATTCAAGAAGTACTGTTGGTGCACTATTTTCATTCAAGAAGTCGCTATTTATCCTTCTTGGCGATCTCTATTTTCTTTTTTTTTTTTTTTTAAATTTAAAATAATATTTTTGCCGTTTCTTATAATCATCAAGAATAGCGGGTGACCGAATCGATAGCTCATCGTGCCCCAAAGCAGGAAAAAGCGGGTTCGGATTCCGGAATGGTCAATAGTTTTTTTTTTTTTTCTGTTGATGGTGAATTAAAAATTCAGACTCTGAACAGGTCGTTGGGACTTCTCAGGACAAGCGGAATTTTTTCTCCGGGTTTTTCTATATCTCTCCCACCTCGCAGAGCAGACCCCTATAATGGGACAATGATAGTTATTACTGATCATGTTTGACTATGTCATTTTGTTGGGAGCCGCTATAGCTCAGTGGTTAGTGAACTTAATTATAAAGGACAAGATGTAAGGTTCTATCCCAACCGACGGGGTCCGGATTCACCCAGCCTTTAATAGGTACCGGATTGTTTTCTGGGAAAGTAAAGTGGCACGGGCGTAAAACGACTACATTACCCAATAAATCATGGGCTAAAGGACTGTAACATTTATGGTCACTTATTCTCTATATAACAACATATAACTCTATATAACACTATATAACTCTATATAACACCATATTCTCTAGACACCACTTGGCGTGACGGTGCTCTTAACTTTTTTTTTTTAAATATTATTTTGTGGCGCAGAATTATTCCCTCCGTTCTACCGGCAATTTGAATTGTATTTGAAGCTCCTAAAAATAAGGGACAGCTGTATAAAAACATACACGCGAAGATCGTAACTTAACATTTGCACAGTCATGTCACCATGGTGCAATAGCCGCAGTTTAACTATTCTCAGAAACTCGTCGACATCAGCTGCCGGAGGCCACTAATATAGGCTCATGTTATTACACTTTCGTTCGCTAAATCCTACATGCGCGAAACTGTGCACACAAGAGCAGAATACATAAGACTCAATTTAAGTTATTCCAAAAATAGAAAGCGTCGACCAAATTTGGTTCTCTAAGCGTGGCGGTTAAAAAAATGACAGAAAACTGAATGAAATATAAAAAGAAAAGTTTACTATCTTTCGCATTGTCGAATTTTGTATCAGGTGTTGTTGAAAACTAACAGTGATGTTGAAGAAGAGAGTTTTTAGCTCCAAGCCAGAACCAGGAAAAATACGATAGGAACGAGTATTGAGGGATGCCTAAGGAACGATTAAGAAAATGTATAAATAGTAAGAAATATATCCAGAAAGGGGAAAGGATTCAATAGAAAGGATTCGAAGATGAGACTTAAATATGAGAGCTGTATGAAAATGTTAAGATAGGAAAGAATGAAGGTAGAAAAAGTACTTGAGACAAATAGAGATAGCTAATTTTCAGACAAATAGAAATGGTTAAAGCTAATTTTCAGACAAATAGAAATGGTTACTTTTCAGACAAACAGAGATGGTTAATTTTCAGACAGAAAGAGATGGTTAGTTTTAAGACAAATAGAGATGGTTAATTTTCAGACAAATAGAGATGGTTAATTTTCAGACAAATAGAGATGATTAATTTTCAGACAAATAGAGATGGTTACTTTTCAGACAAATAGAGATGGTTAATTTTCAGACAAATAGAGATGGTTAATTTTCAGACAGAAAGAGATGGTTAGTTTTCAGACAAACTAAACAAAGAATTTTATTTTTCAGACAGAGATGTTTGAAAAAAAAAAAAGCAATAGGGAAATCAATTTAAGTGGTTATAAGATACTTTTAATTTCGAGACAATACGTGTGTGTATGTTGTGTCCATCATGTAAAGATTATGTAAGTATCGAGAGACAATGTATGTTGTGTCTATATAAAGATTATGTAAGTATCGAGAGACAACGTATGTTGTGTCTATATAAAGATTATGTAAGTATCGAGAGACAATGTATATATGTCCATGTAAAGATTATGTAAGTATCGAGAGACAACGTATGTGTGTGTGTCCATGTGTGGATAGTGTCACACATTGCTTATTTTTTTCTTTAATCACGCATACTATTGACAAGTTTATCAAATTGAGTTCGCCTGCTTTTATACTTCATGTCTCTCGTCAGCTGTCTTTAGGTAGCTCTTCTCATACAGTTGTGTCCACGAAAAGCGCATTTTTATGACGTGTACAGAAGCCTTGGTGATGTAATATCTCTTGACGGAGAATGAGAAGGTGAAGCATTCCTTGAATTAAGAACGATATTGGAGCATCTGTGTGAATGATCAGAAATTCATCATCATCATCATTAGGTCACATGCCGGTTGACGTAGGCAATCATCTCTCTCCACATCACTCGGTCCTGCGTTCATGTCATAATTTCAGTCGATGATGTTTTGTTTTGCCATTTGGATAAGATGGTCAATATTTTTTCTCTCTTGGTTTTCCTCTACTCCTCTTTCCATTCATTTTGCTTGTAGTTATTGTATTTCCAATGCCTTCTTTTCGTATGACATGTCTAATAAATGTAGATTGTCTCTTCTTTAAGATTTGGATATTTCTAGTTTCTCCAGCTCGTTTTAACATTCTTCATTCCATTGAATTCGCAGCATTTTTCATGATAAAGCACATCTCAACCGCCTCTAATAGTCCTTGTGTTGTCTTACTTATCGTCCATGAGTCTCTCTTCATATATTAACACAGGTTCGATGAAGCACTTTAGTACATGTTGTCTAACATTAATTTACAATGATTTGTTACATAGGATGTTTTTCATTCGATGGAATTTTTTCTGCTTGTCCTATTCTGTTTCTAATTTCTGCAGTGCACCTGCAATCTGATGTTATTATTGATCCCAAGTATTTGAATCTTTGCACTTGTTTCAGAATTATACTTATCAGTGCTTTGTTAACAGACACAAACTCAAGCACTATCAACAACTACTTATCTGTTAAAGATTCTCTCTTCAAAAGTAATTTCTTGTCTTTCCAAACCCTGGTTACATCAATGTTCATTGAAAATTTTCTTTCTAAACAAAGAAGATGAAATAAAGACACCTCATTCCCCCTCAATAGCTTGTCTGCACTTACATAACGGAGTTACTCTCCTCCCTTGTCTTTTGTCTCGAAATCGACGGAACGGTCGCTCTTAAATCTAATCAACGTCGTCTTCTATCTCCTCAGATTTAGTCTGATCTAGAGAATTTGTTCCTCTCCAGGTTGTGCAAGCACCAAGCCCCACTGCGCTAACTCCCCTATTCAACTTTAGTTTGACACTTAAAGTTCCTCTGTGTTAGCTCACCTACCTCTAAAGTTGTCTTTTCGAAAGACACGCTTTTGTAAGATGCAAAGCGCACATTTTCTTTCAGATGAATCTTTGAAAGGTCCAATCTTGAATCGTCTATAAATTCAAAAGTAAATAGAACGGCGTCGTCAGGTTATCCACCGCAATAGGCGATAAATCATGTCAACAAAGTACACTCCTTGAATCTAAACTAACGTTAATTTCTATGTTTCTTCTGTTCCACCTTCTTCTTCTTCTTATTATTATTATTATTATTCGTTTCCCTTCTTCCTTTTCCTTGTTCTTCTTTCTTCTTGTTCTTTTTTTCTTCTTGTTCTTGCTCTTTTCCTTTTTCTCCGTCCTTCTTCTCTTTTTTTTCTTTTTTTCCTCTTCTTCTTTATCCCATAACTCTGGAGTTCGTAGGAGCATCATTGTCAGAATTCATCAACATTCTCTGTTTGTTGCTATTCCCACTCATTTTTTAGGACTCTGTAAAGTCGAGGCCTGTCTATGATTTGATATTTTATTCCCATGTCTGTCTCTGCCCACTTCTCCATCTTGTGTATTTCACAGTTCTTTGAAGAATTGCCTTTTTTTTTAATTAGACAAGACAATCAAGATGCGTAGCCAAACTATTTCATTTTCGTTTCGTCACAATAATCAAAAGATCATCATGCACTCCGATTTTTTGTTGCATCCTTTTGTGATCATTTTATATCGTTATGGTTATGGCTAGTCGAAGGCAAGGGTATCACTGCTACCGAATTAAATTCATAATTGCTCAACCGCCCGTACCCGTGGAATCATCCGAATTAAAACTCTTCTCATTGAACGATCCAAACAAAGAAAGGCAGCTGCAGTCCACACATTATAGCAGCTACAGCAAACACCAAAAGATATAAGGCCAAACGACGCCAAAAGTTAACGCAGCTGAAATCTCCTTCGACATACGATATCCTCATCCATCGTAAACAATCGGAATACTGAAGCACGATCCGGATGAAAAACACAGCCCACTGTGTGCATAGTGCACTACACTCAGTAGCTCCTGCAGCAAGCCGGACTTAGAATATGAGGAAATTGCAACTTGGAGCATTTTTTTCAGACTGAGCCTCAATGGTTCCTGCAGCCTATCCGCCATATTGACCGGAAGTTCACGTTGTAAATCGTGATACGATCTAAATAAGATATATCTAAAACCTTACGATAGCGTTTCATCTTCATAGATTGTACTTTCTTCAGTAACTGCTGTTTTAAAAAAAATGTTCTTAATGACTGATATTACTGTTCACGCTTATTTCTTATCGTTAAAGTCACTAGTCATTACGTAAATAAATAAAGACCCTCGTTGCACCTCGGAAATGGTGTACACTGAATATAATGTTGGTGCCTATATCTCTCAATCATCGAAACACTTTTAAGCATTACATCCCAAATGTCTTGTTCCCTTCATCATCATCATCATGTGCCATACCGGTTGGCGTAGGCGATCATGTCTATCCACATTATTCTATCTACACTGCATCGTATCAGTTCTGTTATTAACTGTTTTCCATGCCATGACACCAAGCTATCAAGTATTTTTTCTCTTCGTCGTCAGCGATCTCTTTTTCATTTTATTTTGCCAGTTGTAACCAAGTATTCCAACTTTTCTCTTCTCATGATGTGCCAGAAAATTGTTGATTGTCTCTTTCTAATGTTCTTTAGGAGTTCCCTTTTTGTGTTGACTTCTTTGAGAACTTTCTCATTGGTCTTTTTAGCTGTCCAGGGAACGTACAATTTCTTCTGAGAAATCCCATAACTGTGGCCTGTAATCGTCTTTTCATTTGATTGTCAACTGTCCATGATTCGCTTCCATAGGTCAGAATTGGTTCTATATAGCACCAATGAACTCTCTTTCTCATTTTTATTGACATAGAATATTTGTTGCATAAGATATTTTTCATTTTCTAAAATGTTGGACTCAATGTTGCTCTATTTTGGCCTGAGCTATTCTGCTTTTTATGTCTGTGGTGCTTTTTCCATCGAATAGTATTATTGTGCCCAAGTATTTGACGCGTTGCAGTTGTTTCAGATTTGTCCTGTTTATTTTTATGCTGCATGATGGTGATGATTGTTTCTTTGATGTGACCATTACTTCGTTTTCTTACTATTCAGACTGAGACCTTTCTTGTTGCTTTCTTTTACTATTATGTCTATCATTTCTTGTAGTTCATGCTCAGTCTATCTATTAAGACTGTCATCCGCATATCTCAAATTATTTATGTTGTGACCATTGTCTTCAATTCCATTTTTGTCTACTATTGATCTCATAATATATTCGCTGTAAAGTGAAAACAAATCCGGCCACAGAATACAGCCTTGTCTGACTCCTTGTTTTATATATTGGAATTGCCCTATTTGTTTGCTAATTCATATAGCTGCTGTTTGTTGGCAGTACATGTTTTTTAATGATTCCCTTAGAGATTAAATAAAGTATGTGTGCCCATCTAATACATTGTGAAAACAGAAACTCGTTTGGGACTCGAACCCGACATTTTGTTCTTAGTAGACCAATTCCCTAACCACTGCTCTAACGCGGCTCTCATTCAACATGTGAATTGCCTATTTCAGAGATATCACAATAAACCTCTGATATTTTCCTATAGTTGGCACTGCTTTACAGACGTCTATTTAGCAAAGCTAATAATTGATAAAACGTACATTCAATTCTTTCGTGTTTAATGAGAGGCCTGCCATTTTAATCATTTTTTTTTACCAACACAATATACAAAGTATTACGTGTCTTTCCCACTGCATCTTTGGGGTGGTTACTTTCCATCTCTTATTGATTGGTCTCTTGCCCTCGATGCAATGATGTCCTCTCTAAGCATCACTGTATCCTCTCTTATTGTGTATCATTGCCCTCGATGATGAATGCTGTTCTTAATCATCGCTGTATCATCTTCTCATTGTGTATCCTTCTTGCCTTTGATGATTCATGCTGTCCTTAATCATCACTGTATCATCTTCTCATTGTGTATCCTTCTTGCCTTTGTTGATCCATGCTGTCCTTAATCATCGGTGTATCCTCTTCTCATTGTGTATTCTTCTTGACCTTGATGACGCATGTTGTCCTTAATCATCGCTGTATCATCGTCTTAATGTGTATCCTTCTTGTCCTCGATGATGCATGCTGTCCTTAAACACCTCTGTATCTTTCCCTCATTGCCCTAATATTATCCTCTTTTCATTGCCATACTATCCTCCTCTCATTGTCCTACTATCATCCTCTCATTGCCCTCCTATCATTGCCCTACTATCCTCCTCTCATTGCTGTCCTATGCTTCTATCATTTCCCTACTATCTTCCTTCATTGCCCTACCATCCTCCTCTTATTGCCCTACCATCCTCCTCTATTTTCCTACTATCCTCCTCTCATTGTCCTACTATCCTCCTCTCATTGTCCTACTATCCTCCTCTCATTGTCCTACTATCCTCCTCTCATTGTCCTACTATCCTCCTCTCATTGCCCTACTATCCTCCTCTCATTGTCCTACTATCCTCCTCCTATTGCCCTCCTATCCTCCTCTCATTGTCCTACTATCCTCCTCTCATTGTCCTACTATCCTCCTCTCATTGTCCTACTATCCTCCTCTTATTGCCCTCCTATCCTCCTCTTATTGCCCTCCTATCCTCCTCTCATTGTCCTACTATCCTCCTCTCATTGCCCTCCTCTCATTGCCCTGCTATCCTCCTCTCATTGCTCTCCTATGCTTCTATCATTTCCCTACTATCCTCCTCTCATTGCCCTCCTATCCTCCTCTTATTGCCCTACTATCCTCCTCTTATTGCCCTACTACCCTCTTTTCATTGCCCTACCCCATTCATTCCATTGTGCCGTTTTTAAACAAAACATGTATTGTTATCCTCTTACATGTCGCTGTTTTTCTTTGTCTGCACCACCGTCCTCCCCAATCAACGCTGCTCTCATCCTCTCGCTGAACTATTATCTCCTCTTCAGTGCACAGCTTGTCCAGACCTAGCTCCCATATAAAAGCTGTTGTGATGTAATGTAAATGGATCTCCAGACTTGTCAAACGGAAACAAGTTTATGAAACAAAAATTACGTTTTTGGCTACTAGAAACACATCATCAACGTGTGTCGTCTTCGCATCGGTTGGCTACTGTGAAGTGCCATTCTGCTCTGTTTCTTGCTTTGATGGTGCAGGTTGTCATAGGCTGACTTGTCCACCTTTTAATGTTACTCGTTCATGTTAGTCGTGCCCGGCATCTACCTCTTTTACCTTGTATTTTCTCTTCCAAGATTACTTTTAACAACTGTTCTGTCGTTTAACATGCCCCCAAAATGGCATTTGATTGTTTGAACTGTATTTAGTAGGTATCTTTTCAGTTTTAGTTGTTTTAAAACGTCATCGTTTGTTTTCTTTTCATTCCATCAAATTTGCCTATCACACAAGAGAAGTACATCCAAATATAATTTGTGAAGTTGAGATCATTTCTGTCCTTTGAACGGGCAAACACGTATCACAGAAACAGAGGAATTTGTTTACTATATCACCCAGCATGGCAATATCAACATATCCATCAATTATACTTAACTTCATGGGGGGGGGGGGGCCTCCGTAGCCTAGTTGGGAAAACCACCCGACTGGACTACCGACGTTCGGACAACCCGTGTTCGATTCCCACTGGGAGCAGTGTGAATTGTACTCGTGGTTGGAAAAAAAAAATACCCCCACGGTCGTCCCAGCCGTTGGCAGAAATAGGTACCAGGGTATTACCCTGGAAAGGTGAGGAATGAGAGTTTCAATGCTTGAGGCGACACTATACAGAAATCTCCGAACATTTCTGAATAGGCGCCCGAGCACATATGGGTGGAAACTCGCTTGCTAAGACGCCGGTTCAAGTCTCGTGCTTTATTTACCTTTACTTAACTTCATTAAAAATAATAATAATAAATGTGTGTAGTCTAGCCAAGCGAACACATTGCAAAAGTATTATAATGATATTTTGTTTGCAGTTTAGCCAACTAGACAAATGAACAAAAAAAATAGCATTACCGCGAATCTAATTTTTAGAAATAGCTAGTGACGTTTTTTTATTGCTGCAATTGTCTTTGCTCTTCAATAAAATAACATTTAATTCGAGAAAACCAAACCAGGTCTGACAAATAACCCTACGGAGTCTAGAAGGAAATTATACACATTATCACACTTCTCTCACAAATATTTTTACTCCATTGAAACAGCCATAATAAAGAGAACAACTCTATTTGATAAAAGAAACATGACAGCATAAATTAAAGGCTTTCATGCACATCAGTATTGCTCATATATTAACCACAATCAGCAATATCTTGTGTGAACATGAAAAAAATAATTAAAAACATAAACTGTAGCTGTTCATCAAAGCAAGAGAATAAAAATTATAAGTCTTTTTTACCAACAGGATACCATAATTATAATTGTCGATCAATATTTTATTTCACCCAATGAAAAGCGATTCAGTTAATCACCAATTATTACATAGAGCACATTTTCATTAGTTGTAAAGTCAGTGGCACGTCATCATTTTTGACAACCTCATTATCAAGCGCATAAAAAAACTATAACCATCCCACCTCTCATGGTGACATCTTTGGGGAGGGATAGAGCAATCCAGTGCATGAACTTCTTTCCTTCTTGATCAAAGGTCAGACACCCATTCTTTTCTTTAACCGATTAACTGTGCGACTTGTTTTTAATCTTGCTGTTCCGCGTGGAAATTATCCAACAACTTCGTTAATGTATCTTCATTTAATAATAATAATAATAATAATAATAATAAAATAATAATAATAATAGCAATAATAATGCCACTAATAATAATAAACTGTTCATTTTTTGTCAATAATTTAAATATATTTTTTTACACATTTTTTTCAAAAATAATTTCTGTTTAAATCAAGTCCGGTTAATATGTATATTTTGAAAAGCAAAAATAAAGTTGTAAAATAAAATACTATTAACAATATAGAAAAATATATTTGTTTTATTTGACGCTTGAGTTTAACGGGCTATATTCTTGTGTACAGCTTCCAGCCGTGCCATTATTGGTGCTTAGTTTTTCTTCATGAATCCCCATGCAGATATATAGATTGAGAAATTAGAAAAAAAAAATTGAACATGAATTACCAGAAATTGGAACAAACTCGTGTTTTTGTCAGGAAGTTATCATTAACTGCTCCACGGAGACATTTTGAGAATATTCGATCAGGTTCACAGACCGGGTTTTCGTCGCTTGCGACTCTGCTTAAGACTAGAGGCTGGCTACTCCCCATCAATTTCTGCATCAATAAGACGCTTTCAGCTTTCAGACCAGCAGTAACTGTACAAGCCATAGAGTAGATGCCTTCGGCGTCTGAGGTCACATTTAAATAATCCTTTACCCAAAATGTGACGGGTTCGTATTTTCTTTTCACTTTACATTTCTAAAAATTATTTCCTGCAGTCGAGCTTGATTTGCCGAATTTTATTTAAAATGGAAGCATTACTCACAGTCATGACCTGTGTTCTCTTAACGATAAATCATAGACGGTGTATGTCTCACACGCTTTTTTGCTGCAATTCTCTTTGACTTCAACTCAAGGACCTTCAGACTTCCGTCAGAGGGGTAATAAAACCTATAGCTTCTGTTGTTATCATTCTAAATAAACAATATGTGTCATGGTGCTGTTTGACAGCTTGTTTATCTCAACTATCCTTGTCTTGGCGTTGTTCCACGGCTTGTGTATCTCAACTATCCTTGTCTTGGCGTTGTTCCACGGCTTGTGTATCTCAACTATCCTTGTCTTGGCGTTGTTTCACCGCTTGTGTATCTCGACTATACTTCTCTTGGCGCTGTTTGACAGCTTTTATTTCTCGACTTGTGAGAGTATTATCTTAGTTTTTTCCAGAGTCATATTTTTAGACTGGGAATTGTTATTAACTATTTTATGACACAGAGTTTAGATATGTTTATAATTATTATACATAGATTACAACATGACGTTCTAACAATGTTTTGATATGAATCCATTTAGTCAATAATCACAGGCTATGAGTTTTGCTTATACAAGTTTATTTGATCATCGGTTGCACGCGTCAAGTCTAGTGGAATACGTCTAAAATGATACATTCCAAATCTAAAATTAATGTTCTTGATCTGGATGCGCTCAATAGGTTATCACCGTTGGATATTGATGCATATCTTAATAAATATTGTCTAAGACAATTATAATTCTATCTTTCATTCTAACAAAATATCACAACTCGTCTTGTTTTACACTTATTATTCTATATCTATCTCTTGACTTATTCAATGATATTCTTAATCTACTTACTATTGTTTTCTTGAGCACAAGACATCTGAATCTAACTTGAAACACTTCTCAATTAAACTATGCTTTCCTGGCTGATCTATTTCTGGATCTTCCTACAATATCTATTGTTGATAAAAACTGACTGTGTGGAAGTCTATAACTATAAAATCTCACGTCGGCCTTCAGCCAGTTTTGGCTGAAGCCGGACTAAGCTAGTCTATTTTCCATTTTCTGGGTGTTTCTCTATCTCGAGCTTCTCTCTAAAATTGTCTAATTCTGTTAATACATGAGGTTAAAAACCTATGTTTCATTTGCATAATTTATGGGCTTTGTAGCTGTTCAATGATGTATCAGCCAATGGTTGAATGTGAACTTTAACTCTGGATGACTTTTGCCTCACAATTTTGCATAGTCTCCATGTTGACATTTAGTTAACCTCTGAGTTTTAAAAATAACGCAAACATGATCTCAAAGAGTTCCATCACTCTCAAACTTAACTTTTCTCCGAATTTGTTCATCAACCTATCAACCTAATTTCTGGACATGTGACGGTCAAGTCAAGTTTACACCACTTTTCCTGTAAAAGCTAAAATTGTTCATTTCCAAAACTTGCTACTGTTCTTCTGTGTCTGTGTTATAAATGTACTGCTAATGCTGTCACCTAATGAGTTTGGGTAACTACAAAGATATTCAAGTCAAGATATATCTCTATCTCCATATGTGATCTATTCTCTCTTAGTCTACTATTTTAGACTATCCTTGACTTGACGCTCTTAAATAGCTTGAGTATCTGGACTATCCTTGTCTTAGCGCTGCTGGACAGTTTGTGTACCTCATCTATCCTTGTCTCTGATGTCTTGAAGCCACTTTCTTCTTGGTCTGCGCATTTCTTGTCTTTCTAGAACCATTATTGTTTTCTCCATTGCTTTCTTTTTTTTTTTGGTGTGGCGATTTTATATTTTAACGGCTTTAATAAAATGAAATGTTGTTTATTAGCCTCTTTTCAGCTGCTTTTCATTGTTTAGGTGGTTTAAAATGTCTTCATTCTTTGCAATGTTTTTATTATCTACGTTGTTCTAATGGCTATTCTGTACATTATTTTAACGAACCAATTTTATTCTTTGTTATTTGCGAGATTGCCCATAATTCACAACCATATGTTGTTATTTGGATAATACATGTCACCATGTCATGGTATTGTGTACCAGCAAAAGTATCTGTCAATGACGAAATAAACAGGCTTGACTGCAACCTTAGAAGGCACCAGGAGACATATCTGCCACTGAGCTCCACGTCGATTTGCAACCAAGACAGCGAAGAACAACACAACGTGAGAGAAAACAATTGTAGGTAATTCACCATTGATTACAATTCTCTTGACGGGCATACTCTAACACGCTCAGTTTTAAAATGTGTACATTGTTAAAAGATTAAAGAAAAGTGTTATTTGTGGCTTGTTGTTAATTTCGAAAGAAGTCAAATGAAGAGATATATTTTCAGAAAATTGTGGATACATTTGAGTAAGATCTCTAGATAAGTGTTGATGCGATGAGATGTCATCAATGCAATTGCATTTTGTTAATGGGATAGAAGACAATCTGAAACCACTGTCCAAAACAATGGCTCCCATCAGGACGGGGGTGGGTAGTCTAGAGGTATGACATCGACATCAGGACAGGAAAGACCCTGGTTTAAAGCCCACCAGATACGATGGTGGTTTTAAAAAATAGGAAAAAATAATATGTTGTTTCATTGTGACATTACCTTCCCCTGATCTCGTGGTAGTGAGATATGATGTCCTTCTCGGATAACGGCAATAGACAGGAGGTCCTGCGTGCTCACACTCACGTTAAAAAAACACATGGCAGCAAAAAATTCGAAAAGAGTAGGCCACACATTTGGCCGCAGCTCGGGCAAAATTGTCTGCTAAAACCTACACATATCGTGGATTCCACGCTGAGCTACGGAGTTCGTGCACGTGGACCAGAATTCTCCTCGGATTTTCTCGATGGATATATCGGAGCACCTATGGGTTTGTCCAGTGTGCAGTTGTGATGATTCTAACAACAACAACAACAAAACTGCCCTTACATATTAGTTTAAAATAAATAATTACCAATAGAAATATTAGGTACAAGTTTCATTATCATAACCATATTAAAGAGAAGACTATTGGTTGTTAGACTTGCAAATGTACTTGTTGAGTTAAAATGTTATCATGTCTATCAAGTGACCAGAAAAACGTGGTCTTGGGATAGGACACAGCAGACAATTGGTTAAATAAAACAAAGATGAATATATGAAGTTCAATTAAACGAATCACCTCAAAGAGAAGACCATTGAATGAGAAAGACGGAAGGCATATATCAAGGGACATCTATTAAGACTAACTCGGTTGTGCTAAGGTCGGGTAATTTGATACAGACACCAACAATAATGAATATTCATTTTTGTTGTAATTTGATGACAGAATTAACCTTAGTGTACGATGTAGTTAGAGTTTTGAGGTAGTCAAGACGTCTGGAGAGGAGTGTAGCGAAGTGGTTGAAAAAGCAAATTTCGGGTAGTATTTATAGTGTCAACATTACAAAATGGTTACTTGGTTAACGATATCAAGTATGAGCCAACATAGATTAGAGAGTAACTGTCATGTTGTGAATACAGGGGTAATTCATTTTATTTGTCACTGTGATAATTTATGATATAAATGTTTACAATTTATAACAAAATCAATAACCAAGCTCAAATGGTTATATATTTAGATATGGCGATGACATAATCAATCTTGACATTTAGTTATAAAGATAATATTAACAGTTGATTATGGACTCAGTGTTGATAATGGATTTCTTCTTCTTCTTCTTCTTCTGTCCTTCTTCATTTGCCTTTCAGCGTCGAGGGGAGATATAATTTGCGGTATTTTGCTCTTCTGTTCGCCTCTGCTGCTACTATGTTTCCTAGTGCTTCTAATATTCCATACATCCATCTTTTTCGTGGTCGACGATTGGGTCTGGTATTCTTACAACGTTTGCTAAAGGCTCGTTGTGTTGTGTTTTGATCGCTCTGCCTTGTCACGTGGCCAAAGCATTTTATCTGTTGTTTCTTTATATATTCTATGGCGGGAGCTATTCCTAGTTTTTTTTTTTCTCAGTTTTTCATTTCTGATCTTATTTCTCAGACTGTTTCCTGTCATTCATCTAACACATCTCATCTCTGTAGATGTTATTTTGCTTATTATTCTTGCATCTAGGGTCCAGGTCTGACGTTGGTAGCACAACGTTGGGATGAAGATTGTATTGTATAGTGCTCGTTTTGCCTCCAGAGTTATTTCCTTGTTGGACAATAGTGGTGATAACTGTCCAATGATTTGACAAGCTTTATTTGCATCTTGATTCTATCTCTTCTGCTGTTTGTGAATTATCATGTGTCACTAAACTTCCTAGGTATTTGAATTCCTCTACTTGTTTTAGTTGTCTGCCTTCTATAGTTATGTTGATGTTCTGTTTATTTTTGGCGACATTCATGACTTCTGTTTTGTAGATGTTGATTTTCATGTTGTATTTTGTGCCTGAGCTGTTGAGTTTGTTTAAGTGTTCTTGTAGGTCTTCTATTGTTTCATGTATTAGTGCCTGATCGTCTGCAAATAAAAGCTCGTTGATCTCCTCTGTCTCTGATGGGTCGGCTCTCTCTCTCTCTCTCTCTCTCTCTCTCTCTCTCTCTGCGATCAAGACTCAATCAGAGTAGGATTCCAGACTCTTCCCATGAAGTCAGCTATCTGTTTAAGCGAATCGATTGCCCCATATAGTTTTTATTCCAGTGTATTATATTCAGCTGTTTCTTGAAGCTTTTCCGGTCAGCGGTAGTTTCTATCATAATTAGAGTCTGTTAGATCCAGTCTGATTGATTACTTGTTAAAACGTTGCACTGTGTTCTGCGCCAGTGGCCCAGTGCATCCGATTTCAGCCAGCATTTTATTCAGGTTTGCTTTCCTTAGCCTTTGATTGTCCCCAATCTTCCTGCAAGGCAGCAGATTGTCTTTTCTGTATGGGGATTCTGCCCTTAGGTGGTTGGCCCTCCCAGGTTTATGGGTCGGCTAACTTGCATATATAGTCCATGTATGTAATAAACAGTAAGGGGGATAGCACGCACCCCTGTCCTACACCTGATCTAACTTCAAAGTGGTCTGTGTAGCCTGCTGCTGTTCTAACCCTGCAGCTGCTGTTGATGTAGAGACTTTTAATAAGGTTGGTTAGATGTTGGCTTACTCCGTATGTTGTTAGTATCGCCCACAGTTGTTCTCTGTTTACTCTGTTGAATGCTTTTTCCTGGTCAATGAAAGCTATGTATACATTTTGATTGTGTTCTGTCTTTTTCTGCAAGTTGTTTTAATGTGAATAGAGCATCAGTGCATCCTCTGTTTTTTTCAGAACCCCATTTGAGAATCGCTTAACTGTAGTTCTATTATTGGTCTCAGCCTTTTTTCCACGATTTTGGCTTATAGCTCTCCTACATGGCTGAGAAGAGATATACATCTATACTGATTGCAGTCTCTTTTGCTACCTTTCTTTTTCCATATTGGTACGATGATTGCCTGTTGCCAGTCTTCTGGGGCTTTTTGTTGGTGCCATGCTGCATTAAATATTCTGCGTGGCCATATTACACCCGTTTCTCCTGCTGCTGCTATTATTTCTATTGGTATGTTATCTATCCCCGGTGCTTTATTTCTTGGTGCATATTTGATTAATTCTTCGATTTCCTCTTTCATGATGTTGGGTTCAGTATTTGTGAGTCCTAGCGTGGTTTTTGTTGTCTTATTGGTAGTTGTTATGTTTAACTGGTCTTCAAAATATTATTTCCATCTCTGTTGCATACGTTGGTTATTTGATATTGGCTGTCCTTCTTTGTCAGTTATCAGCTCAGTAGGATCATGGTTTTCTTTTCTCGCTCTTGTAGCTTTTACTGCTATGTAGAAATCTCTTGTGGCTGTCTTGAAGTCCCTGCTCATGTTTTGTCCGAATACTGTCAAATTCTTTTGCTTACCTTCTTTGATCAAAATTTTAACTCTTTTTCGAACTAAGGCATATTTTTCATATTTTTCTTGCTTCTTATTCTCCCTCCAATTTTTAAGCAGTTTCTTCTTTTCTTTAATTACTTCTGATTACTTCTTACTACTGATTGTTGCGTTCCACCACGGCGTGCTCTTTCTCTCTTCTTTTCTCCTTAGCTTCGTTATACAAACTATTTTAGAAATGTTGGTTAATGCTGTTTCCTTAAATTGTTTCCACTCTTCTTTTACTGTGCCTACTTCGTTAGGGAGTTTCTTGAATTCCTCTGTTAGTTTTTCTTGTAGGGGCTTTCTTGATTCTTGATCTTTTAATTGTTTTATTTTTATTGTCTGTTCTTTTCGCTTCTTTTGTTTGTTTTCGTATATTCTCTTTATTTTTGGCTTTCTGAGTGTGATCATAACCATCTTGTGATCCGTGTCGTCTGTAATATTTGGGATTGCTCTACTGTCGGTTACTCTTTTCTTGTTCTGTTGTCATGTTAGTATACAATCTATGTGGCTTCTGCATATTGTGTCATTCCATTTGTACCAGGTGTATACTTGCGACTCTCTGTGTTTGAAGAATGTGTTGGTGATAAATAAATCATTTTGATTACAACTTTCCTGCAGTCTGCTTCCATTTTCGTTTATTTCAGCGGTTTTATCGTCAACGGGTCCTAAGATATCTCTGTTCTCACTGTTTCGTTTCCCACTTTGAAAATGTATTCACATTTTAAAGGTTTACATTTTCTGTTATGTTTACTTATCTAATGTCCATGTTTCTGCACTATACACGAATGTTAAAAAGATATAACATTTTTTTATTCTTAGTTTTAGCGCTGGTGTTATTTGTTTTGAAGTTAGTATATTTTTCATGACATTAAAATTGCTCTTTTATTAACTGCTTTAATTAACATCCCCAGGCAAATACTATATGGTGAACTAACACACGGAAGAAGACAAATCGGTAGACCTAAACTATGATATAGAGATATCTGTAAAGCATCTCTGAATGACTTCTCCATCTGTGACAATGACTGGGAACATATGGCAAATGATCGCACATCATGGAGAGCATTATAATGAATGGTATAACATCATTTGAGACTGTGCTAAGGCAAAACTTAGAAGAGAAAAGACCTATGAAAAAGGATATAAAACCCTGTGGAGTGGGCCTGACTTGTTCATTCTGTGGCCGTGTGTGTTTGTCAAACATTAGTAGAATTAGCCACCAGAGCAGCTGTTCAACAAAAAACAAAACCTAAATAAAATACACAATAGCCTCCACTAGACCGTCTGACAAGACGAATAGGGACATATATAAAATTGCTTTCTGTCATTCCTATTCATTTTTTTAAATTTAGGTTTTACATTTGCCATCACTGGTTATAGTATGTCCAAGGTAGCAGCAGCTGTGAAGTGTCTCCAGGTCTGTTCCTTCAATTTTTATATCGATTTGTAGGTCATGAGTATTTTATATGTTTAAGATCATAGTTTTAGTCTTTTTGATATTGATATCTAATCCATATTTTTTTGCGTGTCATGTTTATTTCATGAGGTAATTGTTATAGATCTTTAGGAGTTTCTGCTCGTTATACAGTATCATCAGCATATCTTAGGTCATTGATTATCTTTCCATTAATGTTTAGGCCTGACATCTCTGAGATGTTCTTAAAGATTTGCTCAGTGTTTAGATTGAACAAGCTTGGTGAAAGGATGCTTCCTGTATTGCTCCTCTTTTCATATCAATATGTGTAAAGTTCTCTTTGTTATATTTTATTATTGCTGTCTGCTCCCAGTATAAATTACATATTATTCGTATGTCTGTGTCATCTTGATGTATATCTTTTAGGCAGTCTATAAGTTGTTTATGGTATATTCTATCAAAAGCTTACGTGTAATCTATGAAGCAGGCATATATTGGTTTGTTCACTTATGTGTACGTTTCGATTAATATCCTCATGCAGAATATAGCTTCTTTTGTCTCTCTGTTTTTCCTAAATATAAATTCTTCTTCAATATTTATTTTATTTTTTTGTGTAACCTTTAGCAATTTTATTGTTACATTGCTCATCAGAAAACAATAACTGCCCACAGCAACCACCTTCTTTGTATGTTTGACACGCAAACCACGCAATAAACTGCAACGATTATCTATATTTCTTCATGACTTCGGTAGACAAAACTCAACAAAGAAAAATATGCATAAAAACATGATGTAAAGAAAATCATAAAAAGGAGAAATACTTAAGCTTGCATTTATGTAGAAAAAAAAATAATTTACGCACAAAAAATCTCGACATTATATTACTTTTATTTTGGCCATCTCGTTATTCGATAACGCCATTGTGTGTTGAATACTTCCAGCCAACAAGCGAGTGCTCTGTACGTTTTTCCTGCGAGTTTCAGCAACGCACTTTTATTCAGATGCCGAAGTCCCTCCAGTTTTCTCTTCAGACTGGAAATTATTATCTGAAAGTACAGTCCCAAATTAACAATAACACTGAAATATTTGTCTAAGCTTCACTTGACCAAAGCTGGCTCAACTGTTATTGATTCTGCTGCTCAGTTGTTTGACGATTCAAGAGTTCCTTCTTTCAAACATCTCAATCTGTTGCTAGGATGAAATTAAGAACAGCCATTTCCAACAATATCTGAAATATTACACCTTCCCAGGACGTTCCCACCCTTACCTCCCTTTTCCACATACATTTTGCTCGAAAGCTGCTTTAATTAATAAAATAACCGTCCATCTATTTCACTCAATTGAAAAGATCCAGGCTGTTGTGATTAACATCTATTTTATGATCTACGTGTAGCATCTACAGCCTTAAAATAAAACTTAGTTCGTGTTGTACAGGAAGCGTCCACGGATGATTGTAGCAGTTATGAATATATTAGTAGTAGGAAACTCTTTGTATATAGCTACGCAGCGGGAGGCAATCATATTATATTTCAGTAAAATTACTATAGAAAACTGTAATTATACTACTGTGCCTGACAGTTATGCTTTTCTGTTGAATGGAATAATGAGAAGCAAGAACAATACAAACAGAGAGTTATATTACCAAACCACACGTACGATCTTAAATCAAACAAAGGACAGGGCGGTTAAGGACAGCACGTAGACGTGCCGTGTCTTAACTTTATCCAATCGGTGAAGTTATTTGTCAAGACAGGAGTGTTGCCAGAGATTAAATAGAGTTTTAAAAATAGAACATGTTTTGGCTGGCAAGTCGCATTTGAGACATTGTTGTTTTTATATCTGGTAGACCTAGATTCATGCGTGAGATAAATTGTAGACATAGCATCATCGTGTTGCCTGTACTTTGAGACCTCTGCAAAACATCGCATTCATCCCTGCTCGTCTCGAACAATCCGTGTCTCTTAGTCAGATAAGCCACTTACTTCTGTTGTGACGTAAGTGGGAGATCTGTTTGATGTTTTGCAACCAGTTTTTTTTCTTCGTCTGCCCCTAACTTACTTCCTAAAAACATGGCTTTCATTAATGTTCTTTCCAAGTTACTTTGTTTTTTTGACGTTGCAGTAGTATTTTAGTTTTCTCTGTAATATGTTGTTCATAAGTCAGTTCTTTTCAATATTTAGGCCTTTTAATGTCTTCATTTGCTCTTTTTCATTATTCAAGGTATGCTAAGATTTATGTAGCCTTAGTAGAACAGCAACTATCATATAGTGAATAAAGTGAAATGTGGATGGTGTCCATAGATTCGTAGCTAATCGATTTCATTTGGATCAGTAATCCAGAGGAGATAAGGTTTAAACCACTCCAATTCAACACTGACAGAATGTGACAATTGAAACACGCATGGATAACGACGCCAAGAGTGACATTAGCGTAGTGGTAACAGCGGATAAGGTTTCAACCACTCCAATTCAACATTGACAGAATGTGACAATTGAAACACGCATTGATAACGACGTCAATAGCAGCTGTAGCGTAGTGGTAACAGGCTGGTTTCGCAGTTTTGTGCTCTCCATTAGATCAAGCTTAAAAATAAGTACCTGAAGTTGGGGAATACAAATAGCAAAGAGTAAAAGCACTGGCCCCCTCACCTGCAAGTTCTGTGATCTGGTAGAGTAATGTTGAATACTTAACTCGCGTACGACATTTAAATACGTAACGAGACATTTTTAACCTAAAGAGAACAGGTAAAAATAAAGTGAAAAAGGCCATGGATTGAAGGAGGAAATTATACTAGGCAAACTGACATTGTAATACAAATCGTCGTCACATGACTATTAACGGGATACGTCTTTTTTCTTCTTCCCTTCCTCATTTACCTTCAAGCATCGAGAGGGGACAAAGTTTGCTGTTTTTAGCACTTGTGTTGGCATCTTCTGCTGTTATGTCTCCTAGTGTTTCAATATTCCATCAATCCATCTTTTTTGCAGCCGGCTCTTGAAGTTCATGTTCTCGCAGCTTATTGATTTGTTACATCTATGTTGTACTTTGATGTTAACTAGAGTGACTGATCAACAAAACTACAGAACATAGATTGCGGATATATATGACCTATTGCGCCAGCTAAAAAAGAATAAACTTGAAGAATACAGGAGAAAACTATCTTAAAATGTTGAAACGGAAATAATCAGAGAAATAAATTAAACCTGAACTAATTAGAATAAGTAATGAACCGCAAAATAATTAGAGCAAGGAATAAGCCTCGAACTAATTAGATTAAGGAATTCAATCTTTTGTTCAATTACTATTAAAAAAAAAAACCCAATTTACATATTTGTATTTTGTCATCCAAAATCAATGTATATTTAACTGCTTTTAATTTTAAGAATCAACATTAGCATTACATTTAGTCTCACTATAATACAACTGTGCAGTAGAAGCTTCTCACAATGCATGGTATACATTGTTAAAGCGGATGTGACAATATTGTTAAACAATTAACTTAAAAATTGGCTGCTTTCTTTCTTCGGAAATATTAATCGATAAGGTAAACAAAAGACAATAACCGGTCGGAAAGTGCTGCTTCTGCAAGACATATATATGTATGTTATGAGAACACCTCCAGGACAGCATTAAGTGCATCAATGCAAATATTATGCGAAAGATACATGTTGCGCCAAAATAAGTCTTGTCAGATATCTCAGAGAAAACTCTACTCTTCTTAGTAAATTACTATTCGCGTATTCATTTATTATTATTTGTCTCCAGTCTAAACGACTGGAAACTGTTATTCGTGCTCTTTCGTCCTATACCTGCTTGTCTGCAGCTAAAGAGTATTCAGCCCTACGGGAGATACTTGTTTTAACAGGAAAATACAGCTATATAATTTATTCCCGAGTTGTGTTCGCAACCCTATGCTATAGTCATAAGTACACATGCATGAAAGATATTGCCAATGATAGCTACTTTTTTTCGATAGCTGGGTTGGCCGCTCTAGCGTTTAGTTCTCCTGGCAAGACGCAGTGCCGAGGAGTACGGGTTCGATTCTACTTTGTACTATCTATTTTTCTTTGTTGTTTTAAGTTGTTGATTATCTGAAGTTTTTTTTTTCCGAGTGTTGCAAACATATCTCTTCCTCTGAAATTATTCGCTTCTCTGTTTAGCACATGTATTAGCGAATTGCTATGCACTGTCATTTGTGCCGTGCCATCCACTGTATTCTCTCCAGCTCTCTATTTGTTCCGAATAATTTGCCAGATTCTCCTTTGGAGCTGTGACAATTTTTCTTTTGACGTCATGAGTGACAAATAGAAGTAATGACGATATCTCACATTACATCACAACCTCTTGTATATTCAGTGATTACAATTTACTAAATCTCCAGCATGTATTTCCTTTAGCTCTGATTATCTGTTTCCTTAGAACTGTATAGTCAACGTCTAGTAACAGGAACTCATTTCAATAGCTAAGATGAATCATTATCAACATTAAATCTTGAACTACAGACCAATGCTTCTGACATTTGAAAGCATTACACTTATGACCAAGTATTATTTTGTCCTTGTGACATTGCTTTCATCTTCTACAAGATCTTTCTCAAATTTCTCAGAGGGCTGGGTTGTCTAAAGATACATCGTTGACCTCCGAACAGGCCTCGTGTATGAATCCCACAAGTGGGCATTTTTCTTTTATTTTCATGGTCTCTTAGCGGTATCATAGCGGTATTATTTATTCATGAATGTTTTGCAGACATTTTTGTGTTTCAATTTTGTTCATCCAAGGGGCTAGACCCAATCTATAAGCTCCCGGTACAATATTTGCAAGCCTCGCTTGTTTCGCTACCAAAGCCCTGGCCAAAGTCAGGAGAAAAAGGTAAAGGGCCATTATTACCTGCCACACCAGTCGTAGGAGGAGACTAAGGAATTAAATGTCAAGGTGTTCTCTGATGCCACGGAGTACATGTATCTGAGCTGAAGCCATTTTTAGTGATTTCCTTAGTGTGTGCCGGACCTGCTTCATACTGGGGAAGATACTACAGACGTCATCTGAGCAATATAGACCTGTTCGATACGCAGTAAAGATGATCTGTCGACGAAACTAAACCGAATCAGACTATTTGTGTAGGTTCGATCATTCGGTATAAATAATAATAGCATAAGATCTCCAATGATGCAAATGTTCACCATTTACCCTGTCAGAAAATAATGAACTTTCAGAGAAAAAAAATAATCACCACCTGAAAATAAATAATTATTAAAAATATAATTATAAATAACCACTATTTAAAAATATAATATAATTTAATATGTCATTTAAAGATAAATTTGTCATTACCGAATTTATTCATTGATGGGGTTTGTGGAGGAGACTCAGAAGCGGAAAAACGATGACCGTATGCCTACTATTGCTCGTTTCAAATCACGTGCTAACTTCAAAACGCTATTACTCTCTAACCGTTTGTTAAAAACTGTTGAAATTTTCCAAATGTTATTAGAATGCAAAAGACCCTTTAAATGTATATTTAACAAATATCTTGCAGCTGCAGTTTTCTTAAAGCGGCGAATGTCTTTGATGTTTGTCAAAATTGTAAATTGTGAACCCCTAAATAATAGAAATTACCGTAGTTGCTGGTCTATGATTAATTTTCACTAGGTAAAGGCGTGGCCGTAATGGGGAAATAACCTAATAAGACAAAACACCAGGAGAATTATTGTCTTCTCAGTTCGAGGACGGACGATAATATCAAGATATACCTGTATGTCCAATTTTCATAGTTTTGTGGTCCTGATAAGGACCGTTTGTTGAACTAATTTAAGGTAATATAGGGGCCAACATTGTGGGGGCTATATACTTTCATTCTGAATCAGACGAGTCTAAAAGATTAATAACTGTTTGGGGTTGAACATTCCACAAACCATCATTTTTCCAATATTCCTCTTCCTGTTTTAAGACGTGGTCTTCGCATTTAGCCCAATAATCTTTGTCTATATTTAATAAAGCGAGATTAGCAAGAGTCTTTACATCGCATATTTTGAATGTTGTATTTTCATCTGCCACTTGTCCTTTTAATTTTGCCCAGATTAGTTCTATTGGATTTAAATGAGCATGGTAAGGTGGCAGCCTCAAACTTATATGACCGTGCTCTTGGATAATCTTATCTATTTGAAAAATCTTTGTCCTTTGTTTTTGCTTTACTAGAGATAGTAATTCAGGTTTTAAGTACATGTTATTAAATTGTATGTGCTCCTTTGTGAGCCATATCTTAATAGCATCTTTTGTACTGGATGACGTCGGGACTTTACCTTCAAGTGCAACAATGTTGTGGTACGCTGCATTGTCCATTATTAGGCAAGATGGTCGATCTAGTGAAGGGAGAACAGAATTTTCAATCCAATGTCTAAATATGTGACCATTCATCTCAGAGTGATAATTCTGATTGTCTATGGATTTTGAAAGAAAAATGAGCTCTGCATTCTGTATTAGTCCATGTTGTCGACTACCTGCATGAGCAATTATCAAGCGCTGTCCTTTGCTGCTAGGTATTAATCTCTTAATCTTTCCATCTGATGAATGTCATTCCCTTTGGTTAGTCTGGTGAGCATTGATCCATGTTTCATCCAAGTACACAATATCATAACCTTGCTTGCGCACCTCTTTTACTTCACGTAAGTACTTGCTTCTCATGACTACTATATGTGGCTTCTCACAGATGATGTTTCGTCAATTGGAATACTTTCTGAATGTAAAGCCTGCAGCTCTCACATTCCTCCATAATGTAGACTTTGATATTTCAATACTGTTGTTCTTTTTCAGCGATACTTTTAATTTTCTTATAGTAACAGTTTCATTCAAACCCAACATTTTGCGAATTTCACTTCTAATAAGTTCACTGTCGAAATTATCCAACATATTTGCTCTTCCTTGTGATTTTGTATATTTTGAACATTGACGGTCACGTGCTTGAATCCAGCGATTAAATGACCGTTTAGATAAATCCAAAATGTGTCTTGTCCTATTCTTAGGGTTTTCTAAAGAATGAAATAATCTTCCTCGTTTAACCTCTTTGCAAAAATAGTCATACATTTTTATTGCGATGTTTTGTAAACTGCAGAATTTCATTTTAAGACTCATGATAAATGTTATCGTTCCACGTCTCTACCTATGAATGAACGGAAATGGAACACACAATTTCTCGTGTTTTTTACAAGTGTCTAATTGTGTCAAAAAACCACGGTAAAAGCGTGCAAACACGTCAATTTTACCGTGTATGGATTTTTACTCGCTATTTTAAACTTAAAATACTGTAAACATTAAGTTTTGACTACATCAATGGGTCGTTATAAATTTATATAATCAAATAAGCAACAATAATAACCAAATGTTTTTTTTAATGAAATTTATTCCCTGTTGGGTTCTAATCATTATAACTTTACATGCACATTTTGAACAACTTACAACAAGCGGTTAAAAAGCTATCGATTTTAAAAGTTGGGCACGAGTTATGAAACAAGCTATAAAAGTTATCTTTGAAGGGATAAAAACGAGGTAAAAGAGGCAATGGCAGACCAAGACTAACATGGACGAGTGCCATTAAAATATGGACAAGCCAGCCTATGCAGCATCAAAGCAAGAGACAAAACGCTCTCTATGGTAGCCAACCTTCGATGGGGAGACGGCACGCAGTGTTGATAATGATGATTTGTGTTTACAATTTTTCGGCCCTTTCTTTAATTGAACATATTTGTTTGTAACATTCTTCTGATATTAATCTTGTACGTATATTCGAGATCAGTGTAAGTAATTTCTAAGCACCGAGTTCTGGAACACTACTCAAGGAACGACATTATTTCCATATTTTAACTACATCTATTGATTTCTCTTGGCTGTTTGTAGAACTTCGTATTATATAGAGACCGCACGAACCTCGTTTATGAGTACTTATTTATTTATCTATTATTCCTATTCCTTGAATGTATTTAATGCTCTACTTTATTCTTTTCTTTCCAGCACTGATCCAAAAAAATAAATCAATAAAAAAAAACAACGATGGTGCAGACAAGATTGCCGATTTTTAATGCAAGACGTTATTTATGACTCAGAAAGAAGGAATCGATATAATATTTTTTAATCATACAGTCTTAACTTTCATCTCTCACATTAAATTAAAATAAGAAGACATGTGAAATTCCAGTCCTATAATATGCAATCTCCTTTTGCCTAACGAACGCTACACCTTTGATTGCTTCGAAGGTCGGCTTGTATATAAAACGCTTGCAAATAAACAACAGTTCCATTAAAGGCTTTTTCTGACCCGCATATTACAGTTTCTTTTATTTATTTATCTTTGAGTGTGGAATTCATGTTGGCTGGGATTTCGAATTGAAATTAAAATAATATAAAGTTAAGGGTTAGTTAACACATTTGATGTAACTGGGGAAGTGGAGATCGTTAGGAGGGGAAATCATTACTGCGGCATTTGTGTTTTCTGATATCATCACAGCAAACAAAGGTCAAGCACTTTAACAAAAAAACCAAAAAACTATTGATTGAAAACAAAACAAACACACACACAATATAAAACTTTACTTCCTTCACTAGCAACTTCTTCCCTTTCCTCTCTCTCTCTCTTTCTCTCTCTCTCCTGTCAGCTCGCTCCCCTCCACCCAACGAAAACTAAAGATCGCATGGAAAGACAATATTAAACAGGCACACACACACAAACGGTCGAGGACTGGATTGGATTAAAATAAAGCTAGGGGAAAGAGACCACGTAGGACAGCCTGATGCTCGCTCTCTCTCTCTCTCTCTCTCTCTCTCTCTCTCTCTCTCTCTCTAACTCTGCACTCTTCTCTTATTCCCTCTTCAGGATACATTTACATCTGGGTCAACAGAAATGCTGTTCCCACTTACATGCAAACGCAGTACTTGTGATTTGATTTGAAGAAATGCTAAATGAAGAGTTGTGTTCCCTTCCCCCTTATCCCAATAGTACAATATTGCAACAGCACTTTGGTGGACATCTGTAAAAATTTGACATCAAATGTCACGTACAACCGTTTGTTTTCATCCAAAAGTGGTAATTTAGTTTTAATCTTGGAAATATAGCTTCAGTCATGGATGAAGAGGCTGGCACATTTTCTCAGTATTGACATTGCTATTTTATGGACGTTTCAATATCTCATTCACCCACTCTCTTTCTTTCTATCTCTCTCTCTCTCTCTCTCTCTCTCTCTCTCACGCACACAAACACACACATACCTATTGGTCGCTGACCTCTTTCAGGTCATTCACTGTCTGGAGATCTATCCATTTTTGGTTTTTTCCCCACAACAAAGTTTGGCTACCAAGGAGCACTATTTTATTTTTTATTTTGATAATAGGTTCACCTGTCCACCACTTGATGTCATCAGTCCACTTTAGTCTTTGTCTGCCCCTGTTTCGTCTATCTTGTGTCTACCCTTCCAAGATGACTTTTAGAAGGTTAATGTATCTCATCACAAATCTACAAAATTGTTAAATAGTTGTTTTTTTTTTTCATTTTCAGATCATTAAATTGTCTTATCATATATATGATTGTCAGATCATTGTCTTATTTTCCTTCCACCGAATTCTCATCATTTTTCTACAGATCCACATTTCAAAAGGCTTAACCTTTCTGCTCTGTTATCTTATTTAATGTCCATATTTCTGTACCTAGCAGGAATAGGATCTATCTCGGCCTGGCTAAATGAACAGAGATAAATGGAAGGCACACCGCGTCAAAAATAACGATGTATGAGGTGGGAAATGCTGATCGAAAGGGACATAAACATTCGCTTGAAGTTGAACGTGATACAAGGCAAGAAACGCAAATTTTGGAACAGATAACAGTGAAGTTCTGAATTAATACTCACAAATTGTGTTGACCACTCTTCGTAACATAAACATTTGTAAACATGCAAAAATGTGTTCACCAAATTAGGAGGTATCGTTAAAAGCACTTAAGAGATAGGCAAGGGAAAAAATATAATTATTGGGACTGTGGCAAAATGTGTATACATACACAAACACAGATGCATACACACCTACACACAGGTACACACTCACTCACACATACGTATACGCACAGACACATGCACAGAGACAGACGCATACGCACATAATCAAAAACACACACGCACATACAAACACACATACAATGTTATGTTATGTCTCTAAGGATAGGACAAGTGTGGACCATAAAACATTCCGATTCATAAGGTCTCCATGGCGAGAAAACACAAACAAAAACATTTGCTCCACTTCTGGGGAGTTTACTCTGTTTCAGCTACAGTTTATATGTTCCGTGTCCATCCTATTTTAAGTATCTTCTGCATCAAAACGTTGTCCTCTCAATGAATTTACTAATAGATGACTTCATTGTAACTAACCTTGTTTAGCAGACTAATGTCGTTCAATGAGAGATTGCATTGTCTTTGGAAGGATACAAAGGATATTGATTAAACTCAGAAAATCGTGAGATCTTGAGGACAAGTTGAGGGCTGAAATGAATGCCCCCGGAAATGACGATGTTGGAAAAGTGTACACTGTTGTCGGAGGTGTTATCTCAACACGTTGAACAAACTGATAGTTTCTCAGCCCATTTCAGTAGATGCAGATGGCATATATACATATAGAATGTTATAGTAATTGTTAGTTGTGTTTACATAGCTTCCCTTTGCAGCTTGTCATTCCTACATTTTCGACATTTTATTTCAAATTCCCTTGACCACGACCCACATCTTTCTTGTCCATGACCCACATCTACTATATTCACAACGATCCATGTCTCCCCTTTTCAAAACCAATGTCTTCTTTGTTTGTGACCAATGCCTCTCTTCTTTATGACCCATGTCTCACCTGTCCATGATTCATATCTCCATTGTTCAAGAATATTGCCTTTCTTGTTCATGACCCATGTCTACCTTGTGCACGATCCCTGTCTCCCTATTTCAAAACCAATGTCTTCTTTGCTTGTGACCCATGCTTCTCTCCTCTATGACTCATGTCTTCCTTGTCGGTGACCACGACTCCCTCGTTCAAAACTAGTGTCTTCTTTGTCCATGAAAAATGTCTATCTTCTCAAGACTCATGTCTCTCTTGTCCATAATCCATATTTCTCGTGTCTATGAACCGTGTGTCCCTTCTCCTGAGTCAGATCTCCCTTGCCCATGACGCATGACTCCCTGTCCATGGCAATGACACATGTCTCTTATCACGACCTATGTCTCTCTTGTTCACTATGAATGTCTCTACTATAAATATTTTCAAACCAAATCCGTCAGCTCATTAACCCTCTCACATATGGACCTTGTTAGTAGACTCAAACTAATACCTGTATGTTTGCACATCTATAACATTATATGCATTTTGGAGCCGCGATAGCTCAGTGGTTGGTGAAATGGACTACAAAGGACAAGGGGTAGGGTTTTCATCCCAACCGACGGCTTCCGGGTTCACCCAGCCTTAAATGGCTATCGGATTTTTTTTTCTGGGAAAGTGAAGTGGCATGGGCGTAATACCGACCACATTACCCCAAAAATCACGTGCTGAAGGTCTGTAAAATTTATGGTCACTAACACCATATTCCCTATACGCCACTTGGCGTGACAGGGGTACTTTTACTTTTTTTATGTCTCCATTTTAACTTCATAAACGATGCATTAAAAATAAGATAAACACACCAAAAAAAAAAAAAACAGAAGAAACTGAAATTCACATGGGACACTTTTTTTTCAAATTATGAAATGACCTGCTTTTAACGTCGTTTGTCACAACCACGTAATGATGGTAAAATATAGATGCACACATTCGCGATGGAATAAAATAGATTTGCACGAGATTTACTACATAGATAACAACTCTACCTTCCTTTCCTAACCTTATGTTTATGTTAACGAACCAAGCATTGATGCGTTTAATGAAAAGTTTCTGGGCTATGAAAGGGTATTTTATGGGTATGGCGAATGAAGACCGCATGTTTATTGCAATCACTATAAGTGTTCGGATCAATTTCTGTTTGAAACCGATAAAAATAAAAAAAAGAAGAAGAGAGACAAAAATAAAGATTTGTTGTTTCCTTCTGTCAGTCATTCTGTAATAAGAAGATACATTCCTAATATGCACAGTGTTGTTTATAATATAAAAAAAGTAGTTGACCAACAATGATGAATTGGCTGACAGAATGAGGGACAATGGTAAATCAATGAACGATGAATAAACTGTTAGAACAATAATCGGTGGTAGTTAAATTAATTGTAAATGGGCTTATAATGTATGCAAGACTGGTTAACAAATGAAGGTGAAAGTGAACACAAATAGATGGTAATTGAGTGGAAAGTAAACTTCAAATACAAAATAAATCTGGAGTTGAGACTCTAAGATTCTTAGTGGTCTGCTTGTCGTCTGTTATCTTTCTCTACAGTATCTTCTACTGTAAGAGAGGTTCCAAACCTTACACATTTATGTCCCTTTGAAATAAACCAGCGAGACAAAAGGGGAATTAATGACCGCCAACACAAACTATCCATACATCTAGTCACTATTTATTTTATGGAAAAATCATGCATTTTCTGTTCGCTCTTGAGTGACGTCGATTTATCTTTTCGGGATAGAATGGCTGTTATAAAAATGTGGACATTTGACCGTTAGTTAAAGAGGAGAGGGCGATAGACTGTAGAACTATAGATGTATTGATGGCAGGTTGGTTGACTGGAGATTGTGGATGGTGATTGGTTGAATAAAAGGTGGATTGACTGTCGATATTCTACGGCAGATGAGAGATATCAGATGGTCGGATGTCTGATGGGGAAACTCGATTGTTGTATGGTTTATGGGGGAATTGTCGCTGGTTCGGTGGTTGCATGGAGACGAGCAATCGATGGTTGTATTTTTATGAGGAAACGGTCGGTCGATTATTGTATGAATGATGGGAGACAGTCGCTGGTAGAGTGGGAAAAGGTCGCTGGTAGGATTGTTGATGGGGAAACGGTCGGTTGATGGATGGTTGATTGTGAAATGGTCGATGATTGGATGGTTAATGGGGAAACGACCGATTGGTGTATGGCTGGTGGGAAAAAGGTCGATCGATGGTCGATGGTTTGATGTCTGATAAGGAAACGGTTGAAGGTTGTATTTTTTTTATAGGGAAACGGTTGTTGTTGGATGGTTGATGTGGAAAAGGTCGATGGTTGGATAACTCATATGGAAATGGTCGATGGTTGGATAACTCATATGGAAATGGTCGATGGTTGGATAACTCATATGGAAATGGTCGATGGTTGCTGGGTAAACGGTTGAAGGTTGAATGGTTAATGTGGAAGCGGTCAATCGTTGATGAGCAAACGGTTGACGGTTGAATGGTTGATGTGAAAATGGTCGGTAATTTGATGTTGGAAGGAGAAACAGTCTATAGTTGGATGGTTGATGGAGAAACTGTCGGTGATTAGGCAATTGATGAGGAAACGGTTGGTGATTGGATCGTTTAAAAGAGAAAATCTATAGTTGGATGGTTGATGGGGAAACGGTCGGTGATTGGGTAATTGATGAGGAAACGGTTGGTGATTGGATCGTTTGAAAGAAAAAATCTATAGTTGGATGGTTGATGGGGAAACGGTCGGTGATTAGGTAATTGATGAGGAAACGGTCGACAGACAGATGACAAACGAAGAAATGATCAATGGTTGGTAAAAACATCTCGTCGCAGATTGCCGATGAGGAAACCGTTTATCTTTGGATGGTTGGTAGTATCGTTCTCTAACCACGAAGCAACTGTCCCGAGCATTACTGAAGATTACCTGTCTTTCTATTGTAAATAGTTCCAGCCATAATCATTTATGGCATGTCCTTATTACATAAGTTTGAAATCTTGATACCAACCATCTCAATTAATCACAAGATTCTAATTTGTTTTTATACTCGAAGAAGAAAGTAATTTCTAGCCTTCGAGTTAACGTGCTATCTTACTAGAAGCGCATGAAATTGTGATGTTACAATACAGTTTAATATAGCCATGAAAAAGCAAAGAAAGTATTTATTTTTTTCGTTCGCCAGCTTTTATCTCTGACGAAGTCCCTAGAGACTAGGAACTGAATTTTGCGTGTTAATCCATTTTCCCCTGGCAGCCGTGAACACAGGGGTTCCTCGCCGCACAGGCAGATAGCTCCGACTTCGGAGGTACTCATATTTTTTCCGTCGATGAGTAACTGACGTTTCAAGCCGGGCCTTCCTGCTGAGACCAGGGGTGTTTGCCGCAGAGAGAAATCATAGATAAAAATCCCAGTGTAGCCGGGATTTGAACCCACAACCTCTCTGTCTCGAGACCGGCGTCTTGCCTCGAGACCAACCTGTCCTCCGAAAGTATATTTAGTCTGTTATTTTCTGATTGTTCGTTTTTTCATTGCTGTTTGTTTAATAAAGCTGTTTTATTTTGTTTTATTAGTTATATAGCTAATTAATAATAGTAAATAGTAACAGCAATAATAAAATATAACAAATAGAACTCTACACCTATTGATATAAAAAGAGGAGTAAAACAGGTATGCATCCTATCACCATGTTTGCTCAATCTATACACTGAGCAAATCTTTAAAAACATTAAAGAGAAGCTAGGTCTAAACATTAATGGAAATATAATCAATAACCTAAGATATGCTGATGATACTGTACTATTAGAAGAAAATCCTGAAGATCTACAACAATTACTTAATGAAATAAACATGACAAGAAAAACATGTGGATTAGATATGAATATTAAAGAGACTAAAACTCTCATCGTAAACAAATAAAATACTCAAGACCCACAAATCGATATAAAAATTGAAGAAATAGACCGGAAAGCAATAGAATGAGACAGTTCAGAGCTACAACTAACTTGGATATACGGTAACCAGTGATGGAAAATGTACAACTGAAATAAACAAAAGAATAGGAATGACAAAAAGTAATTTTAATGCCATAACAAATATACAACTTCAAAACAAACAACGCTCGGGCTAAAACTAAGAATGACAAAATGTTATATCTTCTCAACATTCCTGTACGGTGCAAATAACATGGACAACAGACAAGAAAACAGAACAGAAAAGAGAAGCCTTTGAAATGTGGATTTATATGAGAATATGAAGGAATGGATTGAAAGAAAAGAAACAAAACTATGAAGCCTTAAAAAAACTAAAAATGAAAAAAGAATAATTAAACACAATTCAAACAAGACAAATTAGATTTTTGGGGCTATATAAAAAACACAGCAACCTACTGAAAGTAATATTGGAAAGGAAAATATATGGTAAAAGAGACAGAGGCAGACCAAAAATAACATGGATGAGATACATCAAAAGAGGGACAAGTCAACCTCTGACAATCTGAAATATCAAAGTAAGAGACTCAGCGGAATGGTGCTCCATGGTAGGCAACCTTCGATGCGGTGACGGCACTCAATGATGGTGATAAGTTAATTAACTTGCTATATTACATGTTAAAAAAAAAGAAAAGATATATAATATATATATATATATATATATATAAAAAGTAAAGTACCCCTGTCACGCCAAGTGGCGGCCTATAGGGAATATGGTGTTAGTGACCATACATTTTACAGACCTTCGGCACATGATTTTTGGGGTAATGTGGTAGATATTACGCCCGTGCCGCTTTACTTTCCCAGAAAAAAAAATCCGGTACCCATTTAAGGCTGGGTGAAGCCGAAAGCCGTCGGTTGGGATCGAACCCTACCCCTTGTCCTTTGTAGTCCAGTCCACTAACCACTAGCTCCCTAAATATAACATAGACATGTTGCAATTATACTTTAAATGACGCATGTAAACCTAAATTTGTCTTTTTAAAAGGATGGTATTTCCGTGCAAGCTTGTCGAAATGTTTGGACAAATTTTTAATTTGAATAACTTTTTATTATTATATTTTTAATTTGAATAACAAGTTTTATAAATAGAATGTCGAATTTAAAAAAAATAATAATAATAAATATGTTACGTGCATGTGTTGATGAGAAGGATAATTAATAATACTTTCGGAAAATAATCAGTTGGTAATTGATCTTGGTATGGAATGTGAGTCCAGCAATAGAAGACTTCCCCTGAGAGCGCCCGTTGTTTGATGGCATTAGCTGCAATGGAAAATCTGCCATTAGCAACGAAATGATCTTTCAAGAAACTGAAAAACAAGTCAGTTATACAAAAGAGAATCGACTTTTCTTATTATAATTTTGATTACATGTTTTCATTCATCGATGTCTATTTATTTTGCAGGACTTTCAGTTTGTTCTTCATTATCAACTCTTTGTTTTTTCTCTCGTCTAGCTTTCTCCGCCTTATCCTTTCCTTGTCTCTTTTCTCGTACAACAAATACTTGTCTTTGTCTATCAATAAATATATCCCTCTCAATTCTCTGATCTCCTGTCCTTAATTAAATTTAATCTCTTTCTCGCCTGTCTCTTCGCGTTTATCAAATTTCTGTTTCCTCTTTTTTCTGTCTCCACTCTAAGATATTTCTCACCTCTAATTCATATTTCTCATATGTAATTCATATTTCTCATATGTAATTCATATTTCTCACATGTAATTCATATTTCTCACCTCTAATTCATATTTCTCACATGTAATTCATATTTCTCACCTCTAATTCATATTTCTCACCTGTAATTCATATTTCTCACCTGTAATTCATATTTCTCACATGTAATTCATATTTCTCATTTGTGATTCAAATTTCCCACCTGTAATTCATATTTTCCCCCTGTAATTCATATTTCTCAATTCTCTTCATTCTAACGTCTTAGCCATTTCTTACCTTTTTTTCTCCTTCGCATTTGTCGTTGCTCGTCTCGCGCCTTCTCTTATTTCTACCACTTTACTGTCGCGTCTCTTTAAATCATTTCTCTTATCTATCTCTATCACATCTCTCTTCTCACCCCTCTCATGTCTCTCACTCAAATTATTTTTTCTGAAATATTAAATTGGCATAAAGGACGTGGACTAAACTCAATCAACATTTTACATTCAACTATTTCAATATTAAGATATAATCAACAACCCTTTAGCTTGGTATCTCATCATCATCAAGTACCTGGCCTGCTGGCATAGGTGATCATGTCTCTCCACAACTTTTGAACTCGACAGTTATTTATCATTTCTGTTATTGACCTTCTGCCAAGCCATTCTCTTAAGCTGTCTGGTATTTTTTCTCTTTGCTTCCCTCTATCTCTTCGTCCCTCAATTTTTCCAGTTGTTCTCTTCTCATTACATGGCCAAAAAATGATGATTGTTTCTTCCTAATATTGGAAATTAGCTCTCTTTTTACTTTGACCTCTTTCAGAACATTTTCATTACTCTTCTTAGCTGTCCATGGTATTCTCAGCGTTCTTCTGTTAAACCACATTTCTACAGACTCCAGTGATTTTATTGACTGTAGTCCTGTTGTCCATGATTCAAATCCATATGTTAAGACTGGCTCTACATAACATCTACATACAATTAAAACATCCCATAAAAATGTATGAAGTTCTACAATCCCATAAACATTCATGATGTTCTAAAAGAAAGAAGATTGCACATCGATATAGATGTCATCTTGTCCTGATGTTTTCCTATTATAAAATGAAAAGTTTAATGACTGCACTACAGGAATATCTAAAAAAACTATTACATGAGACTATTTCAGTTAATCAACATCATAGGAAAGATAAATACATTTTAAAACATCACTTTGAGTTACTATTATAATAAGACGTCCAATCTCTTATAAAAACATCTTATTTAATTAACATTACATTTGACATCAATTTCAGAGGTCGATGTCAGATGTAGATGTAAGGCTAACGCAAGTATTGGGACAATTATCAATTATTCTGCGACACAAAGCAGTATAATTATATGTAGAGTTATTGAATTATTAGTTTGTCATCAATATTGCCGAACATGTCCATAGTAATTTTATATATATGTGTACTATCGGAAACATCGTGTACTATCGAATGCTAAGATCATAACACTATACAAAAACAAAGGAGAGAGATTGGCGATTGCATTAATTACAGAGGCATCTCTCTTTTTAGCACAGCCGGCAAGGCTTTTGTGAGAGTAATGCTAAAACGTCTGCATAGACTTGCAGAACGTGTTCTTCCCGAGTCCCAATGCGGCTGCAGAGCTGGGACATCAATTATAGATATGATTTTCACACTTAGACAACTGCAAGAAAAATGTCGAGAACAAAATATGTCGCTCTATCTTGCCTTTGTGGATCTCACAAAGAACTTCGACTCAGTAAAAAGAGATGGGCTCTACATGGTGTTAGAAAGCATAGGCTGCCCACCTAAATTACTTAAGCTGATTATGTCCTTTCATGAAGACAGGAATGCTTAAATCTGGGAGTTCATCAGAGAGTGTCAAAGTCAACAACGAAGTGAATCAGGGATGCGTCCGCGTCCCCACCATATTTGGTATATTTTTTGCTCTCCTCCTAAATTACATCTTCGAAAACAGCTCAAGAGATATTTACATTCGCACAAGATAAGATGGCTCACTGTTCAGCACGACTAAGAGCAAAAACAAAAACAAATGTTGCCCTACTTAAATAATGTTTATTTGCTGACGATGCAGCCCTGGTCGCTCATAGTGAAGCCACCCTACAATCACTGATCAACAACCTGGACAAAGCATGCGACCTTTTTTCACTGTCAATTAATATTTAGAAAACAGTAACACTAAGTCTGGCCACATCAAACCTCTATTAATCACTCTAAAAATGTGTGCACTAGAATCAGTTCAGAAATTTACGTATCTTGGATCCACAATTACACAAACCATTTCTTGGTTTGAAATGAACAGCCGAATTTGATAAGGCAGCTACGACCTTCGGCAAACTCACAGAAAGGGCAGGGAACAACACGAAACTAACACTGAATACTAAACTCTTAATATATAAAACTTGTGTATTTAGCACACTATTATATGGATATGATACCTGGACAACATACTCATACCAGGAAAAAAGACTAAATGTCTTCCACATGCGATGTCTCCGCAGAATAATGCACATCAAAATGGCAAGATAAAATAACCAACTTAACTGTCCTGCAACGTGCTAAGACCCTAACAATCATGTCGAAGCTCAGATGTTGAAGACTAAGATGGCTGGGGCACGTCCAGCGAATGGAAGAAAACCGCATCCCCAAGCAAATACTGTATGGCGAACTAACACACAGAAAAAGACAAATCGGCAAACCTAAACTACGATATAGAGATATATGTAAATCATCTCTGAATGACTTCTCCATATGTGAATATGACTGGGAATATCTGGCATGTGATCACACATCATGGAGAGCATGTATAAAGAACGGTATAACATCATTTTAGACTGTGCTAATGCAAAACTTAGAAGAGAAAAGACTCGTGAAAAAGGACGGAAAACCCTGTGGACCAGTGGGTCTGACTTGTTCATTCTGTGACCTTTTGAGTTTGTCAAACATTGGTAGAATTAGCCACCAGAGAAGCTGTTCAATAAAAACAAAACCTCAAAAAAAAACACACAACAGCCTCCACTAGACCGTCTGACAAGACGAAAAGGGCCATATATAAATAATCTCTTATAAAAACATATTATTTAATTAATATTACATTTGGCTTCAATTTCAGAGGTCGATGTCAGATGTAGATATAAGGCTAACCCAAGTATTGGAACAATTAACAATTATTCTGCGACACAAAGCAGTATAATTATATGTTGAATTATTGAGTTATTTGCGGTTCATCAATATTGCCGAACATGTCCAAAGTAATATATATATATATATATATATATATATATATATATATATATATATATATATGTATACTATCGGAAACAAGTAAGTGTGCATCACTCTTTAGGTCCCTGTCCAATTGTTATTAGATGTGATCGATTTAATGCTTGTGTACAGTTATAGTAATGGTTATTGAAGGCCCCGGTATCACTGCAAACGAATTAAAATCCACAATTGCTCAACCATCCGTGCCAGAGGAATCATCTGAATTACTATCTCATCTCCCTAACAAAGAAAGGTAACTGTAATCTCCATTATTGCAGTCGCAGCATACGCCAAAAGATATACGGCGAAACCGCACAGAAAGTGAACACAGTCATCTGTTCTCCGTCATACGATATCATCATTCATCGTAAGCAATCAGAATATCGAAACATGACCAAAACGGATGAAATGCACAGCTCACGGTGTGCACAGAGCACTCAACTCGGTAGCTCCAGCAACAAGCCGGACTTGTAATATGAGAAAACTGCAAAAAGGAACCCTTTTCAGATATAACCTTTGATTGTTCCTGTCGCATGTCCACAATATTGACCGGAAGTTCACGTCCTCCTGGAAATGATGATCGTCATATTTTTGTTTTTAATGTATAGCGCTTGATGATGTTAGGACATCGTTTTTGAGCCCAAATTCGAACATATGAAACACAGTTAGACGTCGGATTATCCCCGTCGTACATCTAACAACAGACTTTAAGATCTCCCTGCAATGTGAATTTATGAAATTATACATCAGTTCACATGTCCACCCTCGTTCTCACAGTAGCCCCCTTGAAACTAGACATCCCCCCTGACTAAAATGAAACTCCGGGAGTCACCCCGGTGCTGTGAATAACAGACATGGTAAAGTAGTGAATAACAAATATGGTAGAGTAGTGAATAACACATATGGTAGAGTAGTGAATAACAAACATGGTAGAGTAGTGAATAACACATATGGTAGAGTAGTGAATAACAAACATGGTAGAGTAGTGAATAACAAAAATGGTAGAGTAGTGAATAACAGACATGGTAGAGTAGTGAATAACACATATGGTAGAGTAGTGAATAACAAACATGGTAGAGTAGTGAATAACACATATGGTAGAGTAGTGAATAACAAACATGGTAGAGTAGTGAATAACACATATGGTAGAGTAGTGAATAACAGACATGGTAGAGTAGTGAATAAAACATATGGTAGAGTAGTGAATAACAAACATGGTAGAGTAGTGAATAACACATATGGTAGAGTAGTGAATAACAGACATGGTAGAGTAGTGAATAACAAACATGGTAGAGTAGTGAATAACAAACATGGTAGAGTAGTGAATAACAAACATGGTAGAGTAGTGAATAACAGACATGGTAGAGTAGTGAATAACAGACATGGTAGAGTAGTGAATAACACATATGGTAGAGTAGTGAATAACAAACATGGTAGAGTAGTAATTAACACATATGGTAGAGTAGTGAATAACAAACATGGTAGAGTAGTGAATAACACATATGGTAGAGTAGTGAATAACAGACATGGTAGAGTAGTGAATAACACATATGGTAGAGTAGTGAATAACAAACATGTTAGAGTAGTGAATAACACATATGGTAGAGTAGTGAATAACAGACATGGTAGAGTAGTGAATAACAAACATGGTAGAGTAGTGAATAACACATATGGTAGAGTAGTGAATAACAGACATGGTAGAGTAGTGAATAACAAACATGGTAGAGTAGTGAATAACAAACATGGTAGAGTAGTGAATAACAGACATGGTAGAGTAGTGAATAACAGACATGGTAGAGTAGTGAATAACACATATGGTAGAGTAGTGAATAACAAACATGGTAGAGTAGTGAATAACACATATGGTAGAGTAGTGAATAACAAACATGGTAGAGTAGTGAATAACACATATGGTAGAGTAGTGAATAACAAACATGGTAGAGTAGTGAATAACACATATGGTAGAGTAGTGAATAACAAACATGGTAGAGTAGTGAATAACACATATGGTAGAGTAGTGAATAACAGACATGGTAGAGTAGTGAATAACAAACATGGTAGAGTAGTGAATAACACATATGGTAGAGTAGTGAATAACAGACATGGTAGAGTAGTGAATAACAAACATGGTAGAGTAGTGAATAACAGACATGGTAGAGTAGTGAATAACAGACATGGTAGAGTAGTGAATAACACATATGGTAGAGTAGTGAATAACAAACATGGTAGAGTAGTGAATAACACATATGGTAGAGTAGTGAATAACAAACATGGTAGAGTAGTGAATAACAGACATGGTAGAGTAGTGAATAACAGACATGGTAGAGTAGTGAATAACAGACATGGTAGAGTAGTGAATAACACATATGGTAGAGTAGTGAATAACAGACATGGTAGAGTAGTGAATAACAGACATGGTAGAGTAGTGAATAACAGACATGGTAGAGTAGTGAATAACAGACATGGTAGAGTAGTGAATAACAGACATGGTAGAGTAGTGAATAACAGACATGGTAGAGTAGTGAATAACAGACATGGTAGAGTAGTGAATAACAGACAAGGTGGAGAAGGGAATAACAAATATGGTAGAATAGTGAATAACAAACATGGTAGAGTAGTGAATAACAGACATGGTAGAGTAGTGAATAACAGACATGGTAGAGTAGTGAATAACAGACATGGTAGAGTAGTGAATAACAGACATGGTAGAGTAGTGAATAACAGACATGGTAGAGTAGTGAATAACAGACATGGTAGAGTAGTGAATAACAGACATGGTAGAGTAGTGAATAACAGACAAGGTGGAGAAGGGAATAACAAATATGGTAGAGTAGCGTATAACAAATATGGTATGGTAATGAATAACAAATATGGTAGAGTAGTGAATAATACATATAGTAGACTAGTGAATAACAGAAATGATAGAGTAATGAATAACATACATGGTAGAGTGTAGTGAATAACAGACAAGATAGAGTAGTGAATAACAGACACGGTAGAGTAGTGAATAACAAACATGGTCAAGAGTGAATAACAGACATGGTGGAGTTTTGTTTGATGAAACATTTCAAATTGATGTTCAGTTCTGATGACCGCTGATAAAGTAAAGTAAATTAAGAGTAAAACGCCCCGTCACACCAAGTGATGTATGGGGAACATGGTGTTAGTGACCATAATTTGTAGATATCTTCAAAACATGAAAATATAAATATAAATAATAATCCTGAGTCCCACAAGTGGTGGCGACTACTTAGACCAAGCACCCATAATCCCTCTGGTTCTCTCGTGAGCCCCCGACATACACCAGCAATGGTACGATGTGTGGCAAAGATAATTTTTTTTTTTCAAGATATGATTTGAGAGGTAATGTGGTCGGTATTACACCCGTGCCGCTATACTTTCCCAGAAAAAAACCCGGTACCCATTCAAGGCTGGGTGAACCTGGAAGCCGTCGATCATAATCGAACCCGACCTCGTGTCCTTAGTAACCCAGTTCACTAACCACTGAGATATCGCTTCTTGCCGGTACATGTTCTTTATTATTATTAGACCATATTTGCTGTCAATGTTTATGCCTTCTAAAATGTTGATTATTTCTTTGCGCTTTACTATGTCAAATGCTTTGGTATATTCTATGAAACCTAGGTATAGATCTGTATTCACCTCTATGGCTCTTTCTACTAAAGATCTTATAATGTATATGGCATTCATTCAAGGCACACACTATGTTAAGAGAATATAGACCACGAGGAAGAGAAAGAAAAATAAACTATGGAATGACAGAGTACCTTGCAACATCACAAGTTGAATACTCAAAAAGTAAGAAGACAGTACAGATCACGAATCTGGAAGGTACCTGGGCTCTGGAGAGGAGTGGAGAATCTCTCTCGTCCCCATCACCCCCCCCCCCCTTTCCCGCCAACGAATCTGTTATAATGAGAGAAGAAATGTAATGATGATCAAAAATAATATAACCACCCGAGGGAGTCACAAACACATTGATGGAGATAATATCTGTTTACCCCTGAGTCATCATTTTAAAATGTTGATGCATCGAGGAATCATAACCTTTTTTTCTTCTTCTTTTCTGTCCTTCCTCATTTGTCTTTCAGCGTCGAGGGGAGATATAATTTGCTGTCTTTTGCCCTTGTTGCTCGCCTTTGCTGCTGTTGTGTTTCATAGTGCTTCCAATATTTCGTTGATCGATATTTTTCGTCGTCGGTCTTTGGGTTTGGTGTTCTCACAACGTTTGTTGAGGGCTCGTTGTGTTGTGTTTTGATCACTCTGCTTTGTCACGTGGCCAATATATATATATATATATATATATATGAATAGTAAAAGAAAGCAACAAGAAAGTTCTCAGTCTGAATAATAAGAGAACAGAAGTAATGGTTATGTCGAAGAAACAATCACCACCATCATGCAGCATAAAAATAAGCGAGACAAATCTGAAACAAGTGCAACGTTTCAAATACTTGGGCACAATAATAACATCAGATGGGAGATGCACCACAGAAATAAAAAGCAGAATAGCTCAGGCCAAAATAGCATTTCAGAAGGTTAAAAATATCTTATGCAACAAATCTATGTCAATAAAAATAAGAAAGAGAGTTCATCGGTGCTATATAGAACCAATTCTGACCTATGGAAGCGAATCATGGACAGTGGACAAACAAATGAAAAGACGATTAGAGGCCACAGAGATGGGATTTCTCAGAAGAATGTTGAAAGTTCCCTGGACAGCTAAAAAGACCAATGAGGAAGTTCTCAAAGAGGCCAACACAAAAAGGGAACTCTTAAAAAACATCAGAAAGAAGCAATCAACATTTTTCGGACACATCATGAGAAGAGGAAAGTTGGAATACTTGGTTACAACTGGCAAAATAAAAGGAAAGAGAGATCGCGGGCGAAAAAGAGAGAAAATACTGGATAGCTTGGTGTCATGGCATGGAAAACAGTCAACAACAGAACTGATACGATGCACTGTAGATAGAAGATTGTGGAGGGACATGATCACCTACACCAACCGGTATGGCACATGATGATGATGATGATGGCGGGAGTTATTTCTAGCTTTTTTCTTATTTCTTCATTTCTGATCTCTCATGCTGTTTCCTGTCAAAATCTTACACATTTAATCAAAGTTGTGGTTATTTTTTCTTATTCTTCTTTCGTCTAGGGTCCAGGACTGGCATTGGAAGCACAGTGTTGGAATGAAGATTGTATTGCAGAGTGCCCGTTTTGTTACTAGAGTTATTTCCTTGTTGGACAATTGTGGTGATAACTGTCCAATGATTTGACAAGCTTTGATGCATCTTGAGTCTATTTCTGCTGTTTGTGAATTGGCGTTTGTCGCTAGACTTCCTAGGTATTTAATTGTCTCTACTTCTTTTAGCTGTCCGCCGTCTATAGTTATGTTGTTATTCTGTTTCTCTTTTGCGATATTCATGACTTCTGTTACTTGTTGTGTTCATTTTCATGTTGTATTTTGTACCTGTGCCGTTGAGTCTATTTAAGTGTTCTTGTAGGTCTTCCTACAAGATCATCTACAAACGATGTTCATGGGCATATACAGCGCAGGTGAAAGGGCAAATGGTGCATGAGGATAGTGGTGCTTTTTCGCAAACAACGAGCAGCATGACAGTGGAGGTTTTATCAGTCACTAAGGCAATGACATGGCTCGAAACACAGTCTTTCGCAGGAGTATGTTTTCTATGAGTATGCTTAAGAAGGTTGAGGCTGGGTGGAGGCGAAGAGAGTGGTTGAAGTCCCTGCAGCTGTCAACTTTAAAAGAAATCGTCTTCATCTACGTACCTGGCCACTCTGGAGTGCAAGGGAACGAACGAGCTGACAAGCTTGCTGAAAAGGCTAAAATTTCAGATGGCAACGCCATGGACAACGCGGACATTTTACACGCAATCCGCGAGGCGGGAAGAGTAGCAGACTCTCGAGACGACAAGGATTCAAACGCAATGGCGAGACTAACGCATAGTCGCGTAAGGCTTGGCACAGCTAAGAGCGAACATTTTTCAGGACGCCAGAGGTGTATGGTTAACCAACTGCGAACCGGCACGATCAGCCGTCACACACTTGTGAATTTACTCGAAAGGAAATCGGAGCACTTATGGGTATGCCCCTTGTGCAAGGAGGATGATCTTTCGACTAAAGTAGGTCTTCCATTTTCCCATGTATTAATCGCTTGATCGTCTGCAAAAAGAAGCTGGTTGATCTCCTCTATCTCTGATGGGTTGGCAAACTTGCATATATAGTGCATGTATGTAATAAACAGAAGGAGGGATAGAACACACTCCTAACCTTTTTTAAAACAAAATAATGTGTCATTATTAACTGAAGTTACACGTAATGTGGTAATATGTGAAGACTAGTGTGAAATCAACAATAATAAGATTAGTACGCTCGCAAGTAGCACATACATTTTTATTTGCTAACGATAGATGAACCCTTCCACTCTTAAAAGTGAGCGACACATATCTTTGATAAACCATGAAATACCAAATTTATTTCTGAGAATACTTATAAAAATACAGGCCATGAATTTGTTTCCCATTGGCCAGCTAACATTTCTTATATAAAGCAAAGCCAGACGATTCTATCACATGGCACACTCTTTTCCTCTATTTTCTCTCCCTCCCTCTCTCTCCCTCTCTCTCCTTTTCCTGTTTCCCTCAACCCTTTTTCCCTAACCATTTCCGGTTGTCACAATAAATTAGTTATTCTTGTCAAATTACATGAGCTATAACAGATGATTGTTTCCACCTCATGTTGATAACAACCCACATTTTTGCTTTGGCCTCTTACAACATCCCCGGCACTCTATTCTAGCTGTCCGTGGCATTCTATACATTCTTCTGTAAAATAACAATCTTGTGGCACCAAATAATTTTCTTGTCTATTGTCAAAGGCTTATTTTCTTATCTCTTGCTGAAATGACAAGAGGATAATGTTCACCGATTGTCTGGCACAGATATGTGTTTATTTCTAAGCAGCTTGCGTTTCCTTGTCACAATCTCCGATTGCAGAATTTCTAGAGAAAGCAGAAAGAGCGGGTAACCAGAGAATTAAACAGCCGGTCAAGTCCGATTCTAGGTACGGTTAGATCTTGTTTTCTAATAGAGTGTGCGGGTTTGATTCTCAGTACGGTTAGATCTTGTTTCCCAATAAGATTGACGGGTAGGATTCTAGTTACGGTTAGATCTTGTTTCCCAATAGGATTGACGGGTAGGATTCTCGGTAAAATTATATATTGTTTCCATATAGAGAGGGCGGGTTCGATTCTCGGTAAGATTACATATTGTTTCCATATAAAGAAGGCGGGTTCGATACTCGGTAAGATTAGATATTGTTTCCATATAGAGAGGGCGGGTTCGATTCTCGGTAAGATTACATATTGTTTACATATAAAGTGGGCCGGTTCGATTCTCGGTAAGATTACATATTGTTTCCATATAAAGTGGGCCGGTTCGATTCTGGGTAAGATTATATATTGTTTCCATATAAAGAGGGCCAGTTCGATTCTGGGTAAGATTATATATTGTTTCCATATAAAGAGGGCGGGTTCGATTCTCGGTAAGATTACATATTGTTTCCATATAAAGTGGGCCGGTTCGATTCTGGGTAAGATTATATATTGTTTCCATATAAAGAGGGCCAGTTCGATTCTGGGTAAGATTATATATTGTTTCCATATAAAGAGGGCGGGTTCGATTCTCGGTAAGATTATATATTGTTTCCATAGAGGGTCAGGGATGGGATTTAATTTAGAGATTTAATCTCTAAACCAGGCCACGACCGAGGTATGCATGACTTCCTTATCACATCATCATGTGCTATACTGGTTGGCGTAGGCGATCATGTCCTTCCACAAACTTCTATCTATAGTGCATCATTTCAGTTATATTGTTCACTGTGTTCCATGCAATGACACCAAGCTATTCCCTATTTTATCTCTTTGTAGTCTGCGATTTCTCTTTCCTTGTATTTTGCCTATAGTAAAGGGTAAAGAGCCCCCGTCACGCCAAGTGGCGTATAGGGAATATGGTGTTAGTGGCCATAAATTTTACAGACCTTAAGCACATGATTTTTAGGGTAATGTGGTCGGTATTACGCCTGTGCCGCTTTACTTTCCCAGAAAAAGTCCGGTACCCATTTAAGGCTGGATGAACCCGGAAGACGTCGGTTGGGATCGAACTCTACCTCTTGTATTTTGCCTATTGTAACCATGTATTTCAACTTTCCTCTTCTCATGATGTGCCCGAAAATTGTTGATTGTTTTTTTTTCTTATGTTTTTGGGAGCTCCCTTTTTGTGCTGGCCTCTTTGAGAATTGTCTTGTTGGTCTTTTTAGCTGTCCAGGAAACTTTCAACATTTTTCTGAGAAATCCCATCTCTGTGGCCTCTAATTGTCTCTTCATTTGTTTCTTTACTGTTCAAGATTCGCTTCCATAGGTAAGAGTTGGTTCTATATAGCACCGATGAATTCTCTTTCTCACTACCATTGACATTGATTTGTTACATAAGATGATTTTAATTTTCTGAAATGCTATTTTGGTCTGAACTATTCTGTTTTTTTTTTATTTCTGTTGTGTATCTTTCATCTGTTGCTATTATTGTTCCCAATTGTTTAAAGCGCTGCATTTGATTCATATTTGCCCTTTTTTTTATGCTGCATGATGGTGATATTTTTTCGATATGACCATCTGTTTTCTTACTCTTCAGACCGAGACCTTTCTTATTGCTTTCTTTTACTATTATGTCTATTATTTCTTGTAGTTCATTCTCTGTTTCTGCTATTAAGACTGTGTCATCTGCATATCGCAAAATGTTTATGTTGCGATCGTTGACTTCAATTTCTTGTATATTTACTATTGATCTCATAATATGTTCACTATAAAGTGAAAACAAATCCGGCGACAGGACACAGCCATGTCTGACTCCCTGTTTTATTTATTGAAAGTGTCCTGTTTAGTTGCTAATTCCTATGGCTGCTGTTTCGTGCCATTACTTGTTTTTTTATGATTAGCAGATCCTTGCCATCAATGTTTAATTTCCCCAGCATATTGATTATCTCACCATGCTTTACTTTGTCAAATACTTTTGTGTAATCTATAAAGCACATAAATAGCCTTACCACAAAAGCCCCACAATAAACCATTATTGAGAGTTAAGAAAAAGAAACCAATAATTGTTATAAAGGAAACATGCATTTTTCCTAGCAAATTTTGAAGAGGGAAGCTTAATTATACATAGATATTATTATATATAGGGTTTCTGCAGACGAATGCTGTCAATGAACACATTTTAGTTTAGTTTAGTCAACATATCATCTTCATTGCATCTCACACAACTCCTCCACAGTGATCAGATTCCCTCATTAGTACTCCCCCCTGGGTGTAGCACAGCTGACACGACGAAGAAAAGACTTACAGAGAACAGTAGCAGTAGCCTCCGTCAGTCATAGATGACTGGATTTTTCAGCGCCTCTAGAAATGCTCTTTTTTTTTCTTTCCTTTCGCCGTGTATTCTCTTTTTCTATGAATCTGTCAGCTTCTTGTTTGAGGTGGACCTTTAGAGTTTGTTTCAAGAAATTACGGTCTGCATCTATTTTTTCAGGCTGTAGGGTTTATGTTCTGAGTCTTCATGTCACGTTTACACACGTCTACTAATCGAAGTTTTGGGCGCCCTCTAATCCTTTTGCCATCTGCCATTTGTCCATAGAGTATATCTTTTGATATGCGGTCATCTTTCACACGGTGTACGTGGCCAAACCAGCGTAACCAACTTTGTTTGAGCAGTGTGTAGATGTTCGGGAGGCCTGTGCGAGTCATGACCTCCACGTTTTGTCACTTTATCCTTCCAGGTGATACCAGGAATTCGGCGTAGACAACACATATGAAATGCATTTAGCCTTCTCTCCTGCTTTGCATAGGTTGTCCAAGATTCGCTGTCATACAGGAGGATACTAATTATGCAGGCATTTTAAACTGCGGCCTTTGTTTTAATTGTCAGTTTGTTGTTTTGCCAGACACGCCTAGAAAGACGGGCGAAGGTGGTAGCAGCTTTACCAATACGGGTGTCAATTTCTGTATCTAAAGATAGTTTGTCGTTGATGATGGACCGCAGGTTATTATACTGCTGCACGACATCAAGTGTATAGTTGTCGATAGAGATTGCAGGTGTAGCTTCGATGTCCTGACCGAGTTTGTTAGTTTTCTGCAAAATTATTGTTAGACCAAAGTCTCTGCAGGCATGTGACAAGCGATGTATCATGCTATTGAAGTTCTGGAGTTCTTCCTGACTTTGAGTGATGAGTGCAGCGTCACCATCAAATAACAGGTCTCTAATAAAGATGTGTATAATTCTGGACCTTGCCTTTAGTCTTGCGAGATTGAACAGCCGACAATCAGATCTAGTATGAAGATAGAATCCTTCATTTACATTTGAGAATGCATGTTTTAATAGGACAGCGAAGAAGATTCCAAATAGAGTCGGAGCAAGAACGCATCCCTGCTTGACACCGCTGAGTATATTGAAGGGTTGTGATCTGCTGCCGTCGTATTGAATGGTGCCCTTCATATCCTCATGAAACGACTTGACTAGCGTCAGCGGAGTATGTGGGCAGCCTATTTTAGAAAGTATTTTGAAAAGATCGTCCCTGCTGACACGGTCAAAGGCCTTTGTAAGGTCGATAAAGGCGATGAAGAGAGGCTTTTTCTGCTATCTAGATTTTTCTTGAACAAGATGTAAAGAAAGATCATGTCCGCAGTTAATCTTCTAGATCTAAAGCAACATTGCGATTCAGGATATACGCGTTCTGCGAGTTTTTGTAGCCTTTCTAGGGCTACACTCTGGCGACAATCTTTCCGATGATGCTGAGTAAAGAGATGCCTCTGTAGGTTTTGCAGTCGCTTCTATTTATTTTTGTAGAGAGTTACAATCACGGAGTCTCTCATATCTTGAGGAATGGTTTTCTCTTTCCAGCATTGATGTAGTCCTTCAAGCAGGGGAACAACAACAAAGCACTTTTGCAGAATTTGATCAGATCGGGAGGAATCTCATCTTGTCCTGGCGCCTTGCCAGGGTGGCCACGCTATCTATGATCTTGCTAAGTTCCTCTACAGTTGGCTCAATGTCTAACTCTTCCATAAGTGGGAGACACTGGATGGCGTCAAGGGCGTTTTGTATAACAGTGTTTTCTATTGAATAAAGTGAAGAATAATGTTCCACCTATCATTCCATCTGTTTGCCTCTATCTGTTATTTTCTCCCAAGTGGATGTCTTTAGTGGGGCAATAGTATATTGTGTTGGTCCAAGGGCTTTCTTTATGCCATCATACATTACTTTTAGGTTCCCAGTTTGAGATGCAGTCTGGATGTTGTCGCTAAGCTGGAGCCAATACTCATTAGCGCAGCGTCGAGCTGTTTGCTGGACTTTGTTTCTGGTCATTTTAAGAGACTACAGAGTATTTGCATTAGGTGAACGCTTGTGATTTAAGAAGGCCGCGCATTTAGCTTCGATTATGGGTGTCATAACATGGGAGTTGGCTTCAAACCAATCGTGAGACTTAAATGTCATTATTCCAAAGATGCTAACAGCGTTGTGTAGATGACGTTGCGATGTTCCATTTTTTTCACAACGCTAATGTCGTTTTCATGAGTGCTCAGTAACCTCTTGAGGGTCTTGTTGAACTGCTCGACCAATCTAAAACGTGTTAGCTTGCTAGTGTCTATGCGTGGTCTCTTCTTTGGCTGCCTGGCATAGTGGAATCTCCTGGGTAGCAGTTTGATTTTGCAGCAGACTAGAGAATGATCCGAGTCACAGTCTGCACTGTGGTATGACCGTGTGTGAATTACAGATTTGAGGAAAGGGCGCCTGTCAAGTATCAAGTCCAGCTGGTGTCAGTGTCTCCAAGCTATTTCATGCTGAGGCTTGGTTTTGAAGAACGTATTAGTGACGCACAAGTTGTGGTGGGCGCAAAACTCTAGATGTCGTTGATCGTTTTCATTTAATTTACCAACTCCAAAGCGACCAAGGCAGGTTGGCCACGAACTTTTTTCAACACCAATTCTAGCATTGAAATCCCCCAGTGGAATAGTGTGATCTTGTCCTGGTATTCTTTCCATGACTTCTGTCAAATTTTCGTAGAAATTGTCCTTGGTTTCAGGTGAGCATAAGGTCGGAGCATGTGCACTTATAAGAGTAACTAGTCCTGCTGTTGTATTAAGGTGGAGTTATTATCAGCTCTGATGCATTCTGACCGAGTGTAACCGGACCTTTTAAAGATTTTTTCACAGCGAATCCCACACCGTCTTCTCTGATATCCTCGCTGCTCTTACCTTGCCAATAGCTGAGCCTGCCAAACGTGTCTCTTGAAGTGCAGCTATATCCACATGGAGTCTTTTCAGTTCAATGTTGATTATGACTGTCGTTCTGACGTAGTTAATGTCGTGCAAATTGTCAGACAGACCAGTTTTCATGTGCGGACGTTCCAGTAACCCAATCGTAGAATTAGGATCTTGGTTGTTGAGTTCACTTGTGTGGCAGGTGTGGATGGTAACATGTCGACACCAAAATTGCGATTCTGGAGTGTCCTCTCCAGGGCGCGAGCTTGGACAGAAAAAGAAAGAGACAAGTTGTTGCCCGTGCAACATGTTTCTTCTCTACACGCAGCCGAGCGATCCAAAGGACTAGCAGGACAAGAACAATTTGGTGCCAACTGCGCCGCAGGGGTTGCCAGAGCAGTGTCGAATAACATGACAGATAATCACCAGCGGAATGAATAAACAAGCGTAGACGCAGAAAGCAGCGGAGAAATCACAAAAGCCATGATATATGGTACATGATAATGATGATTGTTCTAATTTTGGGTTAGGCAGTGGGTGCTTGACATTATTGTTTTTGAAACAAAATATTGGTTAACGCAACCTCGTCTCCAATGTTGGTTACCTGCTTTCTCGTTTCCATGGAGACTAAGGTGGACAGGAAAGACTACTTGATTTGTATTATTTAATCTAAGACACCTTCTTCTTTCGATCCTTATTGACCTTTTAGCGCTAATTGAGATATAGTCTGCGGTCTTCTGTTTGCCTCTCTTGCTGTTATATTTACTGGTATTTCTAATATTCCATAAATTTATCTTTTTCGTTGTCAGTCCTTGGGTCTGATGTTCTCGCAACATTTACTGTAGGGTCGTTGTGTTGTGTTTTGATCTTCATGAATTTAAGATTGATGTTAAACAATATCTGGTATGCCGTTTACTTATATATTTATACTGTTGTTTACCTGATCGAGAATGTAAATTAGAAAAAAAAACTACTTTTTAGCACCAATGCTTTTCTTTTCTCAGACACAACTATTTAAAATAAATTTAACAGCAGTATCGTGGCATGGTACTGCACTGAAAAGCGAAGGTTTGAAAAGCGTAGGTTTGATTGTAGTTACACCCGTCTATTTGTTCTCTTAATTTCTGTTGCTTGTTTGTGGGTTTATTTGTGTCAGTTTGATGCAAACATAGCATTGTCCAATTACTTATTTGTTTACTTTTTTGTATACGTTTGTTTAGAGAAATTACAAACTGCTGTGTGTAAAAAAAGAAAAATAAGTAAAGTACCACCGTCACGCCAAGTGGCGTATAGGGAATATGGTGTTAGTAACCATACATTTTACATACATTCGGCACATGATTCTTGGGGTAATGTGGTCGGTATTACGTCCGTGCTGCTTTACTTTCCCAGAAAAAATCCGGTACCCATTAAAGACTGGGTGAAAACTGCTGTGTGTGATCTTTTACAATTCCAAGCTATACTTTCTTGTTTATTTATAAAACAATCAGTACAGTGGCAATACATTGGATCAATATGGTCTATCTTTTTGTAGCGTTAGATCTAAAAGTTTATAAGATCTAACATCTAATTGTTTAGGATGGAGCAGGACGATATAACAATTGGTCTATGTTCACAGGTAAGCACGTAAAGGAATCCTTGTCCTTGATAAATCTAAATATGCATGTGGTGCTGCCGGGACCAAATTTTAAGACAGGAAATACTGCCATCGTTCATAAAAATATTCATGTTTCTGATGCTTTCTTTGCTACTGAGGAGTTCGTGCTCTTTGCTGAGATGCTCCGGTGTTATCAGGATGGAGATAACAATAGTAATGGACACTGTGTATGTATCATAGATTTAGTTTAGTCGCTGGATTATCATAACACATCGAACATGTCCATAAGTTCTCAAATCACCTCCTCTGTATATGCCGGAGTATTAAATGACTGAGAAATACAATACAAGCCTTCATCTGTTCCGACTGTACATGTCTCGAATACAGACATCCCTTTTAGCAGGAAGATACGGAACATACAAATTTATTATGAACAACTTCGAAATCTTCATCTCCCCAAAATTCCTAAGTTTATAGCAAATTTATAATGATGGACCATACACGACGTCAATACTGTTCCGAATAACATTGATAATTATGATCTTGCATCTTTCTCTCTTCCATGTGTTTTTTTATTATATCTATTGGTATCCGTTCCATGGACAGTTAAAGAAAAGAAAACCAACGAGGATATTCTCTAAGAAGCCGACACAAGATGGGAGCTCCTAAATATGCCAGAAAGAAATAATCAACATTTTATTGGTTATTGGTTATGAAAGGCCTCGGTATCACTGCAAACGAATCAAAATTCATAATTGCTCAACCGCCCGTGCCAGCGGAATCATCCGAATTACTAACTCATCTCCCAAACAAAGAAAGGTAACTGTAGTCCCCATCGTAGCAGTCTCAGCACACGCCAAAAGACATAAGGTGAAACCGCACAGAAAGTGAACACATCCAACTGTTCCCTGTCATACAATAGCATCATTCGTCGAAAAACAATTTGACTATCCAAACATGATCAAAACCGATGAGACATACAGATCACGGTGGGCACAGAGCACTTAACTCAGTAGCTTCTGCAACAAGCCTGAATCAACATTTTTCGAGCACAACATGAGAAGAGGAAAGTTGGTATACTTGATTACAACTAGCAAAATACAGGGAAAGAGAGATCGCGGAAGACATAGAGAGAAAATACTAGATAATTGGTGTCATGGCACGGAAAAACATTCAACAACAGAATTGATGCTATACACTGTGGATAGATGGAGCCGCGATAGCTTAGTTACAAGGTTAGTGACCTGGACTTCAAAGGACAAGAGTTAGGGTTCAATCCTAACTGACGGCTTCCGAGTTTACCCAGCCTTAAATGGGTACCGGATTTTTTTCTGGGAAAGTAAAGCGGCACAGGCGTAATGCCGACCACATTACACCAAAAATCATGTGCCGAAGGTCTATAAAAATGTATGGTTACTAACACCATATTCCCTATACGCCGCCACTTGGCGTGACCGGGGCACTTTACTTTTTTTTTTTTAAACTGTGGATAAAGGGAGCCGCAATTGCTCAGTGGTTAGTGTATTGGACTAGAAAGGACAAGAGGCCGGGTTCGATGCCGACCGACGACTGCCAGGTTCACCCAACCCTAAATTGATACCCGAATTTTTCTGAGAAAATAAAGCGGCATGGGCGTAATACCGACCACATTATCCCAAATATCATGTTCCGAAAGTCTGTAAAAATGATGGTCACTAACATCTTCCCTATACGCTATTTCGCGTGACGGAGCTGTTCGTGGCAAGGCGCTGCGCCAAGGAGTACGTGTTCGATCCTGCTTAAGACAATATATTGTTCTTGGTTTTTTTTTTCTTTTGTTGATTATTTGTCATTTTTTCCGAGTGCTGTTAACATACCTCTTCCTCTGAATTGATTCGCTGATTATCGTCTCGGAGGTTTCCCTCTATAATAATATTCATTTAATACTATTTGACTCCTCTTTACTTTTTACTTTACTTACTGTGGATAGAGATTTGTGTAAAGACATGATTGTCTACACCAAACGGTATGGCACATGATGATGATGATCCGTATCTCGTATTGCCCCTTGTTGCTAACCGGACACAAGATTACAACCTTGATCTTCCTCTTTTATTTTACTGTCAGCAGTGTTGATATCGTAACCTAAAATATGAAGTTGTGACCACGATCTATTTATTTTCTTACAAAATCTCCCAAATAACTACCGCCATCTAAGCGCTACCTGTAACCTTTTCCTCGACGCAGCTGATTTCTGCCGACAGAGATAATGATAGTATTGATGATACGATGTTTAATGAATCACTCAGAACGCACATCTCTTATGGGAATGATACAAAAAACACTTTATTTTAAAAATGACTCTATCAGAGAATGTTTGATCTAATTAATTTAGTCTTTTAACGGAATGTATCCAGTTATCATTGGGACTGCAAGACGGAAGTCGCCTTCCCCCGGGAGCTGATGATAGTTTGTAAATATATTCTCAATAGAAGCGAATCATTTCAAGGGAAGATGTTAGTTCACACCACTCTGAAATGATTCGCTGATCTATCACCTCGGAAGTTTCCCTCCATAATAATGGTCATTTATTATAAAATGGCTCCTCTCTTAATAGAGAAAGTGACTATATGTTTTAAACTGAAGTTGTATTATACGAATGTCAATTTTATTTGAATAATGACACATTTTCTTTCATTTCTCCTTTCTTCCGGCGCCTTTCTTACACAAGATTAACTTTCTGTAACATAACAAGCATTATCTATTGTTTTTATTTTTCCTATTTAAAGTTTAGTTCAAAAAGTTCAATGTGAACGCTTCTGGACAATAATAACGCATTGTTTAGGTCATCGTGGACTTACGTGTTAGCACCACATGGTTATCTGGTGTTGAAAACAATTTGGGACCCATCGAGTGAGACCCTGATAGAGGTCTCAATAAAAATCCGAGGGACGTTATTTTTGTCGGGTGATGAAGTAGGCGGAACGGACTCGTAACATGTCTACGCCGAGAGAGCATTCACCAGGGAGTGCGTGAAGAAACAGAAAACATTGAGTGCAAAAAAATGGAAGAACGATATTAAAATGAGGAAGAGGCCGATTGTAGCGTGCGAAATAGAGTTCTCCAGTTGGTGAACATAAAATCCGGGCTGGGAAGGTCTAAAAAGCTCAGATTGAGGTCATGGCCTCTCTTAGATTTGGCTGCCCGTGACGCTTGTCTTGCTGTCAGACAAACGCCAGCTCTCAGTCGCTTCTTAAGTTCCTGTCTGTCATGTGGCTGGGCTATCTTTCCCTCTTTGTAATTTTGTGAGAGTGACGTCTGTTTTTGTGTGTGTGTGTGTGTGATATAGATTCTGTGTGCTCACAAGATAGTTGACATTCCACTATTAGTAGTACACTTCGTTATCTCTTGATTCTTTCATGCTTTGTTGCTGTAGCTCTTCTTCCTTTCAGCTCCATGTGGAACATAGGTCTTCAATAAACATTTTCCTAGCCGTTTTGTTTGTTGCAAATCTTCTAGTATCGTTCTATGTCTTCACCATCAACTTCATCTCTGCTTCCGCCTGTTTTCTTCAATAATATTTCATTCTTCCTCATTGTCTTTTCCCCTGGGGATTCAAAACAAGGGCCTGTCGTATGTTACTCTCAATTTCCCTTTAATTATATGTCCTACAAGCGCCATCGTCTTCATCGTATCTCATTGCCAACTGGAATTTGAATGACACTTTACAATTTTCTACAATAGTGATTTTATCCAGCCCATTCCTTCATTTTATTCTGCGCAAGCATCCATTAATCTTCGGCAGTGCCACCGTTGCTGTTCTCCATGTTTCGCAACCATAAAATAGGATTGACTTAAATTTGAATTTTGAACATTTGTATTGTAATTGAACTAATTTCTGTATATCTCCATATGTTCCATAGTGCATAGAAAGTTTCCCGTGTTTTTAATTTAATTTTAATTTGGTATCTTGTTCTACCCCTCCTTTTTTATTTATATTACTGCCTAAACAAATATATATATATATATATATATATATATATATATATATACATACATATATATATATATATATTTATATTATTTTACGTCTAGTGGAGTTATTTTTTTCAGTTGTTATTTGGTTATTGCCGACTGCATGTATTCTCATGATTTGATTTGATTTTCTTGGTTTAAATAAAAAGAAAAAGAAGGCCAACTTCGATAAACACTAATTAAAATACTGATGAAACAGCCAACTAATTCATTACTGAGATTGAAACAGGAATTTATGGAGAGATGTGGGAAGGGGGATAATCTTTGTGTGCAATTTGTACGATACCTGAAGGAGGCTGATGGTGTTTTAAGATGTTATTACTCTTCATTTATTTATGTTGATCAGACATACACTGTAATGGGAAAAAGAGGCTGATATTACTAATAATTTTGCTGATCTGTCTGTTGCAAGGGGATGCATGCATCTACTGTGATTAGTCGCGTACAGTGCTTACTTTTGCTTGTCTGGTGGGGATCTCACATTTGAACAATGATATTTCTGTTCTATATCATGCAAATCTTAAAACTCCATGCTGATCGTTAAGAAGCAACATTCTTTAAATAATTACATGTAGCACTGATGCAAGTTCTACTGCTACAAGTCAATCGATTAACATCATCATTATTTCAATAGCTACATAACGATTTGATGCAGATATTAATGACAGGGCTGATTGACAAGTAGCAACATTCTTTCATAATTACATTTAAAGTTGGTGCAGATCTTAATGACAGGGATGATTACAAGTAGTAATATTCTTTCAAAATTACATATAGAGTTGATGCAGATCTTAATGACAGGTCCTGTTGACAAGTAGCAACATTCTTTCAAAATTACAAATAGAGTTGACGCATAACTTAATGACAGGGCTGATTGACAAGTAGCAACATTCTTTCATAATTACATTTACAATTGATGCAGATCTTAATGACAGGGCTGATTGACAAGTAGCAACATTCTTTCAAAATTACATTTAGAGTTGATGCAGATCTTAATGACAGGGCTGATTGACAAGTAGCAAAATTCTTTCAAAATTACATTTAGAGTTGATGCAGATCTTAATGACAGGGCTGATTAACAAGTAGCAACATTCTTTCAAAATTACATTTAGAGTTGATACAGATCTTAATGACAGGTCCTATTGACAAGTAGCAACATTCTTTCAAAATCACATTTAGAGTTGATACAGATCTTAATGACAGGGCTAATTGACAAGTAGCAACATTCTTTCAAAATTAAATATAGAGCTGATGCAGATCTTAATGACATGGCTGATTGACAAGTAGAAATATTCTTTCATAATTACATTTACAGTTGATACAGATCTTAATGACAGGGCTGATTGACAAGTAGAAATATTCTTTCATAATTATATATACAGTTGATACAAATCTTAATAACCAGGGCTGACTGATCGATAAGCAGCTAAATTCTTTCAATTATTTCAACTGATGAAAGTTCTACTGCTATGGGCTGATCGACTAGCATCACTATTTATTCCATCATCAGAACTGATAAGTCAGGGGTTTATAGCAACACCGTCAGTAATCACTCAAGCTTTTCTCTTTACATTCTTCATACGATCGTCCGTCCTTTGCCAGATGAACCTATTATACCTGAGATGTGTTCGTAACTCTATGCTATAGTCATGAGTACACATGAAAGCCATCGCTATTGATAGCCATCTTTTTTAGGTAGCTGAGTTTGCCGTAATAAAAGAAAAGAGAGATCGCGAACAATAAAGAGAGAAAATATTGGATAGCTCGGTGTCATGGAATGGAAAACGATCAACAGCAGAGTTGATACGATGCACTGGAGATAGAAGATTGTCGGAGGACATGATCGCCTACGCCAACCGGTATGGCACATGATGATGATCATGATGATGATGAGTTGGCCGTGTACTCTAGCGTTTGGTTCTCCAGCAAGGAGCTGTGCCGAGGAGTACGGGTTTGATCCTGCTTTGAACCATATATTGTTTTTTTTTCCAGTTGTTGATTATTTGTGATTTTTTTCGAGTGTTGCAAACATACCTCTTCCACTGAAATGATTCGCAGAACTATCGCCACGGAAGTTTCCTCTATAATAATATTAATTAATTATTACTTGTCTTCAGTTTAAACCACTAGACAATTTGTGCTGTTTCGTCCTATAACTGTTTGTCTGCAACGCAAATATTCAGCCCTACCCTATCAGGGAGATACTTGTCTTAATAGAAAAATACAGATATACAATTTATTCCCGAGTTGTGTTCGTAACCCTTTGTTATAGTCATGAGTACACATGCGTGAAAGACATCGCCAATGATAGCTACTTTTTTCGGTAGCTGAGTTGGCTGTGTGTTCTAGCGTTTGATTCTCGTGGCAAGGCACTGTGTGAAGAATACGGAGCCAGTGGTGGGGTGTGCTAAACACTCCGAAGTATGATGACAGCTTTACAAGGAAGGAAAACAACACAATACTGACGTTTCGGCCTGTGGCCTTCTTCAGAATACAAGGACAACGACAACAAACGGTGAAGCACAATTATCTATAACTGCATGTTAGATGATCAAGTAGAGGGCTAAGAAAGTAGGATGTAGAAATAAGAAAGGAGAGAGAAATAAATACTACGTGACGAGAGGTAGGATGGGCGTCAAGATATATCAAATGCAAAACGAGAAAGAGAAAAATAAAAATGTATCATAAAATGCACTTAGCTTCGAACAGCAAGTCAGTCCTCCGTGCTGAAGCAAGTCAGAATGACTAGGAGCGTTAGGAATGTGTTCAGAAAGTAACACGTGATTGAGGCAAGCGAGTGGAAAGACCAGTGTCTGGGAAACAAAGAGATGAGGGTGGGGGAAGAAGAAAGATAGGCGAAACTGCCAAATTACTGTGAAGAATACGGGTTCGATCCTGCTTCGTACTAGTGTTCTTTGTTTTTGTCTGTTATTGATTATTTATGATTTTTTTTTCAGAGTGTTGTAAACATACCCCTTCCCCTGAAATGCTTCGCTGATCTATCGCCTCGGAAGTTTCCCTCCATAATATTTGTCATTTAATATTGTTTGTCTCCTGTGAGAAAGAATATTGTGTGAGAGGTTCCGCAAAAACAGTCACGCGTCCATAGACAGATGAGATATTTCAAATATTTCCTCAAGAGGATTTAAAAATAATTTCATATTTTGACTTGAATAATAATATTATAATCGCTTGTTTTGCAGGACGATTCCGAATGGACTAGACACAAAAAGAACGTGATAGAACAATCAGTACTTTATGAACATTTCCAATCGTACATGTCCCAACTTGTGGCCAGAGATTATATGCCAAAAGGGGATTATAATTGTCACGCCCATACATATACAAATAGGGCACCAGTACAAAACATTGCAGCTGATGCCATCGTAGCTTGCGGTGGGTGGCTGTAATTACTTTCTTGACTTGTCTTCTCCCTCACGTCATTACATTTTCTTCCCCATTCACCTAATTCTTGTTATTCTTAAAGAAAATGTCCTGATATTTTGGTTTTCAATTTCCTCTGCAAAGCAAGAAATGCTAACAACAGAAATAAAACTGGTCTTGCCCAGATTTTCAATGACTCGTTTTAGTGGAGCGAAGTTTAAATACTTGACAACGCCAAAAGATGGTCAGAATTATTGTACTTTTAACTTTACAGAGATTGACAAAGTTGAAGTGGAATTCAGAAGATCTTTAGGATATTTTGAGTTCTGGGAAAAGTTGTAAAATAGAAGAAAGTGAAAATGTGAAAGATCAAATTGTACTTTTGCTGAAAGAAGCAGTTTTAGAATTGACAGAAAAGAGGCAATTGCAAAATTTTTGAAAGAGGCATCGCTACTTGTATATATACTAATTAAATTATGGATTTTAATTTGTTTGCAGTTATACCGGGACCTTCAACTAACCATAACCATGTTAACAAAAATAATCGCATAAGAGAAACATTTATACAAAACCTGATAGACACAAGTGAACAAGTGTTTTTGAAGGACACAATTACTGAAAGGGATTTTGATAATAAATAATTATTATTTCTTATTCAGCCTCAGTGAAGGTCCAACAGTACTATTAACAAGAACTTCTACAGTAAAACTTCACGAAAAAGGAATACAATTATAGAAAAATTCACTTCTATCACAAGATGATTCTCAAGAATACGAAGTTAAAGTTTACGTTTACACTGAGTTAAGGGCTGAAGCAAAAAAGAAAGCATGACGGGATCAGATGAACCCATCATCACCATTAGTTGGTTTGAATGACCGATACTGACAGTAATATCCCTCTGTTCCTATGATTGACTGGCAGATGGGCGAATGGTAAAGGATAATTCCATTTAAGATGGTGAAATGTGGAAACAAGAATGACAGAGGTCTGATATAAGGTCGAGTATTAGAGAACTAGATGTTGAAAGGGCCGATTATGGAATGGCGATTAATACAATGGCGGATGATACATGGATTGGTGATAAGGGGACAAATGATAGAAGAAATGATGATATAGAGAAAGGTGGATGGGTAGGTGAACTTCAGAATGGTAGAGGAACAAGTGAGAGAAGAGCTGATGATAGAAAGATATATCATTAACTTCATGAGGGTATGTAGCAGTGAATGTAAGAATGTAAGGAAATGTAGGGCGTGGGAAGGATATGGATCGAGTGTGACAGACACCCGATATGTGAAGAAGTGTTAAGCATGAGATAGTGGAGTGAATTGTGTTCTAAGGGAGTTGAAAGAGATTCACGGGGTTTAGAAAACAAGTGATAAACACGGATCGAGTGAATTAGGAGGGGGTAAGTTCATGGTAAGATATAGATAAGATGACGTGAAGAAAGTCTATTGGATGGGCAATTATGGAAGTAGCCGTTGATTGGTTGAAAGGGGGGGATACATAAGCTACTGTAGAGGGTCCGAGACAAGATATCAGACGTAGAACTAACGTGTCAGCAGAGTGGCTATGCCACGGGGGCGTAAGGCCGGCTGGTCAGCAGGAGCACACGCTCCGTAGATAGTTGATAGATGATAGCACCGGTAGGTAAAATGTTCAAACTTAGGTTAGAACCATGAGCACAAGCTCTGTGATAATTAGCACCATTAGGTGGAATGTTTAAACTAGTTTACGAGGAACAGACTGGGAGGTTAGAGAGAGAAACTTGGAAAACTACTGTGGTGGAAATGACCATGTAAATAGTCTATGTAAATAGTTAGGACCAGTTAGACGGAACGTCTCAGAGACTAGTCACATGACAGGTGGAACTTAGAGAACTAGCGGTTCTGGAGGGTAGAGTGAGGAAGTACCAGAACTGAAGTGTTAGTTCACGTAGTTACCCGAAAGGGAATATCTAAACTGCAGGACATTTTAATGTGTTACAAAAGTGTCATGTTGGACTTTATGTAATAACGCGTTTACACAGTTTTTATTACAAAAGACTTGTGTGTGCCATTATTTACCCAAGGTGGTGTATATATGGTTGTTAAGTCTGAATAACAGTACAAAGCCAACGCAGATTGATGCGAAATAAGCTAGACAGTGCAAGACTACACTAACAACGGAAAGTACGAAAAGTAGGCGCGGTGGACCAAACAGCTAGAGGTTGTCGCGGAAATTCGAGGACAAGATAGTCCATGGCCAGCAATACAGGAAAGAGCGTCGGACACCGACCACCAGTGTACCACCCACAAGGGGCAAAGCTATTATAAGAACACGAAAGAACCGTGTATGTTCTTTCCCCGGGGCCACGAGCAGTATATCAGTTATTCTATCGAACACATGACCGAGGCGGTGTTATCCAGCAGACAGTAGACGTCAGTTTTCAGGCACTATCCGTGTACAAGTCGACTCGCCCCGGTAACAAACAGAAGCTCTACCAGTGAAGACTCTCGTCCAACATTCAAGCCTTTTATAACTATATTAAACATACACAGTATAGAAACGTGCACAGATAGAGGAACAAGTGAGAGAAGAGATAATGATAGAGATGTGGATGATTAACTTCAGGATGGTAGAGAAACAAGTGAGGGAAGAGCTGATGATAGAGATGTAGATGATTAACTTCAGGATGGTAGAGAAACAAGTGAGGGAAGAGCTGATGATAGAGATGTAGATGATTAACTTCAGGATTGTAGAGGAACAAGTGGGAGAAGACCGAATGATAGAAATGTGGATGATTAACTTCTAGATGGCATAGGAACAAGTGAGAGAAGATATGATGATAGAGATGTGGATGATTAACTTCAGGATGGTAGAGAAACAAGTGAGGGATGAGCTGATGGTAGAGATGTAGATGATTAACTTCGGGATGGTAGAGAAACAAGTGATGGATGAGCTGATGGTAGAGATGTGGATGATTAACTTCAAGATGGTAGAGAAGCAAGTGAGGGATGAGCTGATGGTAGAGATGAGGATGCATAATTTCAGGATGGTAGAGAAACAAGTGAGAGAAGAGTTTATGATAGAGGTGTGGATAATTAACTTCAGAATGATAGAGGAACAAGTGAGAGAAGGATGTAACAAGAAATGATGATAGAGGGGAGTGTAAAAGAAGGACAATTGATAGAGGGACAGATCATAGAGGGTTGGACAATAGACGAAGATATGTATATATAAACAGAGGTAAATGATAAGAGAGGTGTAATAGAAGAACGACGATACAGCTGCGGATTTAACACCGGAGGAAATAAAAGGCGTGTCTGTTAACGAAGGCTCCAGCAGAAGAGAATTTGGTTGAGGTGTGTTAACAGTCTAAAGAATTATAAATTAAACCAAAATTAACAGCAGCAGAAGAGAATTTGGTTGAAGTGTGTTAACAGTCTAAAGAATTATAAATTAAACCAAAATTAACAGCAGCAGAAGAGAATTTGGTTGACGTGTGTTAACAGTCTAAAGAATTATAAATTAAACCAAAATTAACAGCAGCAGAAATATTTGGTGATTTTTTAAACGGAAAGCTGAGAAGAGCAAAGTTGCAGCTTGGAAGTCAATCAGCAAGAATATTAAAGAACATGAAAGCAGTTATTGTCTTAATATTAACTAATGAATGGATGTGGGAGAAATTGAAATGGGCGAATAATAGAAAGAATGCGAGTGTCAGAAACCAATGACCCCAGGGAGGCTAAGAGTGGTGCCCGATTGATTTTCTAATTCGGCCTTTAACAAAAACGGAGAAGTGATAGAGAGACCGTGATTTAACAAAGATGGAATACGGGTTATATTCATGAAATAATGGGAGTTTTAATTAAAGAAGCAAAGATAAATGTATATGATAGTTGACTCTTCCGAAAGTAGAATTGTTTTTGTGGTATTAAGAGTTAAGAGAATTTGGAAATAATCTATTCTTGCAGTAGTGGTAATATTAATAGTAGTAGTAGTATAGGCAGCAGAAGTATAAATATTGGTAGTAGTAGTAGTAGTGGTAATAGTAAAAGTAGTGGTAGGATTAAATTGTGGTGATTTTATTATTATTATTATCGACACTATTGTTTATTACTTGATTATGTCAAATACTATTATTCAGTTAATATTTACTGCAAAAAGGAAAATGATGTATCTACTCAAAATTCATGTAAAGCGCAGAAATATGGACATTAAATAAGAAAACAGAACAGACAATCGAAGCCTTTGAAAAGTGGATCTGTAGAAAAAAAGGCAAAATTGGGTGAAAGGAAAAGAGACAAACAGTAAATCACTGAATTGGCCGAAAATGAAACAAAAAATAATAATTAATCATTATCATCATCAAGTCCCGGGCCTGCTAGCGTAGGTGATCATGTCTCTCCACAACTTTCGGTCTCGATAATTATTTATCATTTCTGTTTTTGACCCTCTGCCAAGCCATTCTCTTAAGCTGTCTTGAAATAATTAATACAATATGAAAAAAATCAACTGGCATTTTTGGGACATGTGAAGAGACACAGAATACCTCACCAACGGTTATCTTGGAAGGGCAGATACATGGTAGACAGGTAGAGGCAGATCTAAACTAAAGTGGACTGGTAACATCACAAAATTCACAGGTAGACCTATGACAACATGCGCCATCAAGACAAGAGACGAAATGGCAATGCATGATAGCCAAACTCTCCTGTTGAGAGGGCACCCAATGAATGAATAAATATATATCTGGTTACACTTCAAAGAGAATGCTCTGGTAAAATACTGACAAGTCAATTTTGTAATAAAAAAATTTCACAAAATAAATTTTACATTTATTAGAAAATATAACAATTTATGGGACAGGAATAATTTTGAGGAGATAAAATTAACATTTACAAGATAATACAGGGTGTTTTTAAAGTCGCAGTGCAGTGAATTTCTACTCTCGGAAGAAAAACGTCACCAGAAATGCGGTTAACTAATGCGTCACACAAATTGTAAAATATTCAAATATACTTGACTGCTGTCGGCGAGTTTATAATGGGTAATGTTGGTATTAACACAATAAAGTGCCTAAAGCATATGTTGAAAATGTCCACCACGGGCCTCAAGGCATGTCGTGATTCGTCTTTCCATATTTACGAAAACCTTCAGAATAATGTCTGGTGATATTTGTTTAATCGTGTCTACTATTTCAGTCTTTAGGTCATTAATTGTCTGCGGATTATTTTCATAAACTTTCCCCTTCAATGCCCCCCCCACAGATAATAATCTGGGGGTGTTAGATCTGGTGAACGAGCAGGCCAGATTCCACGTGAAACAATGCGATTTGCAAATATGCTTTCTAAATAATTGAGTGTTGTTGTGGCTGTGTGTGCTGTTGCCCCATCCTGCTGAAACCAGGATTCCTTAATTTCCCGTTCTGTATGGTGTGCTAAGAACGGTTCCAGAATTAAAGTACGGTAATGTTCTGCATTTGGGTGTCCGGTTAGCGCAATCGATAGGCGGTTGGCTTACCACGGCAACAGCCGGGGTTCGTAATCCTGGCGAGGACACCTGGGTTTTACTAATTCCCTAAAAATTAGTAGGAGCCGCGATAGCTCAGTGGTTAGTGAACTGGACTACTACGGACAAGGGGTAGGGTTCGATCCCAACCGACGGCTCCGGGTTCACCCAGCCTTAAAATGGGTACCGGATTTTTTCTGGGAAAGTAAAAGCAGCACGGGCGTAATACCGACCACATTACCCCAAAAATCATGTGCTGAAGGTCTGTAAAATATAGGGTCACTAACACCATATTTCCCTATACGCCACTTGGCGTGACGGGGGGTACTTTTTACTTTAATGTTCTGCATTTATTGTTTCATTAAAAAATCTAGGTCCTATTATCCGCATACGACTCTCCGACTTTTTGATCGTAAAGTGGCACTTGATGAAATTCATGGGGGTTTTCACTGCTCCACAGCCGATTGTTCTGACTGTTCACATAACCGGATAAATGAAATCAGGCCTCATCAGTGAAAAAGTGACGTCAAGGATGGCAGCGCCATGTTCATAAATAAAATTCTGAAACCACATGCAGTAGTTTAAACGGGATTCATAATCTCTTTCTTGGAGTTGAGACACTTCAGTTAATTTGTATGGACGATAGTGTAGTTCACTTCTTAAAACCTTGTGAACAGAACTCTTAGATATTGGCACCTGTTGAGTCAAGTGGTTTAAAGATGCATTTGGACTCATTGTAATTCTGTCTTGGAGTTCCATAATTTGGTCTTGTGAAATTGAAGGTCTTCCAGATCGGTGGGTGTTTCTTTAATGACTGTGCATTATTTGAAAATCTAGTTGTTCCAATTTATTTATGTAAATCACGCATCATGTACTGCTGTAGCTTGTTCCTTTTTCGGTAAATTTAAACATATAACATCACTATTCACAAAAGGTATTCGAAATATCCACCACGTTTTAGTTGGCAAATATTGATACGTTTTTTTTCATATTGTCAAAAACCTTACGCAGTATGGGCTGTGTAACATTATTAATGTTGTTGGCGATTGAAACCTGCAGCTCATCGAGTGTGTGGGGATTGTTTTCGTACACTTTTCCTTTCAGTTCACCCCAGAGATAGTAGTCCATGGGAGTAAGATCAGGAGACCGTGCAGGCCAAATTCCGCGAGAGATTACACGATTAGCAAAAATTTCATATACAAATTCCAGTGATTTTACAGCAGTGTGAGCAGTTGCGCCATCTTGTTGAAACCAAGCTTTTTCAATTTCTGGCTCAGAAAGTTGGGTTACGAATCGCTCCAGTATGTTAATCCTGTATCTTTCTGAATGTATTGTGTCATAGAAGAAAATTGGGCCGATTATCCGCTGACGACTCATTGCACACCACACTCCTACTTTCTGATCGTGGAGAGGCACTGGGTGCAATGCATGTGGATTTTCATCACTCCAAAGACGATCATTCTGCCTATTCACGTACCCAGACAAATGGAACCATGCTTCATCTGTGAAGAAAGTGAAATCAAGGATTTCCTCACCTTCTTGGGCTAGAAAATTCTCAAACCACATACAATAATTAATTCTGGATTGGTGATCTAATTCTTTTAATTGAGGAACGACGGAAAATTTGTACGGATGTAACTTTAATTTTTTTTTTTCAGAACTCTATGAACAATACTGCTTGATTTGTGTACTTGTTGAGCCAGCTTTCTTATTGATTTGCCAGGACTCATTAGAATGCTGTCCTGGATGTTGAGAGATGTTACTTCAAGAACAGATGGTCTACCAGGACGGCTAACATCATGTACACTACCGGTGTTTTGAAATTTGATTATTAAATTACTCACAGTATTTCGATGAGGCACTGGTGTATCAGGAAATCTATTCACAAATTGTTCAACAACCCCATTCGAATACTTGCCGCCGTTGCGGAACACGTAGTAAAAAGTAAAGTACCCCCCGTCACGCCAAGTGGCGTATAGGGAAATATGGTGTTAGTGACCCTATATTTTACAGACCTTCAGCACATGATTTTTGGGGTAATGTGGTCGGTACGCCCGTGCTGCTTTACTTTCCCAGAAAAAATCCGGTACCCATTTAAGGCTGGGTGAACCCGGAGCCGTCGGTTGGGATCGAACCCTACCCCTTGTCCGTAGTAGTCCAGTTCACTAACCACTGAGCTATCGCGGCTCCCACTAATTTTCAGGGAATTAGTAAAACCCAGGTGTCCTCGCCAGGGTACGAACCCCGGCTGTTGCCGTGGTAAGCCAACCGCCTATCGATTGCGCTAACCGGACACCCGTTACGGAACACGTTAAAAAAAAAAAAGTAAAGTACCCCCCGTCACGCCGAGTGGCGTATAGGGAAATATGGTGTTAGTGACCCTATATTTTACAGACCTTCAGCACATGATTTTTGGGGTAATGTGGTCGGTATTACGCCCGTGCTGCTTTTTACTTTCCCAGAAGAAATCCGGTACCCATTTAAGGCTGGGTGAACCCGGAGCCGTCGGTTGGGATCGAACCCTACCCCTTGTCCGTAGTAGTCCAGTTCACTAACCACTGAGCTATCGCGGCTCCTACTAATTTTTAGGGAATTAGTAAAACCCAGGTGTCCTCGCCAGGGTACGAACCCCGGCTGTTGCCGTGGTAAGCCAACCGTTACGGAACACGTGCTTCACTATAAATACTCTTTCTTCAATCATTAACACCATTGTAAGCAGATCTATCATGTAGCAGTGATGTTTAAATGAACACGTAAATGGTGCTTGAACTATTACGTCATACATAGATAAAATTTAGGTGCGTAATTATTTCAACAACAAAAAATGCACAGTCATTAAAGAGACACCCTATATAAAAATGTATGGGGCAGGATTAATGTTATACGAGATATGATTAATATTCTTACGATAAGATCTTTATTTTGTATTAAAATTAATATCCATATGATGGGATTAACATTCATAAGATTATGGGGTTTACGGGAAGTACGGGGAAATGAAGGAGCGGACAGGTTGGCTAGCTGGGTTGTTGTTGAAAACGGTGAACCAATGGATCGAGCGGAATTCATCAATGCCCTCCGAGATGTGGGAAGGGCACAGGGCTTCGACAAATATGGGTCCACTTCACTCCTTCGGATAAAAGAGATGGTCACAGCCGGAAACGAGAAACTTAGTGGGTGTGTAAGAAGACATATCAACCAACACAGAACAGGAGCCGTCTGTCGATAGACACTTCGGAACTTGCTGAAGAGGGGATCTGAGCACCTATAGACATGTTCGGAGTGCAATGATGATGATGACCCGCAAATAACTTAATAATTCATGAGATAAGATTAACATTCATATGATAAAAGCTATTCTTGTGTTAAAATTAGTATTCATATAAGATTACTATTCATGAGATAAGCTTAACATTAAGACAACACATACACTGTAATATACAAATAACACAGCCAAATAACGCACACCTTACATTTACAAGATATGATTCAACATATATATTTAACAATATAAAAATGATCAAGATAAGATGATTAATATTATCATGTTAAGTGTAATTTTTACAAGACAACACATACACTGTAATATACAAATAACATATACAAGTTTACCTTTGCTAAATAAAGCACACCTTATATTTATGACATATGATTCAACAGATATATTTAACAATATAAGAATGATCAAGATAAGATTCCCATTATACAATTCTCCAGATATTGCTCAAATTTAGATTAACAAGATAAAAAATTCTCAGATAATATTCCAGCGATAAGATTCCCCAAGGCTATAACAACATTTTCTGAATCGTTTTGTCTCCTTGAACATGTACGACTGCTTTATGATATTGTTTTTATGTTTTATTGTATTTCCATTTTCGTGTCCAAATGTATCGGGTTTGTTGAATGAGAAGATCGTTAACCGCTTAAATAAGAGCCATCAAACCATTATTGGGCCTCAATAATAGTTTCTGTAGCAGATAATGTGAGCTCACTCATTCCAATAAATAAGTGATAGACACTCAAGCGTTCAAATTAATTCCATTACAGGCGTCAGGGTGGAATAGTTTTTCTTATTTAATAATGCTAAAAAGAAACAACTGAATTAATAGACGGAACAAAAAAAAGGCAAGGAAATTCAATCAGCCGAAAATACAATATTACAATTTTGCGCACATTAGTAATATCAATGTTCTTAAATGTCTGCGAAACATGGACTCTAAATATAGATTTACAAAAGAATAAAGTTTCTTTCATTCATTTCTTTCTTAACTTTCCTCATTTGCCTTTAGGTGTCAAGGGGAGATATGATTCACGGTTACTTGCCCTTCTATGGCCTCTTGTCCTGTTATACCTCCTAGAGTTTCTAATATTCCGCTTATCCGTTTTATGTTTGGTTTAGTGTTCTCGCATCATATGTTGGTAACTCGCATTTGTTTTAATTATGTATGTCTTATCACACGCCCGAACCACTTGATCTGTTGGTCGCATAAGAAGATACAAGTTACGGACAGAAGCTGTTACAATACAAAAGACATTCTTTACACAGACCACATCGCAAGTAATACAGTCTGCAGAACCACCTTAAAGGACAGAGTAAGAAACACCGACCTGAAGAAGAAGCTCGAAATTGAACCAGCCACCGAATGCATAAAGAAACAACAGATAAATTGGTTCGGCCACATAAAAAGACAAAAAGAACTAACAATGACTCAAAGAGCCATAAACAAACGCTACGAAAACGCCAGATTAAGAGAAAGACCGAGAAAGAGATGGATAAAGGGAATACTAGAGTCACTAGGAGGGATAACACCAGAAGAGGCAAATAGAAGAGCAAAGAATCGCAGATTGTATCTCCCCTCGACGCCAACGGCAATAGAGGAAGGATAGAAGAAGAAGAAGCAGAACCACCACTAGTAATATAGGTCCACAGGAAGAGTGCCATATTTTGGTAAGAAAAAGAAACAATGCTGGTACGGGAATGTTATATTATAATATTATGTATAATATATTAACATTCTGTTTTCAAATGAAATAGAAAATAAATTAGACGCATTTGAAAACAGAATGCTTGGAAATGATCTCATACACCATAGAATGAATTCAAGACTAGTGCAGAAACAAAAGAAATGACAAAGCTTAAAAAAATATAATCTATAATCGAGAGAAGAAAGTGGTCATATGTTGGCCATGTGATGAGAAGAGACAATAGAATCTCAAAGCAAGCCCTCAAATAGGTACAAGAAAGTAAAACAAACAGACAGACCTAGAGAAAAACTCAAAAGAACACTGAAGTGCGAAGCAACAACAGTAAAACATTCGCTCCCTTCCTGAGATTGGGAGGCTTGCCCAGACTAGGGATGTATAACAGGATGCAGTGCGGGTCCTGTGCGAAGTGTGACACTAGGTAGCAATAATCGGCATGGAGAGTCTAGAATTACTGCCCTTTGTGCTGTCTTCAGCCTCTAGATGATAATAGATGGTTTAGTACTTTCAGGTACAATGACAAGTGTAAAAAAAAAAAAAAAAAGAAAAAGATAATTTTCATTGTAAATATAGGAACACAAAATAATACTTCCTAAAAATATAACATGAAATGTTCGTACTACTTAGAATGTGTCTTGCACTTAAAAAATAGATTTAGAAAATATTGTTTACAAACGTTAGATTTTTCTGATTAAAGTACAACTACAGCAAACCTGCATCAATGCTTTGTCTGGCACTAAGGAAGCGAGTCTTAATCTAAGTTAAAACTATTTAATGTTTTTACTTTTTTTTTTTTTTTAAATAATTCATTGTTCCCTTGAATTGTAATATAAATAGATGTAATGTAGACTAGCCCGTGTGTTACCGGGGCCCCATTATGTGGGATGTAAAGAATAGTGACACTGTGACCTTCCAGGCATGTCGTATGAGGCGACTAAGGAGGTTGATCGATGGCTTGACAAGCTGTCATTGTAAAAAGCATTGTTATGGAAACAGACCATATATTTTAGAAGCAGTGATCTCTGCAATATGTGCCATTTTGGCACGCAAGGTTTCTATTTTTGAGATTGTGGTTCTGTCCTATGTGCCGTCTTCGGCTCGAAAGGACAATAGATAGATAATATATTAAGTATAAAATAGTTGTGCTGCTAAAACATCAATGCTGGAACAGTGAAATGTGGAAAGTATAGAAAAGAGTAGGGGATCTCTTCACGCCCTAAGGCATTTCGGGTATATGATGTTCATCATCATCATCATGTGCCATACCGGTTGGTCGTCATGTCCTTCCACAATCTTCTATCTACAGTGCATCGTATCAGTTCTGTTGTTGACTGTTTCCATTCCATGACACCAAGTTATCTAGTATTTTCTCTCTTTGTCGTCCGCGCCGCTGTTTCCTTTTATTTTCCCTGTTGTAACCAAGTATTCCAACTTTCCACTTCTCATGATGTGACCAAAAAATGTTGATTGTTTCTTTCTGATGTTTCTTTTAAGGAGCTCTCATTTTGTGTTGGCCTCTTTGAGAATTTCCTCATTGAACTTTTTAGCTGTCCAGGAAACTTTCAACATTCTTCTGAGAAATCCAATTTCTGTGACCTCTTACCGTCCTTTAATTTTTTTGTCTACTGTCCATGATCCGCCTCCATGGGTCAGGATTGGTGCTATATATCAGCGATGAACTCTCTTTCTCACTTCTATTGACATAGAAGTTAATGTCCTTATTTCTCAAAGACCAACGACACATGTTAAGAGTTATGTGATCAGAATGACACCAACCGCCATATTTTTCTCCGAAAAAATCTATTATCTATGTAAGGCTGGATGAACCTAGGAACCGTCAAAAGGAATCGAATCTGACGTCATGTCTCTAGTAGTCCAGTTAACTAACTAATGAACTAGGGTCTAGAGATTTAGGGAATGAAAACTGGCTGGACGATGAAAATATATGAAGAAATTTAGAAACTAAAGCTAACAAGTGAACAGAGCATTATTCTGGAGCTTTAGTAGTTTTCAAGGGATCTGTTTACATCAGCAGGCAGACTTCAAACGAGATAGACATTGCCTCATAGCATCTAATATGGTAGACAAAGTATTTATTGTTTGATCTCTCAAAAAGTTAGGAATGTCAACCACAATGTTATTATAAAAAAAGTAAAGTACCCCCGTCACGCCAAGTGGCGTATAGGGAAATATGGTGTTAGGGACCCTATATTTTACAGACCTTCAGCACATGATTTTTGGGGTAATGTGGTCAGTATTACGCCCGTGCTGCTTTACTTTCCCAGAAAAAATCCGGTACCCATTTAAGGCTGGGTGAACCCGGAAGCCGTCGGTTGGGATCGAACCCTACCCCTTGTCCGTAGTAGTCCAGTTCACTAACCACTGAGCTATCGCGGCTCCCACAATGTTATTATATGGAAGGTAATTATAACTGATATGACTATCAGTGGCGAATTATAGCAACTTGAGGTGATTTAACATCGCAATAGACAACTTCTGGTGATTTACCATAGCAGTAGACAACTTCTGGTGATTTACCATAGCAGTAGACAACTTCTGGTGATTTAACATAGCAGTAGACAACTTCTGGTGATTTACCATAGCAGTAGACAACTTCTGGTGATTTAACATAGCAGTAGACAACTTCTGGTGATTTACCATAGCAGTAGACAACTTCTGGTGATTTACCATAGCAGTAGACAACTTCTGGTGATTTACCATAGCATTTAACAATTTGACTTGTCTTAACATCGCAGTAGACAACTTGACTTGACTTAACATCGCAGTAGACAACTTGACTTGACTTAACATCGCAGTAGACAACTTGACTTGACTTAACATCGCAGTAGACAACTTGACTTGACTTAACATCGCAGTAGACAACTTGACTTGTCTTAACATCGCAGTAGACAACTTGACTTGTCTTAACATCGCAGTAGACAACTTGACTTGTCTTAACATCGCAGTAGAAAACTTGACTTGACTTAACATCGCAGTAGACAACTTGACTTGACTTAACATCGCAGTAGACAACTTGACTTGTCTTAACATCGCAGTAGACAACTTGACTTGACTTAACATCGCAGTAGACAACTTGACTTAACATCGCAGTAGACAACTTGACTTGACTTAACATCGCAGTAGACAACTTGACTTGACTTACATCGCAGTAAATAACTTGATATGATATAACATCTCACTAGACAACTTGAGGTGACTTTGACATTATGCACATGCCTGTTGTGGTGGTTAATTATCTTCTGACAGGCTGATTGGCAGCGATATTCTCATTATTAAGTGGATATGTGTTCTTTTCAATCGGTGATAGATCATTGTTTTCACTGATGCACACTCAAACAGACGAATGCCTACTTCCTACAGCGGCTTTCTAGTCCAGTTCGCTAACTGCCTTGTGAAAAGTCTCCAGAGAGTTCGAAGGCTATGGGAGTAAACCCACACAGAAAATCCGGAGAGAGGGACCCTAAGGCAGTGGGTGGTGTATTATCCATGTTTGACATCCCGTGCAACTAAACTTCGGTTCGGAATGTAAGGCCCTTGTTCCTGCTTCGGAACGCTTCAGACAGGAGCCGAGAAGGAGTTTGCGTGTTTTGGGCAAAGACTCTCTTCGTATTATTCGTTAAGGCATAAAGAGCAAAGAACAACAAGATAAGGATGTTCGCAGGGTTTCCATGAGTGAATTCTTTATCAGCAAAGGAAACGTGAAATTTGGCTGCAAATTTCAGTACATTGAAAACAAAAATAAACAATGGCACTGCGACGTTCGTGGAAGCGTTGATTTCAAATTCAGAAGACAGAAAGGCGCAGGAGAAAGGAGACTAGGCAAGCCACCACGAATACACTTTCTTCATTCTGCGGTCGGATATGTCGATCCAATCTTGGCAGATTCAGTCACGAGAGAAGCTGTTCAGTGAATCCAGCATACGACACTATTATTTTACCAAGCTATTGACTTATGATTGTTTGCTACCAACTGTCTGTTAAGACGCCAAAGGCCATATATATATATATATATATATATATATATATATATATATATATATATATAACCGAAATAAAACTTATTACCAAATGTAGGAGTTAAAAATAGAGCATTTCTTTGAGTAATTTAATGTGTAAAAAAAGAGGTGGAAAAATATTGATTGTACCACTGAGGGAAAAATATGGGAAGAAAATATAAGCTTTAAGAGATGTGATATAGCAAACATTTTAAGAGAAGACATGGCAGGAAGTTATAATTGATAACAACTTTAGAGACTGAAAGTTATGAAGAAACATAATCATCTACATCAGCAGGCAAGGCACTCTATAAAGGCGATGATTTTCATAAGAGAGTTCTAGGAGTAGTAAATGTAAATTCTATGTTCCTTGCCATACGATGTGCAGTTATTTTAATTTTTTTTTCAGCCATATTCAGCCTTCTTCAGATCTTATTGTTAATCGTTATATGGTTTGTCTTTAATGAGATTAGATATTCAAAACTATCCACTCTTTTCGATGTTTGTTCTTAATTCATATATCAGTTATTGTTTATCTTAAACTCTCATTTTATCTTTTGTAAAAAAGTACAAGAATTAGAACTAAATAACTACGAGGGGGAAAAAAAGCAGTTGCATTTTTTTTTAACGAAAAAGTTTTACCCGATATGTATTTTAGTTCAGAGAGTGGGGTTATCAGCCCCACCTATCGTTATCACGTTATCAGCTACCGACACACTCTACCGTGCCAAGTTATAAGCAGCAGCCATGAGAATATATACTAACGTCGCGCAGAGTAGCAAGCCGTTTTAGACTGCTGGCACATAGTAGATAACATCACTGTTCTAGGTTAAACCTAAGACACCCATGTGCGACTTGGTATGGACGGTATATTCGATCAGAAGTGTTGCGCAGAGTAAGTTTACATATTATATGCCGAAAACAGTGTCTGTCTACAAGTTCAATGTAGCAAGAGGTTGACGCCTGCGAGTTATGGCCTAGGAGGGCCCACCTCCCTTTGCGTGTCAAGAAGCTGAAGAGCCGAAACACATACCGACAGAGTCCTCTTCTGATGATCATATTGCCTCCTGCTCCGAAGCTCAGTATAAAGTTCCCTGTAACTGTTCACGTCCTAGTAATAGCTAAGTGGATGGCAAAACATTTCATTATATATTTATATATACAGCTATATACATATATACAACGAACGTTCTTTCTTTCTCTTGGATTAAAATAATACATTCAGTTCAGAACTTTATACTCAACTCAACATCATTTCTATCATGAACTAACCGGTGTATTTTTGTGAATTATTCAACCCAGTTTTAGATTTTCCCCAACCATAAGAATTTCTGAAATGAGTTATTGAATTACTTGCGGATCATCATCAATGCACTCCGAACATGTCCATAGGTGCTCAGATCCCCTCCTCATCAAGTCTCGCAGTGTCCAGCGACCGACGACTCCAGATCTGTGTTTGTTGATTAGTGTTCTTACACACCCACTAAATTTATATTGATCATTAATATTTCTAAATATTTAGTCGAAAGATAAAGTAGATTTTGAAAATGTTAGTATATATATATATATATATGTATATTCATATATGTGTGTGGGTGTATTGAATACTAAAACATATAATGTGCAAGAAACATACGATTTTACAGTATCACATATTTATAAGTTAAAAGGTCATGGTAGTTGGTTATTCTAAGGTGTATCCACACCGCAAAGGAAGAAGGCGCAATTTCTCTGTTTTACTCAGGAATTGTGCGTGGGGGTGTCATCGAAACAGAATAGACGGTGATTAACTTCAGTCAGAATCTGACCAATCTAGGAGATTCACAACTGTTAACGATTGCAGACAATACCCAAAACAAAACAAGCTGCCAGTACGCTTGTTCTTTCTGGAGTACTTGTTCTTCACATTTCTTTTAGTACTCAATGTGTATCTGTAAAAGGGCACCAAGTATTAAGTTTTCAAAATAACATATTTTAAGCACGGTGTTTTGTTCTTCCACCTGTCCGTTGACCTTGGTTCGAACAAACTAAAGTGGATTAAGGTGTGAATGGCAAGGGTGGAGTCGAAGTGAAATGTGGCCTTGCTCTGAAATTATTTCGTCAGTAAAAAAGTTCTTTAGTTTCTTCCTTTGTTTCACAAGCTGCAACAACTCTGGTTTCAACTCGTGTCGTGAAATGGGACATTGTCCTCTAGAAGCCACGTCATGATTTGATCTTTTGTTTTTGAAGGTGGAACTTTGTCTTGCTGATCTACAACGTTATGCTATCACGACACTGTCCATTTCTTAGTCATCATCATCATCATGTGCCGTACCGGTTGGCGTATGTGATCATGTCCCTCCACAATCTTCTATCTACAGTGCATCGTATCAGTTCCGTTATTGACTGTTTTCCATGACACCAAGCTATCCAGTATTTTCTCTCTTTGTCGTCCCCGATCTCTCTTTCCTTTTATTTTGCCAGTTGTAACCAAGTATTCCAACTTTCCTCTTGTCATGATGTGCCCGAAAAATGGTGATTGCTTCTTTCTGATGTTTTTTAAGACCTCCCTTTTTGTGTTGGCCTCTTTGAGAACTTCCTCATTGGTCTTTTTAGCTGTCCAGGGAACTTTCAACATTCTTCTGAGAAATCCCATCTCTGTGGCCTCTAATCGTCTTTTCATGTGCTTGTCTACTGTCCATGATTCGCTTCCATAGGTCAGAATTGGTTCTATATAGCACTGATGAACTCTCTTTCTCATTTCTATTGACATAAATTTGTTGCATAAGATATTTTTCATTTTCTGAAATGCTATTTTGGCCTGAGCTATTCTGCTTTTTAGTATTTCTTAGTATTAGAATTTATTCAGGGTGGAGAGGATAGTGTTCTCTATCCAAACCCTAACAATTTGTCCATTCATTTCAGAGTGGTAGTCCCTACAGTCTATATTCTTTGCTTGAAAAGAAGCTCTGCATACTTGTGGTCAGTTTATTCTCTCTGCTGCAAACATGTGGTCTTATAATATTAAAACGTCAACAACAGTTGTGGGCAATATGGTCTTCCCACACTAAAATAGCATTTCTTTAAAAAAAAAAGACAATCAGTAAACCATAATCAGGCTGTTTTAACCTATAAATAATCGATGATGATCATAACCGACCTCTTGGATGTGGTATCCTATTCCATTGCTCTATGACAGCTGTATAAATATGTAAATCTGTATGCTAAAGTACATCTCATAATATTGAGAGGGGATGGATAATCCAGTTAGGATGATTTGTAATTCGTGGTGACATTCTGTCAATCTTGAGGAACTTTGTACTCAGTGCCCGTGCGAGAATATTGTCGTAGACTGCTGGTTTTTCCATAATACACAAGCAATTTTGAGTGCTTGTCTCAATTTATATTCGCTTGCATAGAGAGTAACATTTATACCTGTTTCCCTTGATTTTTTTTGACGGCCTCTAATTCCCAGTCAGGTCTGCCCATTCCTGGCTTCTTGATGTTGTGTTTTTTTTTCATTTGCAAAACTGTTCGTTTTCCATGTCGCATGTTTTTGATAATCCATCAAATCATCTGGCAAAAATGGAGAATAGTGAGAATGCTACAATCACTTCATTCTTGATATCAAGCTATTTTTCCAGATTTCTAGACTGCATACTTTTTTCCACTGCTTTCTTTTATAACTCCACTTTGTTTAAAACAAATTGTATTGAATTTTATTACATAACTTGTGGTCTAGTGAGTCTTTGTGCTCGCATATGTTTGGGACTGCTGTCATGACCCTTTTCTCTTTTGGTCCCGCTTTGATACTAACAGTTATTTGGAGTCAGAAACATCCTAAATTAACAGTTTTATTAGACTCATCACTATGTCTGTCAGATTGGTATAGGCGACTGTGTTCTTTCAAAATTCAATTTTTTCTTTATTGTTTGCTGTGTCACGACATCAAAGTATATAGTATCTTATCTCTTTGTCGTCCGCGATCTTTTTTTCCCCAGTTGTAGCCAAATATTCCAACTTTCCTCATCTAATAATGTCGACAAAAAAAATGTTTGTTTTTCTGATATTTTAGGAACTCCCTTTTTGTGTATTTTCTTAAGCATTTTCTCTTGGTCTTATTATTTATTTAACTAACTAGCCCAAATTTACATAATTGTTATTTATATTCCAGTACAAAATGGCGCGCAATTACGTAACCTCTCCGTACTCTGCAGAAATATCTCAAATACTGGATCTTGGTTTTATTTCTGACATTTCTTTAAGCTCTCACTTTTAAAGAGGTCTAATCATCATCATTTAGTGCCGTATTCGCATCGAAGGTTGGCTGCTACGGAGCGCCTTTCTGCTCTGCCTCTTGTTTTGATAGTGCAGGTTATCATAGGATGTCTTGTCCATCTTTTGATGTTACACGTTCATGTTAATTTTGGTCTGCCTCTACCTCTTTCACCTTGTAATTTTCCTTCCAAGATTACTTTTAACAGGTTGATGTGTCTTTTAGTATGCTCCCAAAAATATCTGGTCTTGTTTGAATTGTGTTTAGTAGTTCTCTTTTCATTTTTAATTGAATAAAAAAACAATTGTTTTCTTTTCTTTCCATCCAATTCTTTCTAGCCTTCTAAAAATCCACATTTCAAAGGCTTCAATTTTCTGTTCTGTTTTCTTGTCTAATGTCCATGCTTCTATACAGTACAGGAATGTTGAGAAGATATGACATTTTGCTATTCTTAGTTTTAGCTCTGGTGTTATTAGTTTTGATGTTAGTAAAATTTCCATAGCATTAAATTTGCATTTTGCCATTCCTATTGTTTTGTTATTTCTGTTTTGTATTTGGTTATAGTAAGTCCAAGGTACTTGTTGTTCTGAACTGTCTCCAGGTCTATTCCGTCAATTTTTATATCCACTTGAAGGTTTTGAGTATTATCTTTGTTTATGATCATAGCTTTTGTCTTTTTGATATTCATATATAATCCATACTTTTTAATTGTAATTTATTTCATTAAGTAATTGTTGTAGATCTTTATGATTTTCTGACAATAATAAAGTATCATCAGCATATCTTGGGTTATTTATTATCTTTCCGTTAGTTTTTAGGTCTGGCATCTCTGTGATGTTTTTAAAGATTCGCTCAGTGTAAAGATTGAAGAGTCCATCGGTGCTATATAGAACCAATTCTGACCTATGGAAGCCAAACAAGGGCAGTAGACAAACAAATGAAAAGACGATTAGAGGCTACCGAGATGGGATTTCTCAGAAGAATGTTGAAAGTTCCCTGGACAGCTAAAAAAAGACCAATGAGGAAGTTCTCAAAGAGGCCAACACAAAAAGGGAGCTCTTAAAAAACATCTTAAAAAAGAAGCAATCAACATTTTTCGGGCACATCATGACAAGAGGAAAGTTGGAATACTTGGTTACAACTGGCAAAATAAAAGGAAAGAGAGATCGGGGACGACAAAGAGAGAAAATACTGGATAGCTTGGTGTCATGGAAAACAGCCAATAACAGAATTGATACGATGCACTGTAGATAGAAGATTGTGGAAGGACAAAATCGCCTATACCAACTGCTATGGCACATGATGATGATAGATTGAACAATCTTGGTGATAGGATGCATCCCCCTGTCCTACTCCTCTTTTGATAACAATAGGAGTAGAGTTCTCTTTGTTATATTTCATTATTGCTGTTTGCTCCCAGTATAAATTACATATTATTGGTTGTCTGTGTCGTCTAGATGTATATCTTTTAAGCAGTCTATAAGTTGTTTATTGTGTATTCTGCTTTGGTGTAGTCTATGAAGCAGGCATATATTGGTTTGATTACTTTTGTGTACTTTTCAATTAACATCCTCATGCAGAATGTGATTCCTTTTCTTCGCAGTGGTTTATACCTGCGTGGAATACTGTTTTTCCTGATTAATCCAGATTGTTGTTCTAATTCCAGACATATTTTATTCCTGAATTCTTTCTGGTATAACCTTTAACAATATTTTTTTTTCTTTTACCTGACTCGTTAAGCTTATTGTTCTAAAATCACTGCATTCAACTGTACCATGATTTTTAGGAAATGCATGGAAATTTATGTTTTTAGTGAGTAAGGGTTAAACATGAAGAAATCTGTTATAACGACCAGATGTCATTTCGTCCCCTATTTCCTTTTCATTCGTATTGCTGGTTAATGTAATGGTCATTTATTTTGGGAATGCCTTATGTCTTACCCTGAACTTCTACACGAAAATGTAATCTGAAGTCGATAGTCAGAGTTTTGTCTTAAATCTAGTCTAACTATCCACATGGACAACTAATGAATTCATGATATTTTCTAGTTATTTTCTTCATTGAATCATGAGCTTCAATGTTGGAGATTGCTAACAGGTTTTTAGTTATCTAATAAGGAAGTTATTTGTGCATCATATTGTTCTTAACTAACATCTATACATGTTTAAAGTAAACCGAATAGATTTAGTGCCCTTGGCAAGAATAGTTCATGTTCTTTATTTTTACAGCTTAGAGATTTAACTAGACATGTTCATGATTTGTAATGTCAACAGCCGTATTAATGACTTATTGTCTTTCATAATCGTGTCATTCATTTTCTTGCCTCTTATATTCTTGTCTTTTACGCTTGTCTTTTATACTCTTGTCTCTAATACTCTTGATTCGAGTACTCTCCAGCCTGTATGTCTCTTATACTCATCTAATAATTTCTCTTAAATTCTTATTTATAGTTCCTGGTCTCCAACTTCCATTATTATCGACTGAATATTTTTCTCGCCTCCTGGTTGTGATGCCTACCTCGGCAGCAAATGCTTGTTATTGGCTCTCACTGAGCTATGCCTGTTGTCTTTTCTGCCATCTTCTTCCATCTTTTCTGGAGACAATACCCTCCATTAATTAATTATTTGTGGTTCTCTCTATACCGTTGTTTCTTTGTCCTGTGCAAAATACATTTTCTTTTTCTTTTCAGTTGATGTATTATTTAGTTATCGATTCGACCACGCGCAGACGAATTTCGCGAAATAATAATATTCTTGATGGTTTCTGTTCAATTGTTTTCCAACATAAAGTACAGCAAAAAAAAACATTGCAAATATGCAGCTCTCGTACACGGTCAGTTACGATTTGTATTGTGCTACTGGAAATAGCTTTACTTGACTAGAACCATCAGTTGGGGCGCGCTTCAATATCTTGTGATAACTTACGAGTTTGCGGTTGCGGTTTGACGCCATTTCTAACAAAATTGAGCACCACACTACTAAACGAATAACGTGAATTATTGCAATGATGTTAAACACTTTATATCCATAACGTATTACATATAATTAAGACAAACGTTCATTTGTAATCACAATCAATCAACACAACGAAACTAATTATATTGTATTTAATTATAATCTTTCAATGCAATAAAAAACGGCTATTATCTTTCATAACAATCATTCCATGAGCATTGTATTGGTTTTGTTTAACTCACACAGCGTTATAATATAATCTCGAGCTTGTCAAATATAATATCAGCGAGTCCCCTCGGTCTTATCATAATCAAACGTTGCAAGACAATTAGACAAATAGGAGACAGAAAAAAGCGTAAAAAGCCCAAGACAAAAGAGAAGAACTGAGACCAAAGTAAACCGTAAACATCAATATGAGCTCATAACACTCAATTAGTCTACGGTTAATACCCAATAGTACACATTTATATAAAGCATTTACTAGGTGTCGAAACAAATTTGCCAAGCTTTGCTACACAGATTTCATGCATTTCTTGCCCCTTGAACATCGTTGACCACGTCATTTGATTTGAAAACGATTTTGAACAACGTTGAAGGAAAAATTCGTCCAGTGCTTTGAAGGCATCACTGTCTGCGTTAAAAATGTTGATTATTTCGAAGGTCATCGCTGCCAAATTTGAATACGGTAAAACTATCATTATTTCTAGACATAATCCGGAAACTTAAATGGTATCATCTCATATGCATTTCCGAACTTACCACACGTACTTTTCAGGACATGTATTCCACGCAGGTATAAACCACTATCTGTTTGGCTAAGTTAGCAATCAGTTAGTTACTGCATGAGATAGGTAACGTGATTTGTAGTCACAATTTTCATTAATAATATTGCTCAGAGAGAATAAATATTGATGCATTTCGCTGCTCAGCCATGTAAGAAAGTTATACGCCAAAATTGTGGAAAAATTACTGAGGCTAATAATAGAACTACAGTAAAGCGATTCTTATATGGTGTTCTGAAAAAAAAACAGAGGATGCCCTGGCACTCTATTCACCTTAAAACAGCTTGCAGAAAAGACGACAGAACACAATCAAAATTTGTACATAGCTTTCATTGACCAGGAAAAAGCAATCGACAGAGTAAACAGAGAACAACTGTGGAAGATACTAACAACATACGGAGCAAGCCAACATCTAATTAAAAGACAATTTAAAAAAGCTACAATTCACACAAACAGCAGGGATAGACTCAAGATGCAACAAAGCTTATCAAATCATTGAACAACTATTACCACTACTGTCCAACAAGAAAATAACTCTAAAGGCAAAACTGGCACTCTACAATACAATCTGCGTCACAAGTTGTGCTACCAATGCCAGTCCTGGACCTTAGATGCAAGAACAATAAGACAAATAACCTCTACTGAGATTAAATGTATTAGATGAATGACAGGAAACAGCATGAGAGAGATAAGATCAGAAATGTAGAACAGAAAAAAAGCTAGAAATAACTCCCGCCACAGAATATATACAGAAACAACAGATAAAATGGTTTGGCCACGTGACAAGGTAGAGTGATCAACATACAACACAAGGAGCCCTCAATAAACGTTGTGAGAATACCAGACCCAAGGGTGTCGACCACGAAAAAGATGGATTGACGGAATACTAGAAACACTAAGAAACATAGCAGCAGAGGCGAACAGAAGAGCAAAATATCGACAATTATATCTCCCCTCGACGCTGAAAGGCAAATTAGGAAGAAAAGATGCAAAGAAGAGAATAAACCAGAAATGATTTTGCTCAAAGGGAATACAACATCAATGAGTTTTATGAGCACCGTAATGTGAAATTTTAACATGAAAAAATGTGTCAGAATCTGAGCAATCAAGTGTCTGCACAGATAACACCTGAAGATGGGAAAATGTGGCGTGTTGGTTTTCAATTATTTAAACTTAGACACATTCTGAGCATAATGTGTTTGTGAATAAGTAAAGACATGAACCAATTACTGCACACGCGCATTGCCAACATCAAAGACATCGTCTCTACAATACATTTTGGCTGCATTAAAAGCAACAAGAAATATGATTTGCATAGCTAATCAGATACAAGAACCTTGAATTTGTTTCTTTCCTTTCTATGTCCGTTAGCTTTACAATGTCGAAGGGAGATATAGTTTATGATCATGTTGGTCTTCTGTTAGTCTCATATATTATTATGTTTTCTTAGTGTTCCCAATATTCAACCACACAACCTTTTATCGAAAATTAAATCTAGTTTTCTTGAATTGTTTATTGAAGGCCCGTTGTGTCGTAGTTTGACCTTACAGTCTAATCACGTGGCCAACCCATTTTATCTGCTGTTTCTTTACGTATTCAATGTTGAAAATGATTTCTTGCCTTCGCTCTCTGTTCTTCACTTCTGATATGATCTCCCGGGCTGTTGAATTTAGAGGAAGACTTAATTAACATTTAATTCTGTGGTAGAACTACGAGCTGTGAGACACGAGTAATCTGTTGCAAGAACTACAACTATGAATAGAGCAGTTTAAGGCAAGAACTACGAACTAAGAAAAGATCAGTCTGCTGCAAGAACTACAATTAAGAAAATAGTAATCTGCTGCAAGATCTACAATTGAGAAAAGGGCAATCTGCTGCCAGATTTACAATTGAGAAAAGAGCAATCTGCTGCCAGATTTACAATTGAGAAAAGAGCAATCTGCTGCCAGATTTACAATTGAGAAAAAAGCAATCTGCTGCCAGATTTACAATTGAGAAAAGACCAATCTGCTGCAAGAACTACAATTGAGAAAAAAGCAATCTGCTGCCAGATTTACAATTGTGAAAAGAGCAATCTGCTGCCAGATTTACAATTGTGAAAAGAGCAATCTGCTGCCAGATTTACAATTGAGAAAAGAGCAATCTGCTGCCAGATTTACAATTGAGAAAAGAGCAATCTGCTGCCAGATTTACAATTGAGAAAAGAGCAATCTGCTGCCAGATTTACAATTGTGAAAAGAGCAATCTGCTTCCAGATTTACAATTGTGAAAAGAGCAATCTGCTGCCAGATTTACAATTGAGAAAAGAGCAATCTACTGCCAGATTTACAATTTAGAAAAAAAAAACCTACTGCCAGATTTACAAATGAGATAAGAGCAATCTGCTGCCGGATTTACAAATGTGAAAAGAGCAATCTGCTGCCAGATTTACAATTGAGAAGAGAGCAATCTGCTGCAAAAACTACAATTGAGAAAAGGGCAATCTGCTGCCAGATTTACAATTGAGAAAAGAGCAATCTGCTGCCAGATTTACAATTGAGAAAAAAGCAATCTGCTGCCAGATTTACAATTTTGAAAAGAGCAATCTGCTGAAAGATTTACAATTGTGAAAAGAGCAATCTGCTGCCAGATTTAAAATTGAGAAAAGACCAATCTGCTGCCAGATTTACAATTCAGAAAAGAGCAAACTGCTGCCAGATCTACAAATTTGAAAAGAGAAATCTGCTGCAAGAACTACAATTGAGAAAAGTGGAATCTTCTGCCAGATCTATTATTGAGAAAAGAGCCAAGAACTACAATTGAGAAAAGGGAAATCTGCTGTCAGATTTACAATTGAGAAAAGAGCAATCTGCTGCGAGATTTACAATTGAGAAAAGAACAATCTGGTGCAAGAACTACAAATGGGAAAAGAGCAATCTGCTGCAAGAACTACAATTGAGAAAAGGGCTATCTGCTGCAAGAACTACGAGCGCAGACGAGAACAATTTTCTGCAAGTACTACAGCTGAGATAAGAGGGGAGACAAAATGTGAGATAAGAGCAATTTGTAGCAACAAATACGAACTGTGAGATAATAGCAATCTGTTGCATGAACTACGAGCTGTGAGATAAGAGCAATATGTTGCAAGAACTACGAGCTGTGAGATAAGAGCAATCTGTTGCTAGAACAACGAGCTGAGATAAGAGCAATCTGTTGCAAGAACTACGAGCTGAGATAAGAGCAATCTGTAGCAAGAACTACGAGCTGTGATAAGAGCAATCTGTAGCAAGAACTACGAGCTGAGAGATAAGAGCAATCTGTAGCAAGAATTACGAGCTGAGATAAGAGCAATCTGTAGCAAGAACTACGAGCTGAGATAAGAGCAATCTGTAGCAAGAACTACGAGCTGAGATAAGAGCAATCTGTAGCAACAACTACGAGCTTAGAGAAGAGCAATCTGTAGCAAGAACTACGAGCTGAGATAAGAGCAATCTGTAGCAAGAACTACGAGCTGTGATAAAAGCAATCTGTAGCAAGAACTACGAGCTGTGATAAGAGCAATCTGTAGCAAGAACTACGAGCTGTGATAAGAGCAATCTGTAGCAAGAACTACGAGCTGAGAGATAAGAGCAATCTGTAGCAAGAACTACGAGCTGAGATAAGAGCAATCTGTAGCAAGAACTACGAGCTGTGAGATAAGAGCAATCTGTTGCAAGAACTACGAGCTGAGATAAGAGCAATCTGTAGCAACAACTACGAGCTGTGAGATCAGAACAATCTGTAGCAACAACTACGAGCTGTGAGACAAGAACAATCTGTAGCAACAACTACGAGCTGTGAGAGAACAATCTGTAGCAACAACTACGAGCTGTGAGAGAACAATCTGTAGCAACAACTACGAGCTGTGAGACAACAATCTGTTGCAACAACTACGAGCTGTGAGACAAGAACAATCTGTAGCAACAACTACGAGTTTTGAGACAAGAATAATCTGTAGCAACAACTACGAGCTGTGAGACAACAATCTGTTACAACAACGACGAGCTGTGAGACAAGAACAATCTGTAGCAAGAACTACGAGCTGTGAGACAAGAACAATCTGTAGCAAGAACTACGAGCTGTGAGACGAGAACAATCTGTTGCAACAACTACGAGCTGTGAAACAAGAACAATCTGTTGCAACAACTACGAGTTGTGAGACAACAATCTGTAGCAACAACTACGAGCTGTGAGACAAGAACAATCTGTAGCAAGAACTACGAGCTGTGAGACGAGAACAATCTGTTGCAACAACTACGAGCTGTGAGACAACAATCTGTTACAACAACGACGAGCTGTGAGACAAGAACAATCTGTAGCAAGAACTACGAGCTGTGAGACGAGAACAATCTGTAGCAACAACTACGAGCTGTGAGACAACAATCTGTTACAACAACGACGAGCTGTGAGACAAGAACAATCTGTAGCAAGAACTACGAGCTGTGAGACAACAATCTGTTGCAACAACTACGAGCTGTGAGACAAGAACAATCTGTTGCAACAACTACGAGCTGTGACACGAGAACAATCTGTTGCAACAACTACGAGCTGTGAGACAAGAACAATCTGTTGCAACAACTACGAGCTGTGAGACAAGAACAATCTGTAGCAAGAACTACGAGCTGTGAGACAAGAACAATCTGTAGCAAGAACTACGAGCTGTGAGACAAGAACAATCTGTAGCAAGAACTACGAGCTGTGAGACAAGAGCAATCTGTAGCAAGAACTACGAGCTGTGAGACAAGAGCAATCTGTAGCAAGAACTACGAGCTGTGAGACAAGAGCAATCTGTAGCAAGAACTACGAGCTGTGAGACAAGAGCAATCTGTAGCAAGAACTACGAGCTGTGAGACAAGAGCAATCTGTAGCAACAACTACGAGCTGTGAGACAAGAACAATCTGTAGCAAGAACTAGGAGCTGTGAGGCAAGAACAATCTGGTGCAAGAACTACGAGCTGTGAGACAAGAACAATCTGTAGCAAGAACTACGAGCTGTGAGACAAGAACAATCTGTAGCAACAACTACGAGCTGTGAGACAACAACAATCTGGTGCAACAACTACGAGCTGTGAGACAAAAACAATCTGGTGCAAGAACTACGAGCTATGATACAAAAACAATCTGGTGCAAGATCTACAATTGAGAAAAGAGCAATCTGCTTCAAGAACTACAATTGAGAAAAGAGCAATCTGCTGCAAGAACTACAATTGAGAAAAGAGCAATCTGCTGCAAGAACTACAATTGAGAAAAGGGCAATCTGCTGCCAGATTTACAATTGAGAAAAGAGCAATCTGCTGCCAGATTTACAATTGAGAAAAGACCAATCTGCTGCAAGAACTACAATTGAGAAAAGAGCAATCTGCTGCCAGATTTACAATTGAGAAAAGAGCAATCTGCTGCCAGATTTACAATTGAGAAAAAAGCAATCTGCTGCCAGATTTACAATTGTGAAAAGAGCAATCTGCTTCCAGATTTACAATTGTGAAAAGAGCAATCTGCTGCCAGATTTACAATTGAGAAAAGAGCAATCTACTGCCAGATTTACAATTTAGAAAAGAGCAACCTACTGCCAGATTTACAAATGAGATAAGAGCAATCTGCTGCAAGATCTACAATTGAGAAAAGGGCAATCTGCTGCCAAATGTACAATTGAGAAAAGAGCAATCTGCTGCCAGATTTACAATTGAGAAAAGACCAATCTGCTGCAAGAACTACAATTGAGAAAAGAGCAATCTGCTGCCAGATTTACAATTTTGAAAAGAGCAATCTGCTGCCAGATTTACAATTTTGAAAAGAGCAATCTGCTGCCAGATTTACAATTGAGAAAAGAGCAATCTGCTGCCAGATTTACAATTGAGAAAAGAGCAATCTGCTGCAAGAACTACAATTGAGAAAAGAGCAATAAGCTGCCAGATTTACAATTGAGAAAAGAGCAATCGGCTGCCTGATTTACAATTGATTAAAGGGCAATGTGTTGCCAGATTTACGATTGAGATAAAAGCAATCTGCTGCAAGAACTACAATTGAGAAAAGAGCAATCTAATGCCAGATTTACAATTGAGAAAAGAGCAACCTAATGCCAGATTTACAATTGAGAAAAGAGCAATCTGCTGCCAGATTTAAAATTGAGAACAGAGCAATCTACTGCCAGATTTACAATTGTGAAAAGAGCAATCTGCTGCCAGATTTACAATTCAGAAAAGAGCAAACTGCTGCCAGATCTCCAAATTTGAAAAGAGAAATCTGCTGCAAGAACTACAATTGGGAAAAGTGGAATCTTCTGCCAGATCTATTATTGAGAAAAGAGCCAAGAACTACAATTGAGAAAAGGGCAATCTGCTGTCAGATTTACAATTGAGAAAAGAGCAATCTGCTGCGAGATTTACAATTGAGAAAAGAACAATCTGGTGCAAGACCTACAAATGGGAAAAGAGCAATCTGCTGCAAGAACTACAATTGAGAAAAGGGCTATCTGCTGCAAGAACTACGAGCGCAGACAAGAACAATTTTCTGCAAGTACTACAGCTGAGATAAGAGGGGAGACAAAATGTGAGATAAGAGCAATTTGTAGCAACAAATACGAACTGTGAGATAATAGCAATCTGTTGCATGAACTACGAGCTGTGAGATAAGAGCAATATGTTGCAAGAACTACGAGCTGTGAGATAAGAGCAATCTGTTGCAAGAACTACGAGCTGAGATAAGAGCAATCTGTTGCAAGAACTACGAGCTGAGATAAGAGCAATCTGTAGCAAGAACTACGAGCTGTGATAAGAGCAATCTGTAGCAAGAACTACGAGCTGAGAGATAAGAGCAATCTGTAGCAAGAACTACGAGCTGAGATAAGAGCAATCTGTAGCAAGAACTACGAGCTGAGATAAGAGCAATCTGTAGCAAGAACTACGAGCTGAGATAAGAGCAATCTGTAGCAACAACTACGAGCTTAGAGAAGAGCAATCTGTAGCAAGAACTACGAGCTGAGATAAGAGCAATCTGTAGCAAGAACTACGAGCTGTGATAAGAGCAATCTGTAGCAAGAACTACGAGCTGTGATAAGAGCAATCTGTAGCAAGAACTACGAGCTGAGATAAGAGCAATCTTTAGCAAGAACTACGAGCTGTGAGATAAGAGCAATCTGTTGCAAGAACTACGAGCTGAGATAAGAGCAATCTGTAGCAACAACTACGAGCTGTGAGATCAGAACAATCTGTAGCAACAACTACGAGCTGTGAGACAAGAACAATCTGTAGCAACAACTACGAGCTGTGAGAGAACAATCTGTAGCAACAACTACGAGCTGTGAGAGAACAATCTGTAGCAACAACTACGAGCTGTGAGACAACAATCTGTTGCAACAACTACGAGCTGTGAGACAAGAACAATCTGTAGCAACAACTACGAGCTTTGAGACAAGAATAATCTGTAGCAACAACTACGAGCTGTGAGACAAGAACAATCTGTAGCAAGAACTACGAGCTGTGAGACAAGAATAATCTGTAGCAACAACTACGAGCTGTGAGACAACAATCTGTTACAACAACGACGAGCTGTGAGACAAGAACAATCTGTAGCAAGAACTACGAGCTGTGAGACAAGAACAATCTGTAGCAAGAACTACGAGCTGTGAGACGAGAACAATCTGTTGCAACAACTATGAGCTGTGAGACAAGAACAATCTGTTGCAACAACTACGAGTTGTGAGAGAACAATCTGTAGCAACAACTACGAGCTGTGAGACAATAACAATCTGTAGCAAGAACTACGAGCTGTGAGATGAGAACAATCTGTTGCAACAACTACGAGCTGTGAGACAACAATCTTTTACAACAACGACGAGCTGTGAGACAAGAACAATCTGTAGCAAGAACTACGAGCTGTGAGACGAGAACAATCTGTAGCAACAACTACGAGCTGTGAGACAACAATCTGTTGCAACAACTACGAGCTGTGAGACAAGAACAATCTGTAGCAAGAACTACGAGCTGTGAGACAAGAACAATCTGTAGCAAGAACTACGAGCTGTGAGACAAGAACAATCTGTAGCAAGAACTACGAGCTGTGAGACAAGAGCAATCTGTAGCAAGAACTACGAGCTGTGAGACAAGAGCAATCTGTAGCAAGAACTACGAGCTGTGAGACAAGAGCAATCTGTAGCAAGAACTACGAGCTGTGAGACAAGAGCAATCTGTAGCAAGAACTACGAGCTGTGAGACAAGAGCAATCTGTAGCAACAACTACGAGCTGTGAGACAAGAACAATCTGTAGCAAGAACTACGAGCTGTGAGACAAGAACAATCTGGTGCAAGAACTACGAGCTGTGAGACAAGAACAATCTGTAGCAAGAACTACGAGCTGTGAGACAAGAACAATCTGTAGCAACAACTACGAGCTGTGAGACAACAACAATCTGGTGCAACAACTACGAGCTGTGAGACAAAAACAATCTGGTGCAAGAACTACGAGCTATGAGACAAAAACAATCTGGTGCAAGATCTACAATTGAGAAAAGAGCAATCTGCTTCAAGAACTACAATTGAGAAAAGAGCAATCTGCTGCAAGAACTACAATTGAGAAAAGAGCAATCTGCTGCAAGAACTACAATTGAGAAAAGGGCAATCTGCTGCCAGATTTACAATTGAGAAAAGAGCAATCTGCTGCCAGATTTACAATTGAGAAAAGACCAATCTGCTGCAAGAACTACAATTGAGAAAAGAGCAATCTGCTGCCAGATTTACAATTGAGAAAAGAGCAATCTGCTGCCAGATTTACAATTGAGAAAAAAGCAATCTGCTGCCAGCGTTACAATTGTGAAAAGAGCAATCTGCTTCCAGATTTACAATTGTGAAAAGAGCAATCTGCTGCCAGATTTACAATTGAGAAAAGAGCAATCTACTGCCAGATTTACAATTTAGAAAAGAGCAACCTACAGCCAGATTTACAAATGAGATAAGAGCAATCTGCTGCCGGATTTACAAATGTGAAAAGAGCAATCTGCTGCCAGATTTACAATTGAGGAAAGAGCAATCTGCTGCAAGATCTACAATTGAGAAAAGGGCAATCTGCTGCCAGATGTACAATTGAGAAAAGAGCAATCTGCTGCCAGATTTACAATTGAGAAAAGACCAATCTGCTGCAAGAACTACAATTGAGAAAAGAGCAATCTGCTGCCAGATTTACAATTTTGAAAAGAGCAATCTGCTGCCAGATTTACAATTTTGAAAAGAGCAATCTGCTGCCAGATTTACAATTGAGAAAAGAGCAATCTGCTGCCAGATTTACAATTAAGAAATGAGCAATCTGCTGCCAGATTTACAATTGAGAAAAGAGCAATCTGCTGCAAGAACTACAATTGAGAAAAGAGCAATAAGCTGCCAGATTTACAATTGAGAAAAGAGCAATCGGCTGCCTGATTTACAATTGATTAAAGGGCAATGTGTTGCCAGATTTACGATTGAGATAAAAGCAATCTGCTGCAAGAACTACAATTGAGAAAAGAGCAATCTAATGCCAGATTTACAATTGAGAAAAGAGCAACCTAATGCCAGATTTACAATTGAGAAAAGAGCAATCTGCTGCCAGATTTAAAATTGAGAACAGAGCAATCTACTGCCAGATTTACAATTGTGAAAAGAGCAATCTGCTGCCAGATTTACAATTCAGAAAAGAGCAAACTGCTGCCAGATCTACAAATTTGAAAAGAGAAATCTGCTGCAAGAACTACAATTGAGAAAAGTGGAATCTTCTGCCAGATCTATTATTGAGAAAAGAGCCAAGAACTACAATTGAGAAAAGGGCAATCTGCTGTCAGATTTACAATTGAGAAAAGAGCAATCTGCTGCGAGATTTACAATTGAGAAAAGAACAATCTGGTGCAAGAACTACAAATGGGAAAAGAGCAATCTGCTGCAAGAACTACAATTGAGAAAAGGGCTATCTGCTGCAAGAACTACGAGCGCAGACAAGAACAATTTTCTGCAAGTACTACAGCTGAGATAAGAGGGGAGACAAAATGTGAGATAAGAGCAATTTGTAGCAACAAATACGAACTGTGAGATAATAGCAATCTGTTGCATGAACTACGAGCTGTGAGATAAGAGCAATATGTTGCAAGAACTACGAGCTGTGAGATAAGAGCAATCTGTTGCAAGAACTACGAGCTGAGATAAGAGCAATCTGTTGCAAGAACTACGAGCTGAGATAAGAGCAATCTGTAGCAAGAACTACGAGCTGTGATAAGAGCAATCTGTAGCAAGAACTACGAGCTGAGAGATAAGAGCAATCTGTAGCAAGAACTACGAGCTGAGATAAGAGCAATCTGTAGCAAGAACTACGAGCTGAGATAAGAGCAATCTGTAGCAAGAACTACGAGCTGAGATAAGAGCAATCTGTAGCAACAACTACGAGCTTAGAGAAGAGCAATCTGTAGCAAGAACTACGAGCTGAGATAAGAGCAATCTGTAGCAAGAACTACGAGCTGTGATAAGAGCAATCTGTAGCAAGAACTACGAGCTGTGATAAGAGCAATCTGTAGCAAGAACTACGAGCTGAGATAAGAGCAATCTTTAGCAAGAACTACGAGCTGTGAGATAAGAGCAATCTGTTGCAAGAACTACGAGCTGAGAAAAGAGCAATCTGTAGCAACAACTACGAGCTGTGAGATCAGAACAATCTGTAGCAACAACTACGAGCTGTGAGACAAGAACAATCTGTAGCAACAACTACGAGCTGTGAGAGAACAATCTGTAGCAACAACTACGAGCTGTGAGAGAACAATCTGTAGCAACAACTACGAGCTGTGAGACAACAATCTGTTGCAACAACTACGAGCTGTGAGACAAGAACAATCTGTAGCAACAACTACGAGCTTTGAGACAAGAATAATCTGTAGCAACAACTACGAGCTGTGAGACAAGAACAATCTGTAGCAAGAACTACGAGCTGTGAGACAAGAATAATCTGTAGCAACAACTACGAGCTGTGAGACAACAATCTGTTACAACAACGACGAGCTGTGAGACAAGAACAATCTGTAGCAAGAACTACGAGCTGTGAGACAAGAACAATCTGTTGCAACAACTATGAGCTGTGAGACAAGAACAATATGTTGCAACAACTACGAGTTGTGAGAGAACAATCTGTAGCAACAACTATGAGCTGTGAGACAATAACAATCTGTAGCAAGAACTACGAGCTGTGAGATGAGAACAATCTGTTGCAACAACTACGAGCTGTGAGACAACAATCTGTTACAACAACGACGAGCTGTGAGACAAGAACAATCTGTAGCAAGAACTACGAGCTGTGAGACAAGAGCAATCTGTAGCAACAACTACGAGCTGTGAGACAAGAACAATCTGTAGCAAGAACTAGGAGCTGTGAGGCAAGAACAATCTGGTGCAAGAACTACGAGCTGTGAGACAAGAACAATCTGTAGCAAGAACTACGAGCTGTGAGACAAGAACAATCTGTAGCAACAACTACGAGCTGTGAGACAACAACAATCTGGTGCAACAACTACGAGCTGTGAGACAAAAACAATCTGGTGCAAGAACTACGAGCTATGATACAAAAACAATCTGGTGCAAGATCTACAATTGAGAAAAGAGCAATCTGCTTCAAGAACTACAATTGAGAAAAGAGCAATCTGCTGCAAGAACTACAATTGAGAAAAGAGCAATCTGCTGCAAGAACTACAATTGAGAAAAGGGCAATCTGCTGCCAGATTTACAATTGAGAAAAGAGCAATCTGCTGCCAGATTTACAATTGAGAAAAGACCAATCTGCTGCAAGAACTACAATTGAGAAAAGAGCAATCTGCTGCCAGATTTACAATTGAGAAAAGAGCAATCTGCTGCCAGATTTACAATTGAGAAAAAAGCAATCTGCTGCCAGATTTACAATTGTGAAAAGAGCAATCTGCTTCCAGATTTACAATTGTGAAAAGAGCAATCTGCTGCCAGATTTACAATTGAGAAAAGAGCAATCTACTGCCAGATTTACAATTTAGAAAAGAGCAACCTACTGCCAGATTTACAAATGAGATAAGAGCAATCTGCTGCAAGATCTACAATTGAGAAAAGGGCAATCTGCTGCCAAATGTACAATTGAGAAAAGAGCAATCTGCTGCCAGATTTACAATTGAGAAAAGACCAATCTGCTGCAAGAACTACAATTGAGAAAAGAGCAATCTGCTGCCAGATTTACAATTTTGAAAAGAGCAATCTGCTGCCAGATTTACAATTTTGAAAAGAGCAATCTGCTGCCAGATTTACAATTGAGAAAAGAGCAATCTGCTGCCAGATTTACAATTGAGAAAAGAGCAATCTGCTGCAAGAACTACAATTGAGAAAAGAGCAATAAGCTGCCAGATTTACAATTGAGAAAAGAGCAATCGGCTGCCTGATTTACAATTGATTAAAGGGCAATGTGTTGCCAGATTTACGATTGAGATAAAAGCAATCTGCTGCAAGAACTACAATTGAGAAAAGAGCAATCTAATGCCAGATTTACAATTGAGAAAAGAGCAACCTAATGCCAGATTTACAATTGAGAAAAGAGCAATCTGCTGCCAGATTTAAAATTGAGAACAGAGCAATCTACTGCCAGATTTACAATTGTGAAAAGAGCAATCTGCTGCCAGATTTACAATTCAGAAAAGAGCAAACTGCTGCCAGATCTCCAAATTTGAAAAGAGAAATCTGCTGCAAGAACTACAATTGGGAAAAGTGGAATCTTCTGCCAGATCTATTATTGAGAAAAGAGCCAAGAACTACAATTGAGAAAAGGGCAATCTGCTGTCAGATTTACAATTGAGAAAAGAGCAATCTGCTGCGAGATTTACAATTGAGAAAAGAACAATCTGGTGCAAGACCTACAAATGGGAAAAGAGCAATCTGCTGCAAGAACTACAATTGAGAAAAGGGCTATCTGCTGCAAGAACTACGAGCGCAGACAAGAACAATTTTCTGCAAGTACTACAGCTGAGATAAGAGGGGAGACAAAATGTGAGATAAGAGCAATTTGTAGCAACAAATACGAACTGTGAGATAATAGCAATCTGTTGCATGAACTACGAGCTGTGAGATAAGAGCAATATGTTGCAAGAACTACGAGCTGTGAGATAAGAGCAATCTGTTGCAAGAACTACGAGCTGAGATAAGAGCAATCTGTTGCAAGAACTACGAGCTGAGATAAGAGCAATCTGTAGCAAGAACTACGAGCTGTGATAAGAGCAATCTGTAGCAAGAACTACGAGCTGAGAGATAAGAGCAATCTGTAGCAAGAACTACGAGCTGAGATAAGAGCAATCTGTAGCAAGAACTACGAGCTGAGATAAGAGCAATCTGTAGCAAGAACTACGAGCTGAGATAAGAGCAATCTGTAGCAACAACTACGAGCTTAGAGAAGAGCAATCTGTAGCAAGAACTACGAGCTGAGATAAGAGCAATCTGTAGCAAGAACTACGAGCTGTGATAAGAGCAATCTGTAGCAAGAACTACGAGCTGTGATAAGAGCAATCTGTAGCAAGAACTACGAGCTGAGATAAGAGCAATCTTTAGCAAGAACTACGAGCTGTGAGATAAGAGCAATCTGTTGCAAGAACTACGAGCTGAGATAAGAGCAATCTGTAGCAACAACTACGAGCTGTGAGATCAGAACAATCTGTAGCAACAACTACGAGCTGTGAGACAAGAACAATCTGTAGCAACAACTACGAGCTGTGAGAGAACAATCTGTAGCAACAACTACGAGCTGTGAGAGAACAATCTGTAGCAACAACTACGAGCTGTGAGACAACAATCTGTTGCAACAACTACGAGCTGTGAGACAAGAACAATCTGTAGCAACAACTACGAGCTTTGAGACAAGAATAATCTGTAGCAACAACTACGAGCTGTGAGACAAGAACAATCTGTAGCAAGAACTACGAGCTGTGAGACAAGAATAATCTGTAGCAACAACTACGAGCTGTGAGACAACAATCTGTTACAACAACGACGAGCTGTGAGACAAGAACAATCTGTAGCAAGAACTACGAGCTGTGAGACAAGAACAATCTGTAGCAAGAACTACGAGCTGTGAGACGAGAACAATCTGTTGCAACAACTATGAGCTGTGAGACAAGAACAATCTGTTGCAACAACTACGAGTTGTGAGAGAACAATCTGTAGCAACAACTACGAGCTGTGAGACAATAACAATCTGTAGCAAGAACTACGAGCTGTGAGATGAGAACAATCTGTTGCAACAACTACGAGCTGTGAGACAACAATCTTTTACAACAACGACGAGCTGTGAGACAAGAACAATCTGTAGCAAGAACTACGAGCTGTGAGACGAGAACAATCTGTAGCAACAACTACGAGCTGTGAGACAACAATCTGTTGCAACAACTACGAGCTGTGAGACAAGAACAATCTGTAGCAAGAACTACGAGCTGTGAGACAAGAACAATCTGTAGCAAGAACTACGAGCTGTGAGACAAGAACAATCTGTAGCAAGAACTACGAGCTGTGAGACAAGAGCAATCTGTAGCAAGAACTACGAGCTGTGAGACAAGAGCAATCTGTAGCAAGAACTACGAGCTGTGAGACAAGAGCAATCTGTAGCAAGAACTACGAGCTGTGAGACAAGAGCAATCTGTAGCAAGAACTACGAGCTGTGAGACAAGAGCAATCTGTAGCAACAACTACGAGCTGTGAGACAAGAACAATCTGTAGCAAGAACTACGAGCTGTGAGACAAGAACAATCTGGTGCAAGAACTACGAGCTGTGAGACAAGAACAATCTGTAGCAAGAACTACGAGCTGTGAGACAAGAACAATCTGTAGCAACAACTACGAGCTGTGAGACAACAACAATCTGGTGCAACAACTACGAGCTGTGAGACAAAAACAATCTGGTGCAAGAACTACGAGCTATGAGACAAAAACAATCTGGTGCAAGATCTACAATTGAGAAAAGAGCAATCTGCTTCAAGAACTACAATTGAGAAAAGAGCAATCTGCTGCAAGAACTACAATTGAGAAAAGAGCAATCTGCTGCAAGAACTACAATTGAGAAAAGGGCAATCTGCTGCCAGATTTACAATTGAGAAAAGAGCAATCTGCTGCCAGATTTACAATTGAGAAAAGACCAATCTGCTGCAAGAACTACAATTGAGAAAAGAGCAATCTGCTGCCAGATTTACAATTGAGAAAAGAGCAATCTGCTGCCAGATTTACAATTGAGAAAAAAGCAATCTGCTGCCAGCGTTACAATTGTGAAAAGAGCAATCTGCTTCCAGATTTACAATTGTGAAAAGAGCAATCTGCTGCCAGATTTACAATTGAGAAAAGAGCAATCTACTGCCAGATTTACAATTTAGAAAAGAGCAACCTACAGCCAGATTTACAAATGAGATAAGAGCAATCTGCTGCCGGATTTACAAATGTGAAAAGAGCAATCTGCTGCCAGATTTACAATTGAGGAAAGAGCAATCTGCTGCAAGATCTACAATTGAGAAAAGGGCAATCTGCTGCCAGATGTACAATTGAGAAAAGAGCAATCTGCTGCCAGATTTACAATTGAGAAAAGACCAATCTGCTGCAAGAACTACAATTGAGAAAAGAGCAATCTGCTGCCAGATTTACAATTTTGAAAAGAGCAATCTGCTGCCAGATTTACAATTTTGAAAAGAGCAATCTGCTGCCAGATTTACAATTGAGAAAAGAGCAATCTGCTGCCAGATTTACAATTAAGAAATGAGCAATCTGCTGCCAGATTTACAATTGAGAAAAGAGCAATCTGCTGCAAGAACTACAATTGAGAAAAGAGCAATAAGCTGCCAGATTTACAATTGAGAAAAGAGCAATCGGCTGCCTGATTTACAATTGATTAAAGGGCAATGTGTTGCCAGATTTACGATTGAGATAAAAGCAATCTGCTGCAAGAACTACAATTGAGAAAAGAGCAATCTAATGCCAGATTTACAATTGAGAAAAGAGCAACCTAATGCCAGATTTACAATTGAGAAAAGAGCAATCTGCTGCCAGATTTAAAATTGAGAACAGAGCAATCTACTGCCAGATTTACAATTGTGAAAAGAGCAATCTGCTGCCAGATTTACAATTCAGAAAAGAGCAAACTGCTGCCAGATCTACAAATTTGAAAAGAGAAATCTGCTGCAAGAACTACAATTGAGAAAAGTGGAATCTTCTGCCAGATCTATTATTGAGAAAAGAGCCAAGAACTACAATTGAGAAAAGGGCAATCTGCTGTCAGATTTACAATTGAGAAAAGAGCAATCTGCTGCGAGATTTACAATTGAGAAAAGAACAATCTGGTGCAAGAACTACAAATGGGAAAAGAGCAATCTGCTGCAAGAACTACAATTGAGAAAAGGGCTATCTGCTGCAAGAACTACGAGCGCAGACAAGAACAATTTTCTGCAAGTACTACAGCTGAGATAAGAGGGGAGACAAAATGTGAGATAAGAGCAATTTGTAGCAACAAATACGAACTGTGAGATAATAGCAATCTGTTGCATGAACTACGAGCTGTGAGATAAGAGCAATATGTTGCAAGAACTACGAGCTGTGAGATAAGAGCAATCTGTTGCAAGAACTACGAGCTGAGATAAGAGCAATCTGTTGCAAGAACTACGAGCTGAGATAAGAGCAATCTGTAGCAAGAACTACGAGCTGTGATAAGAGCAATCTGTAGCAAGAACTACGAGCTGAGAGATAAGAGCAATCTGTAGCAAGAACTACGAGCTGAGATAAGAGCAATCTGTAGCAAGAACTACGAGCTGAGATAAGAGCAATCTGTAGCAAGAACTACGAGCTGAGATAAGAGCAATCTGTAGCAACAACTACGAGCTTAGAGAAGAGCAATCTGTAGCAAGAACTACGAGCTGAGATAAGAGCAATCTGTAGCAAGAACTACGAGCTGTGATAAGAGCAATCTGTAGCAAGAACTACGAGCTGTGATAAGAGCAATCTGTAGCAAGAACTACGAGCTGAGATAAGAGCAATCTTTAGCAAGAACTACGAGCTGTGAGATAAGAGCAATCTGTTGCAAGAACTACGAGCTGAGAAAAGAGCAATCTGTAGCAACAACTACGAGCTGTGGGATCAGAACAATCTGTAGCAACAACTACGAGCTGTGAGACAAGAACAATCTGTAGCAACAACTACGAGCTGTGAGAGAACAATCTGTAGCAACAACTACGAGCTGTGAGAGAACAATCTGTAGCAACAACTACGAGCTGTGAGACAACAATCTGTTGCAACAACTACGAGCTGTGAGACAAGAACAATCTGTAGCAACAACTACGAGCTTTGAGACAAGAATAATCTGTAGCAACAACTACGAGCTGTGAGACAAGAACAATCTGTAGCAAGAACTACGAGCTGTGAGACAAGAATAATCTGTAGCAACAACTACGAGCTGTGAGACAACAATCTGTTACAACAACGACGAGCTGTGAGACAAGAACAATCTGTAGCAAGAACTACGAGCTGTGAGACAAGAACAATCTGTTGCAACAACTATGAGCTGTGAGACAAGAACAATATGTTGCAACAACTACGAGTTGTGAGAGAACAATCTGTAGCAACAACTATGAGCTGTGAGACAATAACAATCTGTAGCAAGAACTACGAGCTGTGAGATGAGAACAATCTGTTGCAACAACTACGAGCTGTGAGACAACAATCTGTTACAACAACGACGAGCTGTGAGACAAGAACAATCTGTAGCAAGAACTACGAGCTGTGAGACGAGAACAATCTGTAGCAACAACTACGAGCTGTAGCAACAACTACGAGCTGTGAGACGAGAACAATCTGTTACAACAACGACGAGCTGTGAGACAAGAACAATCTGTAGCAAGAACTACGAGCTGTGAGACAACAATCTGTTGCAACAACTACGAGCTGTGAGACAAGAACAATCTGTTGCAACAACTACGAGCTGTGACACGAGAACAATCTGTTGCAACAACTACGAGCTGTGAGACAAGAACAATCTGTAGCAAGAACAACGAGCTGTGAGACAAGAACAATCTGTAGCAAGAACTACGAGCTGTGAGACAAGAACAATCTGTAGCAAGAACTACGAGCTGTGAGACAAGAACAATCTGTAGCAAGAACTACGAGCTGTGAGACAAGAGCAATCTGTAGCAAGAACTACGAGCTGTGAGACAAGAGCAATCTGTAGCAAGAACTACGAGCTGTGAGACAAGAGCAATCTGTAGCAAGAACTACGAGCTGTGAGACAAGAGCAATCTGTAGCAAGAACTACGAGCTGTGAGACAAGAGCAATCTGTAGCAAGAACTACGAGCTGTGAGACAAGAACAATCTGTAGCAAGAACTACGAGCTGTGAGACAAGAACAATCTGGTGCAAGAACTACGAGCTGTGAGACAAGAACAATCTGTACCAAGAACTACGAGCTGTGAGACAAGAACAATCTGGTGCAAGAACTACGAGCTGTGAGACAAGAACAATCTGTAGCAACAACTACGAGCTGTGAGACAAGAACAATCTGGTGCAACAACTACGAGCTGTGAGACAAAAACAATCTGGTGCAAGAACTACGAGCTATGAGACAAAAACAATCTGGTGCAAGAACTACGAGCTGTGAGACAAAAACAATCTGGTGCAACAACTACGAGCTGTGAGACAAAAACAATCTGGTGCAACAACTACGAGCTGTGAGACAAAAACAATCTGGTGCAACAACTACGAGCTGTGAGACAAAAACAATCTGGTGCAACAACTACGAGCTGTGAGACAAGAACAATCTGGTGCAACAACTACGAGCTGTGAGACAAAAACAATCTGGTGCAAAAACTACGAGCTGTGAGACAAAAACAATCTGTTGCAACAACTACGAGCTGTGAGACAAGAACAATCTGTTGCAACAACTACGAGCTGTGAGACAAGAACAATCTGTAGCAAGAACTACGAGCTGTGAGACAAGAACAATCTGTAGCAAGAACTACGAGCTGTGAGACAAGAGCAATCTGTAGCAAGAACTACGAGCTGTGAGACAAAAACAATCTGGTGCAAGAACTACGAGCTGTGAGACAAAAACAATCTGGTGCAAGAACTACGAGCTGTGAGACAAAAACAATCTGGTGCAACAACTACGAGCTGTGAGACAAGAACAATCTGGTGCAACAACTACGAGTTGTGAGATAAGAGAAATCTGTAGCAAGAACTACGAGCTGAGATAAGAGCAACCTTTGACAAGAACTATGGGCTTCCTCATCTTGTTATTTTTTCGCTTCCTCCTCTTCTTCTTCATCACCCTCTTCTTCTCCTTTGCATTTTGCTCCTCATCTTCTTACTCCGTATCATCTTCTTCTTGTTCCTTCACGTCATCCTCCTCCTCTTCTCCCTCCTCCTCTTCTCCATCATCCTCTTCCTCATCTTTCTCTTCCTCAACTTTCTCTTCCTCATCTTCCTCTTGCTCCTGTTCTTGTTCCTCTTTTCTTCCTCTTGTTCTCCTTCTCATCCACCTTCATCCGATAACCAAGAAGGTGGTTGTGGCATTACTTTCTGGCATCGCCAACCTTCTCAATGCATCTCTATCTCACTACTTTCTGACATCGCCAACCTTCTCATTGCATCTCTATCTCACTACTGTCTGACATCATCAACCTTGTTATTGCATCTTTATCTCACTACTGTCTGACATCGTCAACCTTCTTATTGCATCTCTATCTCACTACTTTCTGACATCGCCAACCTTCTTATTGTATCTCTATCTCACTACTTTCTGACATCGCCAACCTTCTCATTGTATCTCTATCTCACTACTTTCTGACATCGCCAACCTTCTCATTGTATCTCTATCTCACTACTTTCTGACATCGCCAACCTTCTCATTGTATCTCTATCTCACTACTTTCTGACATCGCCAACCTCCTCATTGTATCTCTATCTCACTACTTTCTGACATCGCCAACCTTCTTATTGTATCTCTATCTCACTACTTTCTGACATCGCCAACCTTCTCATTGTATCTCTATCTCACTACTTTCTGACATCGCCAACCTTCTCATTGTATCTCTATCTCACTACTTTCTGACATCGCCAACCTTCTCATTGCATCTCTATCTCACTACTGTCTGACATCGTCAACCTTCTCATTGCATCTCTATCTCACTACTGTTTGACATCGTCAACCTTCTCATTGCATCTCTATCTCACTACTGTCTGACATCGTCAACCTTCTCATTGTATCTCTATTTCACTACTGTCTGACATCGTCAGCCTGCTCATTGCATCTCTATCTCACTACTGTCTGACATCGTCAACCTTCTCATTGTATCTCTATGTCGATACTGTCTGACATCGTCAACCTTCTCATTGTATCTCTATCTCACTACTGTCTGACATTGTCAACCTTCTCATTGTATCTCTTTCTCACTACCGTCTGACATCGTCAGCCTTCTCATTATATCTCTATCTCACTACTGTCTGACGTCAACCTTCTCATTGTATCTCTATCTCACTACTGTCTGACAACGTGAACCTTCTCATTGTATCTCTATCTGACTACTGTCTGACATCGTCAACCTTCTCATTGCATCTCTATCTCACTACTGTCTGACATCGTCAACCTTCTCATTGCATCTCTATCTCACTACTGTCTGACATCGTCAACCTTCTCATTGCATCTCTATCTCACTACTGTCTGACATCGTCAACCTTCTCATTGTATCTCTATCTCCAATATATTCTTTAGAACTCTTCGAAGTCGACACATGTCCATTCCTTGATGTTATCTTCCCATCATCAGTGACGTTACCTATAAAATGTGCCGATGATCACTGACAAATATAATCGTCAGAACTACATTCCCGATACTCTTAAAGAAGCGGAGGAAATCGACCTTTATCACACTTTTTTACTTTATTTAAAGTATTCAGAATTAGCACTACCTTCTAGGACTAGCTTGTTGATTCTGTCATCTAAGAACTTAATGTACATTATATTCTAAAATGTTACAGGATTGGTAAAATTATGTGTATTATAGAATGCACTGTTAGTAAAACGGCGACATAAATCAATTGAGCAATTAGGCTACTAAGTGTAATCATTAGAAATGGTTCCCCCAATTAAAATAGCAAAGTGTGAAAAGATGAATGCAATGAATAAGCTATGACAGAAAGTACTGTGACTGATGTGGAATTAACTTGATTAGTTGACTTACTTTTGTTGTCTCTCAGCGTCTAGGGGGGATACAAATTGGATACTCAGGTTAAAGACAAGACTGTTCAGGTTCATTGCCCTACTCATGAATTTTGATATTTCGTTATAGGTTTGCCCTTTCTTTGAGCTATCGATATTATTGGCTGTTACTGGTGTGTGTACGCGTGCGCGCGTAATTGTGTACGTGTTGAAAGGATACGTTACTATTGCAACAACAACACAAATGATAAGAAAGCTATAGCTCGTTTCAAAACATATGCCCAACTTCAAAACGCTATTACTCTCTAACCGTTTGTTAAATACTTTTGAAATTTTCCACATGTTATTAGAATGCAAAAGACCCTTTAAATGTATATTTAACAAATATCTTGCAGCTGCAGTTTTCTTAAAGCGGCGATATTTCTTTAATGTTTGTCAAAAGTGTAAATTGTGAAGCCCTAAAGAATAGAAATTACCGTAGTTGCTGGTCTACGATTAATTTTCACTAGGTAAAGGCGTGGCCGTAATGGGGAAATAACTGGATAAAACAAAACACCAGGAGAATTATTGTCTGCTCAGTTCGAGGATGGACGATAATAATATCAAGGTATACCTGTATGTCCAATTTTCATAGTTGTGTGGTCCTGAAAAGGACCGTTTGTTGAAATAATTTAAGGTAATATAGGGGCCAACATTGTGGGGGCTATATACTTTCATTCTGAATCAGACGAGTCTAAAAGATTAATAACTGTTTGGGGTTGAACATTCCACAAACCATCATTTTTCCAATATTCCTCTTCCTGTTTTAAGACGTGGTCTTCACATTTAGCCCAATAATCTTTGTCTATATTTAATAAAGCGAGATTAGCAAGAGTCTTTACATCGCATATTTTGAATGTTGTATTTTCATCTGCCACTTGTCCTTTTAATTTTGCCCAGATTAGTTCTATTGGATTTAAATGAGCATGGTAAGGTGGCAGCCTCAAACTTATATGACCGTGCTCTTGGATAATCTTATCTATTTGAAAAATCTTTGTCCTCTGTTTTTGCTTTACTAGAGATAGTAATTCAGGTTTTAAGTACATGTTATTAAATTGTATGTGCTCCTTTGTGAGCCATATCTTAATAGCATCTTTTGTACTGGATGACGTCGGGACTTTATCTTCAAGTGCAACAATGTTGTGGTATGCTGCATTGTCCATTATTAGGCAAGATGGTCGATCTAGTGCTGGGAGAACAGAATGTTCAATCCAATGTCTAAATATGTGACCATTCATCTCAGAGTGATAATCCCGATTGTCTATGGATTTTGAAAGAAAAATGAGCTCTGCATTCTGTATTAGTCCATGTTGTCGACTACCTGCATGAGCAATTATCAAGCGCTGTCTTTTGCTGCTAGGTATTAATCTCTTAATCTTTCCATCTGATGACTGCCATTCCCTTTGGTTAGTGTGGTGAGCATTGATCCATGTTTCATCCAAGTACACAATATCATAACCTTGCTTGCGCACCTCTTTTACTTCACGTAAGTACTTGCTTCTCATGACTACTATATGTGGCTTCTCACAGATGATGTTTCGTCCATTGGAATACTTTCTGAATGTAAAGCCTGCAGCTCTCACATTCCTCCATAATGTAGATTTTGATATTTCAATACAGTTGTTCTTTTTCAGCGATACTTTTAATTTTCTTATTGTAACAGTTTCATTCATACCCAACATTTTGCGAATTTCACTTCTAATAAGTTCACTGTCGAAATTATCCAACATTTTTGCTCTTCCTTGTGATTTTGTATATTTGGAACATTGACGGTCACGTGCTTGAATCCAGCGATTAAATGACCGTTTAGATAAATCCAAAATGTGTCTTGTCCTATTCTCAGGGTTTTCTAAAGAATGAAATAATCTTCCTCGTTTAGCCTCTTTGCAAAAATAGTCATACATTTTTATTGCGATGTTTTGTAAACTGCAGAATTTTATTTTAAGACTCATGATAAATGTTATTGTTCCATGTTACGCCGCTGAATGAACGGAAATGGAACACACAATGTCTCGTGTTTACTACAAGTGTCTAATTGTGTCAGACAACTCACGCGGAAAGCGTGCAAAATCGTAAATTTGAGCGTGTATGGATTTGTAATCGCTATTTTTAACTTAAATACTGTAAACACTAAGTTTTGACTACATCAATGGGTCGTTATAAATTTATATAAATCAAATAAGCAATAATAATAACCAAATGTTTGTTTTTAATTAAATTAATTCCCTGTTGGGTTCTAATCATTATAACTATACATGCAAATTTTGAAAAAAGTACAAAAAGCGGTTTAAAAGATATTGATTCTTAAAGTTGGGCACGACTTATGAAACAAGCTATAAATGGTTGCACGAACGGTGGAAATTATTATAATGGCGATAACTAATTACTTCCAGGGAATCTATCTTTTGCTCATTTCAGTATTTTAGGCTTTTCTTGCTTTCCCAATCACTTTGTCATTGCATCTTAGATCCTTTTTTGTCGATGTCACTCTCGGTTGTTTTTTATTCATTATTGTTTTGTAACGTTCGATCTTTCAACGCTGTCACTAATATTTTCTTTTTCACAAATGATTTTTCCGAAACGCGTCACCGATACATTATTCTGTCTTCTATGCGTTTGGATTACTTTCGCTCAGAGGAAAACAATTTTTACTCATATTTCTTCATTTAATTCCAAAGCAATCAGGAACTTTTGTTGTCGTTGTATCCATTTAGGAACGATAGTGAATGCGATCTGGTTTTGTGCTCTGATTATACTTGTATGATATTCACAGAGACATGTTTTAATTAAATCGAATGTAAAGCTATCAGACATGTTCCCTCCCAGTGGCCCAGAATAGATGTGATTGATAGCTTGGTCAGTCGCAGATGGATAAAAGAACACAAAGACCCGGTATTTAAACTGAGAACTTAAAAGAACTGAATATCACAGATAGATGATGTTTAACACAAGAATCTTGAATTATTATTCAGGTGATAAGTGGCTTCTGAAATTCATTCAAAGCAATCAGAATGTATTTTGCACAAGACAAACGACACGACGGTACAGAGAGAGAACAAAAATGATTAATGAAGTGTATTGTCTGCGAGAGAAAGGGAAGAAAGCAGCAGAAAAGACAACGGGCAAAGCTTAAAGAGAACCAACAACAAACATTTGCTGCCGATGTAGGCATCATAACCAGGAGGCTAGAGGCATTCAAAAGGAGAACGTCCACAGGCGGACATGCTACATAAATAAACACAATTAACACATTGTAACTGAAAAGATTAATCTGTGTGCTAGAGTTTATAGCGTAGTGGTTCATGCGTTGGCTTGGCTATAAAGTGGAGCTGGGACATGGCTATAAAGTGGACATGGGACCTGGTTATAAAGTGGACGTGGGGTAGATCCAATTCTTGACTCCTCCCAATCGAACCCTCTGAAAGAAGCGTCGACATCTAAGAAATCACTGAGTTGGAATAGGTAAAAGGAGAGATAATAACAACGAGAGTCACTGCTCCCCTCACATGCAACGTTGTGACCTAGTATGATGAAGCTTGACATATTACGGTCCTAAGACGTTCTACACCATGGGATATTTTTATACCGTTGCTGGGGCTACATTTGAAAAGAAAAAGGTACAATTCTGTTATCAATAAATATTATTAATTAATTTTCCTGAACTACATCAAGGGAAAATTAGGGAAGAGGAGGCAGAGGTAAGCAAATAGTTTAAAGAATTGTTTGGTAGGAGGCAAACAACAAAAATGATAAACATCAGTAGAGAAATAATGTTATTGAAAACATGACCGTCTATCCCAGCAGACGCGTTATTTGATGATGGTGATGAAGATGATGATGATGTTACACCAGAATCCTTCGCCTGTGCCACGGAGCTCATAGACTGAGTCGACCACCTTCCGTACATTAGGATAGCGATGAACGTCAATCACAAGAACACTTAGAAACCATGTCAACGTGTTATTGTTGCAAAAACAGCACTACTTGTCTGAATATAATCGATAAAGTGCATCATACGATATATATATAAAAAAGTAAAAGTAAAGTACCCCGTCACGCCAAGTGGCGTATAGGGAAATATGGTGTTAGTGACCCTATATTTTACAGACCTTCAGCACATGATTTTTGGGATAATATGATCAGTATTACGCCCGTGCTGTTTTACTTTCCCAGAAAAAAATCCGGTACCCATTTAAGGCTGGGTGAACCCGGAAGCCGTCGGTTGGGATCGAACCCTACCCCTTGTCCGTGGTAGTCCAGTTCACTAACCACTGAGCTATCGTGGCTCCCACGATATATATATATATATATATATATATATATATATATATATACACACACTTATACAATATCCTTCTTCTTCCCTTTAACTCCATGTGGAATATAGTTCTTCAATAAACACTTTTCAAGCCGTTCTGTTTCTTGCCATTCTTTTAAGATCTTCTTCGTCTTCCCCATCATCTACGTCTCTGCTTCCACATGTCTTCTCCCTAAAATTTTGGTCTTTCTCTTTGTCTTTTTCTCAGGGGATTCTAGAAAGGGTCTGTCGTGCAATGCTCTCATTTGGCTTCCGATGTGTGCGTCCTGATGACGAGTACTGTTGTACATGTACTAGTACATAGATACATGTAGTAGTTTTGTGCTACTAGTAATAGGGTGGAGCTTTATGTGTAAATCATAATTACCGCCAGCTGTTTTATGTAAATAGTAATTATGGTAAGTTTGTTGATGTCTAACTAACATTTGTGGAGGATTTGTAAGGCAACAAATTACATTACTTTTGTATACACAAATAGTACCTATAGTGAGTTCTTTGTGTGCAAATAGTAATTAATTAATGTTTTTTAAATATGAATATCAGTTATTAAGTTGTTATAATTAAATAGAAGGTATGGTGAATTTTTCATATGCAATTATTAATAATGGTGAGTTTTGAATGTTCGAATAATAATTATGGTGGGTTTTATAATTTTTAATAGTAATTATGGTGAGTTTAGTATATTTGAATCGTAAATATGGTGAGTTGTATATGTTTGGAGAACAATTATGGTAAGTTCTGTATGCTTTTATAGTAATTATGGTGAGTTTAGTATATTTTAATCGTAAATATGGTGAGTTTTGTATGTTTGGATAATAATTACGGTGAGCTTTTCATCCTGGATAGATTTGGGATACTTTTTGGGGGGGAGTAGGAGATAGCAGCAGTGTGAATTATGGAGTATGTTATGTTTCTCTGTATCTTCCTTTCAAGAATAAATTTGTTTCCGCTGATTCTACTGTGTAATACCTGTGATGTTTTTAGATCTAAAATAGTAACATTAGCGAATTGTTATATCCTCGGGGCAAATTAGTTGAGCTTGCATGTATGGATGCTGGTTAGAAGTTTTCTTTCAGTTGATATAGAAATGTTAAGTTGTGTTTTGATCATCAGCTGATATAGAAATGATGTGTCTTGATCACCAGTTGAAATAGAAATGTTGTGTTTTGATCATCAGTTGATATAGAAATGTTAAGTTGTGTTTTGATCATCAGTTGATATAGAAATGTTGTGTTTTGATCATCAGTTGATATAGAAATGTTAAGTTGTGTTTTGATCATCAGTTGATATAGAAATGTTAAGTTGTGTTTTGATCATCAGTTGATATAGAAATGTTGTGTCTTGATCACCAGTTGAAATAGAAATGTTGTGTTTTGATCATCAGTTGATATAGAAATGTTAAGTTGTGTTTTGATCATCGGTTGATATAGAAATGTTAAGTTGTGTTTTGATCATCGGTTGATATAGAAATGTTAAGTTGTGTTTTGATCATCTGTACTGCACTCAAGGCACATCCATAAGTATTGCGATCATCTCCTCGAAATACTGAGAACATCCTGGGAGAAGTCCGATCCATATGAACTAACGTCATTGCGCAGCCTGTGATCCATGGTTATACATTTATAACAAAGGCAAAGACCATTTTGGAAAACTCTTTTAGACGTTTGACTGTCAGGGGTTCTTTAATATGGGCAGATGCTGCAATTGACCTTCTGTTTTCCGCCGTTATACGTGAGGGTTAGCCTAGCATTTCACTAATACCTGACCAGATGAGGGTTAGCCTAGCATCTCACTACCACCTGACCAGATGAGGGTTAGCCTAGCATCTCACTAACCAACTGACCAGAGAGGATTAGCCTTGTATCTCACTATCAACTAACCAGGTGAGGGTTAGCCTAACATCTCTCTACCAACTGACCAGGTAAGTGTTAGCCTAACATCTCTCTACCAACTGACCAGGTAAGTGTTAGCCTTGTGTCTCTCTACCAACTGACCAGGTAAGTGTTAGCCTTGCACCTCTCTACCAAATGACCAGCTAAGTGTTAGCCTTGCACCTCTCTACCAAATGACCAGCTAAGTGTTAGCCTAACATCTCTCTACCAAATGACCAGCTAAGTGTTAGCCTAACATCTCTCTACCAAATGACCAGCTAAGTGTTAGCCTAACATCTCTCTACCAACTGACCAGGTAAGTGTTATCCTAACATCTCTCTACCAACTGACCAGGTAAGTGTTAGCCTTGCACCTCTCTACCAACTGACCAGGTAAGTGTTATCCTAACATCTCTCTACCAACTGACCAGGTAAGTGTTATCCTAACATCTCTCTACCAACTGACCAGGTAAGTGTTATCCTAACATCTCTCTACCAACTGACCAGGTAAGTGTTATCCTAACATCTCTCTACCAACTGACCAGGTAAGTGTTATCCTAACATCTCTCTACCAACTGACCAGGTAAGTGTTATCCTAACATCTCTCTACCAACTGACCAGGTAAGTGTTAGCCTTGAATCTCTCTACCAACTGACCAGGTAAGTGTTAGCCTAACATCTCTCTACCAACTGACCAGGTAAGTGTTAGCCTTGTATCTCTCTACCAACTAACCAGGTAAGTGTTAGCCTTGCATCTCTCTACCAACTAACCAGGTAAGTGTTAGCCTAACATCTCTCTACCAAATGACCAGGTAAGTGTTAGCCTAACATCTCTCTACCAACTGACCAGGTAAGTGTTACCCTAACATCTCTCTACCAAATGACCAGCTAAATGTTAGCCTAACATTTCTCTACCAACTGACCAGGTAAGTGTTAGCCTAACATCTCTCTACCAAATGACCAGCTAAGTGTTAGCCTAACATCTCTCTACCAAATGACCAGCTAAGTGTTAGCCTAACATCTCTCTACCAAATGACCAGCTAAGTGTTAGCCTAACATATCTCTACCAACTAACCAGGTGAGTGTTAGCCCTGCATCTCTATACCAACTAACCAGGTGAGAGTAAAGCTGAGACAAAATTACGAATTAAAGAAAGAAATGTCCACCGCCTGTCGCGGGATTCAAATCAGGGACCTTCATGTTCTATGTTTTACCCTCACTCCACCCATACTTATTGATATATATAATAATTTTATGTACTTTCTTTGGTATATTTAATATATGATAGTAGGTTGGGTGAGATTTTTATATGTGCACAAGTCCTGGCTTATTTCTCATGTATATTTATAAAGACAGCAAGGGTTGTATATGCCCAGGGTAATCAGACAGAACTGACCGTTCTTGTGAACACCCATATAATCATCTATCAGCAAACATACTTCAAGCACCAGAACTTGTCCAGTTTGTCTACAGTTGACACTTCCTGATGAAATCTATAGACTGACCCAGTGAACATGACCACAAAGAAATGCTAGCAACAAGGACATCAGCGATCAATAAACGTCATTAAGACAAGGATGAGGCAATATTTTCCTGTGAAAGATTGAGCAACATCACAATGTCACTATCAACGCCCTTATTAACAGTTTAACTCTTTCAGTACGGAAGGTTTTTATCAATCCAGCGTTAGAGATTCCAGAGACAAAATTGTTCCTGGTTTTTAAATATTAATCTATATGTTTATATTTATCTAACATCTTATGTATTATATATTAATTGAATTTTTTTTAAATAATTAAACAAGGAATTAGATTTCACCAATACCAAGATGATACAAGACTTGTAGAAAAAATATGATTTGATGATTGTTCACACTAATCAAATTGAGAGTGACGCACTATGAGACTAAACGTACATGACGGTAATAGGGATGGCGCATGGTGCGTCGAAACGTACGGAAAAAGTTAACATACTAAACTAAAACATAAAACGTAAAATAAAAGTATTAAGACGTAGTGCACTTCCGTTTTCTAAATACAATTTTTGTAATAAAAGACATACTTAAACGTGTTTTGCCCGTGAAGACTTGATGATTGGCTGAATACTATATAAGGGAGAGAATGTAAATAAAGTTTCACCACAATATCATCATCATCATCATCATGTGCCATACCGGTTGGCGTAGTCAATCATGTCCTTACACAATCTTCTATCAACCGAGCATCGTATCAGTTCTGTTGACTGTTTTCCATGCCATGACACCAAGCTATCCAGTATTCTCTCTTTGTCGTCCGCGATCTCTTTTTCCCTGTATTTTGCGAGTTGTAACAATATTCCAACTTTCCTCTTCTCATGATGTGCCCGAAAACTGTTAATTGCTTCTTTCCGATGTTTCCTAGGAGCTCCCTTTTTGTGTTGGCCTCTTTGATAATTTCTTTGTTGGTCTTTTTAGTTGTCCAGAGGACTTTCCAACATTCTTCGGAGAAATCGCATCTTTGTAGCCTCTAATTTGGTCTCTAAAGTTTTAAGGGTTAAATAGAGCACATTTAACAACAAATCCTATGCTGAAGGAAAGCTCTCTAAACAGTTGTAATTTCAAAGAAACGGGTTTTAACAGATTAGTTATTTTTCTATAATTTATTTCCTATTGAGAGCCCAAATTTTCAAGTGCTTTCAGCTGCAAGTAAAGTAAAGTACCCCTGTCACGCCAAGTGGCGCATAGGGATTATTGTGTTAGTGACCATAAATTTTACAGACCTGCAGCACATGATTTTTGGGGTAATGTGGTCGGTATTACGCCCGTGCCGCTTTTCTTTCCCAGAAAAATATCCGCTACACATTAAAGGCTGGGTGAACTCGTAAGCCGTCGGTTAGGATCGAACCCTACCTCGTGTCCTTTGTAGTTTACTAACCACTGAGCTATCGCGGCTCCCTTTCAGCTGTAAGGGTGATCGTATTTCTATACAGGTCAGTTGTAGAAACTCAAACATTCTATCTTCTATGATGAATAGTTTGACTTAGAGAAGTCCTACTGTAGCAATGATCATCTGTCCAATGATTTTTCCAAATCTTTAGCCTTAAGAGGTACTCAGCAAGTGAAATATATATAAATATTGATCCGCGATAGCGCTGTGGTTAGTGAACTGGACTACAAAGGACAAGAGGTAGGGCTCGATCCCAAACGACGGCTTCCGGGTTCGCCCGGAATGAGTTTAAATGAGTACCGAATATTTTCTGGGAAAGTAAAGCGGCACGGGCGTAATACCGACCACATTACCCCAAAAATTATGTGCCGAAAGTCTGTAAAATGTATGGTCACAAACACCATATTCCCTATACGCCACTTGGCGTGATGGGGCTCTTTACTTTTTTACTTATATATATATATATATCTTTTCATGCACGGAATAGTGCGAGTATCCTTTAAGATAATATGAAAACATCAAACAATATTAAATGAGAAGGGTTCAAATATAACTTAACCACTGCACATAAATGTGTACATAACAACTATTTTTTAACGATTAAAGGTTATCAGAAGCATGCATGCTTTATTGATTTGTATTGTTAATAACCAGTTGTTGTAGCCATCTTTGAGAATTATTATTATTGAATTCTGCTGCTGTTCTTTCTTGAGAATCACAAGATGAGATATGTTCCAAATGTAAACGACTCATCTACAAGTAAATAAATGACGACGATGTTTTTAAATAAATTGAATTGAAAGAACTCGGCCACGCCTTGTGGTGGATATGGAACATGATGATAGTGCTCATATTATATATGTGATCATCATGTCGAATATGGCAAACATTTTAAATATGTGTGTATTTATACATTAACTATTATTTTCTCTACATTTCTGTAACATTTTATAAAAAATATTTATTTTGTTCCATTTTCAGCTATATCAAATGAGCTTTTCTATCTATAATTCTTTCGTCTTGGTCAAACATGTAATTTTCTTACGTCTAGTTTTTTAATCGACCGTTGATCTTGTCTTGCACTTTAGAACAAATAAATATAATCTGCTTCAAATAGATAAGACATTCACATATATCTAACTTTCTATTTTCTCTATAATTAAGAGGTAATCAATCTATTAAAAAATATTCCCCATTTTCTCTTAAAGTCTTTCAAATGGAGAATATCTTCTTTTTTCTTCTCTCTTTAATTCTTTCATGTTGAGGAAATAATTTCGGTTCTCTACAAGAATTTCACACAAGAGAAAATATTCCGTTTCTTTTTCTACCGACATTTCAAATAGAGAAAATGTTCCATTTGTATCCACACCAGTCTTTCACACAAAGAAAATGATCGGTTCTTCTTCGGCCAGTCATTGATATTGAGAAAATGTTCCGTTTGTATTTATCAGTCTTTCATATACATGCAATACTCTTTTTTGTCCTACAGGTCTTTCAGATACTTACAATATTCTGTTCTTTTTTACACTAGTCTTTCAAATACATACACTACTCTGCATGTTTTATTCAGATGTTTCATATACATGCAATATTCCGCTTTTTATCCTACAGCTCTTTCATATACATGCACTATTCCGTGTGAATTCATACAGGTCTTTCATATACATGCAATATTCCTTTTTGTCCTACAGGTCTTTCATATACATGCAATATTCCTTTTTGTCCTACAGGTCTTTCATATACATGCAATATTCCTTTTTGTCCTACAGGTCTTTCATATACATGCAATATTCCTTTTTGTCCTACAGGTCTTTCATATACATGCAATATTCCTTTTTGTCCTACAGGTCTTTCATATACATGCAATATTCCTTTTTGTCCTACAGGTCTTTCATATACATGCAATATTCCTTTTTGTCCTACAGCTCTTTCATATACATGCAATACTCCTTTTTGTCCTACAGGTCTTTCATATACATGCAATATTCCTTTTTGTCCTACAGGTCTTTCATATACATGCAATATTACATTTTGTCCTACAGATCTTTCGTATACATGTACTATTCTATATTTTTTCTTCAGGTATTTCATATACATCCAGTATTCCTTACTTTTTCTACAGGTCTCTCATATAGAGAAAATATTTCGTTTTCACAAGAACTCTCTTATGGAGAGAAACATATTCAGTTTCTCCTATACCACTATCAAGTAGAGCAAGCCTTCTGTCATCTCTATCACGCTTTCGATCTTCGCTTTTTTTTCCGCCGTCTCATTTCAGCTACTTTGCTCTCACAAGAGAGTACCCTCCCATTTACGTCAAACCTGAGACAGGAACGCCACAAATGTTGCCAGCACATCTGCCCTTTAATGACCCTTCTATTCCAGCTGTCGGATAATCGATACTTTTATTTACTTCAGCTGTTGCGATCAGTGTGTTATGTCCATCTTCCAGATCTCCTAGGACACATTCTTCAACACTTAGTTTTTAGCTGATGCTGACATTCTTCATTGCATTCTTTTAAGATTTGTCACGCGGTTTTGTTTAATGCAACATATCGCTATTGGTGTTTTAAAAAATACAACATTTGGTTATAGGTCTTGTTTAATGCAACATATGGTTATAGGTGAGGTTTAATACAACATATGGTTATAGGTGATGTTTAATACAACATATTGTTATAGGTGATGTTTAAATAAACATATAGTTATAAGTGGTGTTTTATGCAACATATGGTTATAGGTGGTGTTTAATACAACATATTGTTATAGGTGATGTTTAAATAAACATATAGTTATAAGTGGTGTTTTATGCAACATATGGTTATAGGTGGTGTTTAATGCAACATATGGTTATAGGTGGTGTTTAATACAACATATAGTTATAGGTGGTGTTTTATGCAACATATGGTTATAGGTGGTGTTTTATGCAACATATGGTTATAGGTGGTGTTTTATGCAACATATGGTTATAGGTGATGTTTAATACAACATATGGTTATATGGGATGTTTAATACAACATATGGTTATAGGTGATGTTTAATACAACATATGGTTATAGGTGGTGTTATATGCAAAACATGGTGATAAGTAAAAAAAAAAGTAAATGTCCACTTCACGCCTTGCTAGGCATATGGGGATATGGTGTTAGTGACCATATTTTTCTATAAGCACGGCACATTTTTGGGCGATGTGGTCGGTATAATGCCAGGCTGCCTTTACTTCCCAGGAAAATCTCTGGTACCAATTTTTAAGAGGCTGGGTGAACACCGGACCCTTCACTGGTTATCATCATCATCATGTACCATACCGGTTGGCATTGGCGATCATGTCCTTCCACAATCTTCTATCCACAGTGCATCGTATGAGTTCTGTTGTTGACTGTTTTCCATGCCATGACACGAAGCTATCCAGTATGTTCTCTCTTTGTCGTCCGCGATCTCTCTTTCCTTTTATTTTGCCAGTTGTAACCAAGTATTCCAACTTTCCTCACCTCATGATGTGCCCAAAAAATGTTGATTGCTTCTTTCTGATGTTTTTTAAGAGCTCTTTGAAAACTTTCTCATTGGTCTTTTTAGCTGTCCTGTGAACTTTCAACATTCTTCTGAGAAATCTCACCTCTGTGGCCTCTAATCGTCTTTTCATTTGTTTGTCTATTGTCCATGATTCCCTTCCATAGGTCAGAATTGGTTCTATATAGCATCGATGAACTCTCTTTCTCATTTCTATTGACATAGATTTGTTGCATAAGATATTTTTCATTTTCTGAAATGCTATTTTGGCCTGAGTTATTCTGCTTATTATTTCTGTGTTGCATCTTCCATCTGAGGTTATCACTGTGCCCAAGTATTTCAAACGATGCACGTGTTTCAGATTTGTCGTGTTTATTTGTATGCTGCATGATGGTGATGATTGTTTCTTCGATATAACCATTACTTCTGTTTTCTTACTATTCAGACTGAAACCTTTCTTGTTGCTTTCTTTTACTATTATATCTATCATTTCTTTCAGCTCATTCTCTGTCTCTGCTATTAAGACTGTGTCATCCGCATATCGTAAATTATTTATGTTGTGACTGTTGACTTCAATTCCTTTTTTGTCTACTATTGATCTCATAATATGTTCGTTGTAAAGTGAAAACAAATGAGGCGACAGAACACAGCCTTGTCTGACTCCATGTTTTATAAATTGAAATTGTCCTGTTTGGTTGTTAATTCGTATAGCTGCTGTTTGTTGCCAGTACATGTTTTTTTATGATTCGCAGATCCTTGCCATCAATGGCAAAATCAATCATCATCTAGTTATAGGGATTACTTATATTATGACCTCCAATTGTTGTTCCAGGCATGTCCATTATGGATCTTAAAATAATCTCACTATAAATATTAAACAAATCTGGCGACAGAACCCAACCTTTCATAAGCCCCTGTTTTATATGTTGAAACATTCCCAATTGGTTTCCAGTTCTTATGGCCGCTGCTTGTTTCCAGTACATGTTTTCTTACTATTCTTAGATATTTTCTGTCAACGTTTATGCTTTCTCAAATTTGTATTAGTTCATGGTGCTTTACTTTGTCAAATGCTTTAGTATAATCTATGAAACATGTATAGATCTGTTTTCACCTCTATAGCTCTTTCTACTAAAGATCTTATAATGTATATAGCATTGTTCGTACCTTTACCTCTAACAAAACTACACTGTTCATCACTAATTTTTGTGCTGATTTTGTTTTGCACTCTTTGAATGATGATTCTTAGTAATATCTTAGTTATGTGACTCACAATGCTTATTGTGCGATTATCATCGCATTCAATGACACCCGATTTCTTTGGTAAGGCTATCACTATTGATTGTAACATACCGTGTGGTATATATCCGCAGCTATATATATATCATTAAACATTTTTATTACTATTTCTATTCCAAAATCACCCATAGCTTCAGTCTCTCCTTTAGTTATATTATCTGGTCCAGGAGCTTATACTGCTTTCATCTTGCGCAAGGCGTTTTCCACTTCTTCTTTGAATATTTCTGATCCTTCCAGATTATCCTTAATATTTGTTCTGTTCGTTCATCATCATAAAGAATTTTAATGTATTCTGTCCATCGTTCCCTTATGCTTTCTTATTTAATCAACACTTCAACTTCCTTTTATCTTAAAGATCCAATTCTTGATTGCGTTTTTCTTCCTGTTAATTCTTCAATTTGTTTGTTTATAGCTTTGGCATCTCTATTTGTTGATTTCAATCTCTTTGCATCTCTCTTTCAGCCATGCTTCTTTTGCATCATTGCTTATTATTGCAATGTCTTTATCTAATCCCTTATACTCATCTTTGTTATCCTTATTTCTTCTTCTTGTGTCCATTAGCTATAAAATGTCATCTATCATCCATTTATTTCTTGAAACTGTCTTCACTGATGGGATGAACTCCTTTGGTGTTTGCTGCATTGATTCTTATAGCATTTCCCACTGTTCATCTAATCGTTCTATCTTCTCTATTGCATTATACCTGTTCTGAATTTCTGAATTGGGATGCTATATTTCCTTGCAACCTCTTGTCTGATTTGATTTGATTAGATCTAAATTTAACTTGAGGTTAACTGAGTATCTCTCTGTTGTCTTTAATTTTATTTAAGCTTTCCCACAACTGGTACACGATCATTATTGCAATCTTCTCCTGGCCTAGTTTTCACACATAAAAAGTCATCCCAGCCTGTTTCTAAATCTATTGTTTATCATGATCAACAAAATCAGAACAGAAAACAATAAACTGGTCAAACCTTGTTTCGAACTTTATGCACATCAACACAGCTGTCTAGTCATTAATAATACCTGTTCCATATATCTAATATATTACTGTTTATTGACACGAAAATATTATTTTAAATTGATGCTTCAGAAGACGGATCATAAAATAAGTTAAGAATATTAAAAAAAAAAAAAAAATTTCAGAATGCAACATGTCGCAACACGTTATATAGTAACTTTTAAATCTTTACGACACATATTACCATTGTTGGTTTATGCCAGGGTTATGCTGGTTCATGCTCTTATACACAAGAACCAGAGTAATAATGGCCGCTTGGTCAAAGCAGTCGCCACAACGTGTGCGACACAGGATTTTTATTTCACCACTGATAGAAAGAAAAAAAAACAATTTCTGTCTAACGCTGGTTCTGTCTAACACTGGTTATGTCTAACACTGGTTCTGTCCAACACTGGTTCTGTCCAACACTGGTTCTGTCTAGCACTGGTTCTGTCTAACACTGGTTCTGTCTAACACTGGTTCTGTCTAACACTGGTTATGTCTAACACTGGTTCTGTCTAACGCTGGTTTCAAACACCCTAAATCAGCTTTTCAGCCAGCGAAACAGGGGATTTCGCAGTGGCCACGCGCTCTTCTAAATTAATTGGTAATTCATTTATACAAATGTCAAGAATATCTAATTTTCACAGGCTGTTTAGTAACTCATTCTACAGATCTCGTAAAGAAACTGTTATTACAAAAATGTAGTAATATTTCAACACTATAAATATATGAAATGGTTATTACAGATTTTGATTAGAAATACATCTCGTAAATCTCAAGAAAGAATGTTTGCACACGCTCCGGCTCGTTGGCAGAGAGGCAAGGAAACAAACAAGCTGGATTCATAAACATATTCTGAGTAAGTGTCACACAACAGGGAAATACAAAAGAAGTACAATTTCCCGTTTAGGGAGCCGCGATAGCTCAGTGGTTAGTGAACTGGACTACTAAGGACAAGAGGAAGGGTTCGATTCCAACCCGGCTTCTGGGTTCAACCAGTCTTCAATGGGTACCGGATTTTTTTTGTGGGAAAGTAAAGAGGCACGGGCGTAATACCGACCACATTACCCCAAAAATCATGTGCCGAACGTCTGTAAAATATATGGTCATTAGCACCATATTCCCTATACGTCACTTGACGTGACGGGGGCACTTTTTTTTTTTTTTTTTTTTTTAAAAATTTCCCGTTTACTGGAAGCGGTTTATGATAGATTCAAAATATGCCACAACAATCTATTCACTATAGGAAACTATTTATAATTCAATTTCACAAATTTAACGATTTGTATCTTACATATAAACAACGAAAAAATGTGCTATAGAATCCAACTATTACTATTCACGCGACGAATGAAATATCTATCCACAGGAAATAACACAAATTACAATGGTGTAGACATATTATAAGATCTACGGGCACTGCCAAAGCTACCCAACAAGACAGTACCTAACAATTCAAAATAAGGAAGTCAGAAGAACAGGTGGGATAATAACATCCGTGCGTGGACATGATTAACCTTTATGATATCTCAGAAAGAAGAACTTAATCTTGAAGTTTGAAAGTAAATTGTGAAGATCTCGTTAGGGCGGCTCCAAGACCGCTTGGGTTTAATAAATATTGATGTGGATAATATAACAGAAAATAGTTGTAATGCTTAGAACTATATTATCCTTTTTAGCTGCAGACGACACAGAGAGCAGAGATTTTAGACTCTCTATATCCGACTATGTTTTTTATCAAGTTTCAGACCCTCTACAGGACTCGTATTGTTTATTGTCACACATATCTGTTCTGGCGAGCCAACTAATCTCGACAAGGAAGCTGATGTCTGCTGTTATTGCCTCCCGTTTCTGTGTTATTTTTAGTGTTTATTTAGGCGTACCTCATTTTCTTTTCTGGTCCCTCCCATTTGAAGATTTGCTTTCAGATTCTCTGGTTGTCTCTTTTCATCACACGACCCATATATGACCATCGTTTTCTCTTTATTATAATGCTATGTTTGGATGTTTTGTCATTTCTCTTATTTTTGCACCAGTCCCATGGTATACAACATATTTTTCTGATGCACGCTTAATGCTTCGAAATGCCAAGCTCCTCAAAAATGTGAGAATATCGACAGGAGATGGCAAAATATTATATGAAATTCAAACTCACTTCTTTAAGGTTTAAAAATGTGTACTCTTCAAGGATGTTTACAAAACGTTCAACGATCATCAAATGTATTTAAAGGAAAGACTGAAAACCACATGAAGTAGTTCATTAAAACAATACACTGCCAATGCTGAAGCTTGAAGAGCTTTGCTGTTAAAGGTTTATCGAAAAAAAAAAGATTGTAGATATATGAGCCAGTGAGAATGAAATAACAAACCCTCAGTGAAGACAATATCTGACATTTAACAGTTACTTCACTACCTACATCATAGATACTGGACTGCGCATGCTGTCTTTATTTCCAGTCCAACAGAAAAATGCCTTACGCAACCCATAAATGGTAAAATATATTAATGACTGTAGACCCGCACAGAAACGATTACTTCCCACGTTATTGTTGTCGGACCATCATCACCAATTAAATTCATAGGTGCCCCGAGTTTCTCTGATAATCTAAAGAAATCAATGAATAACCATGGTGCTAGTCCTAATTATTTTCCATATTAACTGCAAAGGGTTATTATTTAAAGTGCAGAAATGCATACGGAACCATCTATTTAATGGCGTTATCCGAAAGAACCAGATATTTGATCTCACTTCGCATATATCAGGGGAAGGTAATGCCATGAAGAAATCACGGATTCTTTTTTCATACTTTTGAAAACAAAAAAAAACATCACCGCATGTGGTCGGCTTTGAACACCGGTCCTTCCTATCCAGAGACGGTCGTCGTACCTCTAGACCACTCAATACTCAAAATAACATTTCTATACAACATGATCCCATTGAGTTTTTGCACTGACCTCATCAGTCATCTGTGAATGCACTCAAACATGGAATTATACTAACGTAGTCCTTATTGATTCCGCTGGACCGACAACACATTTGTTTAAGGTTGTGAGTGTCTGTGGTTGAACCGTCATCTCTATACAACTACATTAGAATACATCAATCCGGGTAATTCATGGAAATCTCACTGCACTTTCCAATATTCGAGGCCTCAAAGAGTCACTTCAGAAAGCTAGTTACTTATTGATATAGATAGAGACTGCTAGAAGAATATCGAAAGAAGATTACAAAAAGCAACACATACATTAAATGCAACGAAGAACATATGACTCAATACCAGCAAGGCACTAAGACTAGAATTAAAGAGACCATGTATCTTACAGAGAGCAGCATATGGCTGTGAAACATGGAGACTCTCACGAACACACAAAAAAATGATTCATTAAAAACTTAATGTTACTAGATACTCCTTAGGATACCTTTCATAATGGAAAAAAAAAATCAATGAAGACATTATAATAAACTTAGACACTGAAAAAGACTGTCTTATAAACACCATTTCATAAAACAGAGAGGTTGTGGGTTCAAATTCCGGTTGTACCAGTTTGGCTTTTTATTTATGATTTCTCTCTGCGGCAGCCACCCTTGGTCTCAGCAGCGAGGCCTGGCTTGAAAAGTCAATTACTCATCGACGGAAAAATTATGAGTACCTCCGAAGACGGAGTTATCTGCCTGTGCGGCGAGGGACCCCTGTGCACACAGCTGCCAGGGAAAAACGGATTAACACGCAAAATTCAGTTCCTAGTCTGTAGGGACTTCGTCAAAGGTAAAAGCTGGAGGAAAAAAAAAAGAAAATTTCATAAAGGATATTAAAATACTATAGTCACGTCAAAAGACACAGTGAGCTAGAAACAATAAAAATGGAGGGCATGTCTCCAGGAAGACGGGACAAGGGCAGACCAAGGAGAAGGTGGTTTCAATCCATATAAGAGATCTTGAACTTGTAAAAAAAAAAAATGGGTTACCAGGCTAAAGACAGAGATTATTTCTTGTCTTGTTATGGGTGAAATGTTCTGTTGAGAGCATCTTCTTCTTCTTCTTCTTCTTCTATCTTTCCTCTGTTGCCGTTGGCGTCGAGGGGAGAAACAATCTGCGATTCTTTGCTCTTCTGTTGGCTTCTTCTGATGTTATTCCTCCTAGTGACTCTAGTATTCCATTTATCCATCTCTTTCTCGGTCTTCATCTTAATCTGACGTTTTCGTAGCGTTTGTTTATGGCTCTTTGATTCATTGTTAGTTCTTTCTGTCTTGTTATGTGGCCGAACCATGTTATGTGGCGTTGAGAGCATGCGGTCTTATAATAACGATGGTATTATAGTTCAGTTCGGCCCGCGGCATGCAATGTAATGCATTCAGTTTTCTTTATAGCTGTCCGCACATATCTGTTCAACACAGAAAATATATCATATAATGTTACGAGGCGTTGTTCCCATATTTATTGGTCCTGTATTTATTGTTACTGTATTTATTGTTCCTGTTTTTATTGTTCCTGTTTTTATTGTTACTGTATTTATTGTTCCTGTATTTATTGGTCCTGTATCATTGTTCCTATATGTATTGTTCCTGCATTTATAGTCCCTGCATTTATTGATCCCGTATTTATTGTTACTGTATTTATTGTTACTGTATTTATTGTTCCTGTATTTATTGGTCCTGTATTTATTGGTCCTGTATTTATTGTTACTGTATTTATTGTTCCTGTATTTATTGTTCCTGTATTATTTTTCCTGTATTTATTGTTCCTGTATTATTGCTCCTATATGTATTGTTCCTGCATTTATAGTCCCTGCATTTATTGATCCCGTATTTATTGTTACTGTATTTATTGTTCCTGTATTTATTGGTCCTGTATTTATTGTTACTGTATTTATTGTTCCTGTATTTATTGTTCCTGTATTTATTGTTCCTGTATTTATTGTTCCTGTATGTATTGTTCCTGCATTTATTATTCCTGTATTTATTGTTCATGTATTTACTGTTTTTGTATTTATCGTTCCTGCATTTACTGTTCCTGTATTTATTGTTCCTGCATGTATTGTTCCTGTATTTATTGTACTTGTATTTACTGTTTTTTATGTATTGTTCCTGTATTTACTGGTCTTGTATTTATTGTTCCTGCATTTATTGTTACTGTATTTATTGTTCCTGTATTTATTGTTCCTGTATTATTGTTCCTGTATTTATTGTTCCTGTATTTATTGTTTGTGTATAGACTTCTTGATTAGTTTATATAGAAATATTTCAGTTGAGCACAATTTCTTAGCACCAACTTGGGTTACTTCTATCGAAAGTTGTGCTACCAATGTCAGACATATGCGCTAGACGCATGAACAATTTAAAAAATAACAACTACTGAATGAAATATGTTGGGCACATGACATAAAACTGACTGAGAGATAATATTATACATGAAGAAATGAGAAAATAGCTGGGAATAATTCCCACCAATGAATACATAAAGAAACAACGGATTAAACGAATGATCATGTAATAAACCAGAAAAATCAGCGCACTAGTACTACATAAAGAGCCTTCATTTGATTGAGAACATCAGACCCAAGGGCCGACAAAAAAAATATGGATTTTTGTAATATTATAAATACTTAAGATCATAACAGCAGGAAAAGTCAACGGAAGAGTAAAAGACAACACTATATATCTCCACTCAACGCTGAAGGAAGATGATGAAGAAAGAAGAAGAGACCAGAATTACTTAGAGACCAGAATTAATTAGAGACCAGAATTACTTAGAGACCAGAATTAATTAGAGACCAGAATTAATTAGAGACCAGAATTACTTAGAGACCAGAATTACTTAGAGACCAGAATTACTTAGAGACCAGAATTAATTAGAGACCAGAATTACTTAGAGACCAGAATTACTTAGAGACCAGAATTACTTAGAGACCAGAATTACTTAGAGACCAGAATTACTTAGAGACCAGAATTACTTAGAGACCAGAATTACTTAGAGACCAGAATTACTTAGAGACCAGAATTACTTATAGACCAGAATTAATTAGAGACCAGAATTACTTAGAGACCAGAATTACTTAGAGACCAGAATTACTTAGAGACCAGAATTACTTAGAGACCAGAATTACTTAGAGACCAGAATTACTTAGAGACCAGAATTACTTAGAGACCAGAATTACTTAGAGACCAGAATTACTTATAGACCAGAATTACTTAGAGACCAGAATTACTTAGAGACCAGAATTACTTAGAGACCAGAATTAATTAGAGACCAGAATTAATTAGAGACCAGAATTACTTATAGACCAGAATTAATTAGAGACCAGAATTACTTATAGACCAGAATTACTTAGACAATTTCTAATCGTTAATTACCGGAGTTACTATTATAATTTTAAAAAGTTATTTGCCATAGTTAATAAGATATTTTAGAACGTTAATTACCACAGCTACTAAGATACTTTCAAAACGGTAATTACCACTTACTAAGATAATTGATAATTTTAAAACGTTAATTACCAGAGTTACTAAAATAATTTAAAATAAAATGAGTTACCAATGTCAATAATAATAAGGTAATTGATAATTTTGAAACGTTAACTACCAGAATTACAAAGATATTTTCAAAAGTTTAAATACCAGACTACTATGACAATTTCTAAAACGATAATTAAAAATAGCTACTTAGATAATTTTCTCAGAACAGTAATTAATGTAATGATTGTGATTTAACAGCTTTTGAAATATCGTGTAAAGTAGCGGCATATACATATCTCTTGTGTTTTTCAACTGTTAAATGTTTCTTTGCGTGCTCAATTTAAACATTGGATTCATGTTACATTACCCTGACACTAAGGGACAGTAACTCGATCTCTGACCGACTGACTGACTGACTGACTGACTGACTGACTGATTGCCACGAGTTGATACGAGCTTGCTGCTCTTTGACTCATTAGATGTGGCGAGTTGTAACTCGATCTCAGATTACAATGACGCCAGAGGTATCTGAAATAAGCCCACACATCAAATTGGAATGGGACCTTATTCTACACGGCGCTATGTGTGCACCGCATCTCGATAGCTACACGACTTATCAGGTTATTTAAATAACATAATGGTAATTCAAGCATAAACGTTGGTTACTTCAGTAAGATGTTGATCTTATCATTAAAGAAATTGGGATTGTATCAATAACATGTTTTTTTCAGTAATGTGTTGATTATTTATTGAAGATATTCTTTTATTTTGTGTTAATTGTTACGGTTTTTCAGGAAGAATGTGGTTACTACTACTGGAACAGCTTGATGTCTACGGAAGTAAACTCAGAGTGAAGGAACCTAAGGTAGTCGATGATGTATTATCCATCTTCTGGCATTCCCTGCAACTAAGATTGTGTTCTCAACGTAAGGACCTCGTCCTTCCTTCGGAACATTTCAAATAAGGGTCGAATGCGTTTTGTGCAAAATACAATCTCCGTATTATTTGCTCAGGCATAGGAAGCAAGCAATAATAATGTCAGTGATTAAATTAGAGTCTAAGTGTCAAGGTGGTTGCGTGTAGATAGATTTTCTGACTCAGTTCTTGTTGACGTGTTTAAATGATTTGCGCGAGTCTAGATGTGAAGAAATTTGCCGCTATTCCCCGTTGTAGTCATGTTTACTTCTGACGAGCGGATGGACTGTGACATTTATCAATATTTCAGTGAGGTGTTATTTATTCTTCTTGTGTCGACGTGTTTACCTATCATCCATAGGCCAACGTGTATTCACGGTTCAGAAACCAAAGATCTATACTGACAACAATGGCGTGTACCGGAAATGTCCATTTCGAATTTACAAAGTCAGTTACGGTAGATGGGGCGGAAGAATCATAAATGATGAACGGCACAGAAAGCTAAAACAGCAAAGTATGTGGCACACAAGAGGCATATTCAGGAGAAAGATTAATATAATTAAGAGGCATATCCATGAAATAGGAGAAAGATTAATATAATTTTGTGAAGAGAACAGGTTGATAGTATAAACATCTACTTCCAGCAAAAGAAAAGTAAACTATATACATGGAAAAACCCTAGGGATAAGAAGAGGAATCAAATAAACTACACAATAATAAAAGATATTTTCCGTAAAAGCGTCAAGAAAACCAAGACCTATCCTGGAGCAGATACTAACTCAAATCACAATCTTGTAATGATTAAAATGAATGCCAAACTAAAAAGAAACAAACAAAAGACTAATTCATCAACAATACCGCTAGCATTGGTAGCTTTATGTTACAGCTTAGTTCAAAACAACATATATATCAAAAACATGTTAATGATACTTATATAATACAAGTAAAGAACACATATAAAAAAGCTTATATAAAAAGGGTTTGAGCAGTACAGAAGAGAAAATATCCTGATGAAAAATTTACAACCAAACGACAATTCATAAAGAAAATTGTACAAGAAACTTGCGACATCTTTCTCAAAAAAGAACAGAACATGCAACACAAATGGATAATTGACACCATAGTGGGAAAAAATGAAAGAAAGAAGAGAAGTAATAAACACTGCCAAATAAACAAAATAAATAATGAAAGACTAAAATTGTGCAAAAAACCAAAAGGAGAATATCGCAACCAAAGATATTTAGAAATCGAAACTATTAAAAATAAACAAGATTTAAAAGGCAAGCACACAGAAATAAAGAGAATGACTAGTAAAAAAAAAAAAAATTAAATCACGCAAAGTGGATGTATTTTAAAATAAAAAAAATAAGGACAAATGCTAACAGACAACAAAGATATAGTCAATAGATGGTAGAAATATATAACATAATTATTTGATGACGGAAGGGAAAAGCAACCATTTTAAAATGTAAATCAGGCTATACAATCTTAAATTCGAAACTGTAAAAAGCTGTATAAACAATGAAAAAAGGAAAAGCTGCACGACCTAACAACATACAGATATGGATTATAAAGGCACTAGAAAATGTTAGCAGTGAAGTGACCACAGACAAATGCAACGACACATACCATACGCATATATATCAAATGAACTAAAAACATAAACTTTCATTGCATTGCCTATAAAGAATAGTGCAGTTGAATGCAGTGGTTTTAGAACAATAAGCTTAGTGAACCATGTAACAAAAATCTTGCTAAAAGTTATACAAGGAAGGATTCAGAATAAAATCAATATTGAATTGCAACAACAATTTGGATTAAGGAAAAAACAGTGGGACATAAGAGGCCATATTCTGCATGAGAACATTAATCGAAAAATACACAGAAGTAAACAAACCAAAATATGTCTGCTTCATAGATTACACGTACGCTTTTGATAGAATATACCACAAACAACTTATAGACTGTCTAAGAGATATACATCTAGATGACATGGACATACGAATAATATGTAATTTATACTGGGAGTAAACAGCAATAATAAAATATAACAAAGAGAACTCTACACTTATTAATATAAAAAGAGAAGTAAAACATGGATGTACCTATTACCAAGCTTGTCCAATTTATACACTGAGCAAATCTTTAAAAACATCACAACGATGCCAATCCTAAATATTAATAGTAAGATAATCAATAACCTAAGATAAGCTGTTGATACTGTATTACTAGCAGAAACTCCTGAAGATCTACAACAATTCATCATCATCATCGAGTGCCTTCTCCGCAACGAAGGTTGGTTACCATGGATCGCCATTCTACTATGTTTCTTGCTTTGGTGGTGCAGGCTGTCATAGATTGACTTGTCCATCTTTTGATGTTACTCTTCCATGTTAATCTTGGTTTGCCTCTTTTACCTTGTATTTTTCCTTCCAAAATTACTTTTAGCAGGCTGTTGTGTCTTTTAACATGCACCACAAATTTAATTTGTCTTGTCTTAATTATATTTAGTAGTTTATAAGTTAGTACAACAATTACTTAATGAAATAAACATGACAAGCAAAAAATATGGATTAGATATGAATATCAAAAAGACTAAAACTATGATCATTAACAAAGAAAATACTCAAAACCTTCAAGAAGATATCAAAGTTGAAGAAATAGACCTGGAGACAGTTCAATGCTGCACCTACCTTGGGAATACTATAACCAGTGTTAGCAAAAATTAAAACAGAAATAAAAATAAAGAATAGGAATGGCAAAAAAAACATATTTAATGTCATGAAAAAAATGTACTAACATCAAGGCAAATAATACCAGGGCTAAAACTGAGAATAGCAAAATGTTATATCTTCTTAACATTCCTGTATTGTGTAAAAACATGGACATTAGACTAGAAAACATAACAGAAATTTGAAGCTTTTAAAATGTGCATTTATAGAAGATTAAGAAGAATTGGATGAAAAGAAAAGAAAACGAACGATAAAGTCTTAAAACAACTAAAATGAAAAGAGAATTACTAAACACAATTCAAACAAGACAAATAAGATATGTTGGGCACGTCAAAAGACACATCCACCTGCGAAAAGTAATCTGGGAAGGGAACATACGAGGTAAAAGAGACAGAGGCAGACCAAGACTAATATGGACGAGTAACATCAAAAGATGCACACTTTAGCCTATGACAATCTACACTATTAAAGAAGCAAGAGAGAGATCGGAGACGGCACACAATGATGGTGATGATTATATTAGTAATAAGGTGGTTAAGTAAGATATTAGTTTATGTTATATAATATCACGTATACATTGATGATTGGATGAAATATATTTATATGTACTTTACTAAATATTAAATATTTCAATTATAAAATAATATATATATATTATATATATATATATATATAAATTTAGAAAGCATAAACGTAGACAGCAGAGATCTAAGAATAATAAAGAACATGTACTGGCAACTTACAGCGGCCATAAAAACTGGAAACCAATTGGGAATGTTTCAACAAATAAAACAGGGCGTTAGGCAGGGTTGTGTGCTGTCACCAGATTTGTTTACTATTTATAGTGAGATTATTTTAAGATCCATAAGGGGCATCCCTGGAATAACAATTGGAGGTCATAATATAAATAATCTAGGTATGCTGATGATACAGTCTTAATCGCTAAGAGTGAAAATAAGTTACAAGAAATGTTAGACATTATAGTGAAAGAAAGCAAAAATACAGGACTCAGTCTTAATTCCAGAAAGACAGAAGTAATGGTTACAAGAAAGAAAAAAAACATCACCACAATGTATAATAAAGACAAGTGGAACAATATTAAAACAGGTAAATGAATTTAAATATTTGGGAACAATGTTAATCTTTGACGGAAGAAGTTCAAAAGAGGTTAGATGCAGAATGGCTCAGGCAAAGCAGCTTTCCAAAAAATGAAGAAGGTACTATGCAATCCATTTTTGACAATAGAAACAAGAAAAATAGTTCTTAAATGTTATGTAGAGCCAGTCTTAAAATATGGATGTGAATCATGGACAATAGGCCATACCACAAGAAAATCACAGGAGTCTGTAGAAATGTGGTTTTACAGAAGAATGTTGGGAATACCATGGACAGCTAAGAAGAGTAATGAAATAGTTCTGAAAGAGGCCAATGCAAAAATAGAGTTATTTTCCAATATTATTAAGAAATAATCATCATTTTTTGGGCATGTAACGAGAAGAGAATAGCTGGAATATATTGTAACAATTGGTAAAATTGAGGGACGAAGAGATATAGGGAAAGAGCAAGAGAGAAAAAAAAAATACCAGACAGCTTAAGAGAATGGCTTTGTAAAAGCTCAACAACAGAAATGATAAATAACTGTCGTGATCGAAAGTTGTGAAGAGACATGATCACCTACGCCAGTAGGCCCGGTAGTTGATGTTGATATTATTGGTTATTGGTTATGGAAGGCCTCGGTATCACAGCAAACGAATTAAAATCCATAATTGCTCAACCGCCCGTGCCAGTGGAATCATCCGAATTACTAACTCATCTCCCAAACAAAGAAAGGTAACTGTAGTCCCCATCGTAGCAGTCTCAGCACACGCCAAAAGACATAAGGCGAAACCGCGCAGAAAGTGAACACAGCCAACTGTTCCCTGTCATACGATATCATCATTCATAGTAAACAAGCGGGATATCGAAGCAGGTTCAAACGGATGAGACACACAGCTCACGGTGTGCACAGAGCACTTAACTCAGTAGCTCCTGCAACAAGCCGGACTTAGAATATGAGGAAGCTGCAAGAAGGAACACTTTTCAGACATAGCCTTCAATGGTTCCTACCGCCTATCCACCATATACCATGGGAGTAGTTGATGATGATAATGATATATATATATATATATATATATATATATATATATATATATAATATATATATATATATATATATATCTTTTATTTATGACTTCCGGTCAATTTGGCGGATAGGCGACTGAGAACCGTTGAGTCACAGTCTGAAAAATGTTTCTTGTTGCAGCTTCCTCATATTGCAAATCCGAATTGCTGCCGAGCTACTGAGTAGTGATCTGTGCATACCGTGAGCTGGTAAAGGGTTAAGGCATAAAAATGCGAAGTTGCAGTAAAGCTGAATGTGAGGAAAAAACCTCAACACCTTTGAGTTCGATGGTAACTTTTATGACCAGGTTAGTGGAGTAGCCATGGGCACCAAGATGGGCCCCAGCTATGCTTGCCTGTTTATGGGCTACCTTGAGCACCAAATTTTCAATTCATATCAAGGTCTCCTTCCCATCATATAGCTTCGGTACATTGATGACTGCTTCGGACTTATCGATCTACCTGAGGATGACCTCTCCAGGTTTGTCGACCACATTGGTGGCTATCACAAAGCTATCAAGTTCACATCTTGTATATCCACTTCCTCTGTCACCTTCCTAGATCTTATCGTTTCTTTGGGTACTTCTGGCCTCCATACCTCGGTTTTATATAAACCCACAGACGCCCATTGTTATCTTCTCTACACTTCATCCCATTCACCTTCTTGTCGTGATTCTATTCCGTTCTCCCAGTTATTGCGTCTCCGTCGCATCTGCCAGGATGACCAAGATCGAGATCAAGCATAGCTTCACATGTGTGTCCTGCAACATCATTTATGCCATCATATGCCAACGATGCCACATGACCTATATCGGTGTGTCTGGGAGAAGATTATTTGTGAACATCTACGTGATGTCCAACAGAATACTGGTATTCCGGTGTCTTCCCACTTCAACTCCCCTGATCACAAGGGCAAAGACGACATCCGTGTCACTGGTATTGTCCTTTGTCACTCTGGCGACCGCAGTCGCTATACTTTGGAAAATCGCCTCATAGTCCAGCATGGTTCGCTGCCCCCACGAGGTATGAATGTATCACATCATACACATAGTTTCCTTTTGGTTGCTCCTTCCCTTTTGCATAGCCTTCTCTACTGCACATATTTGGGTTCTTTGGTCTACCTACTATGCCATGCTATTTATAATTCTCCTCCTCGAGTCCCCAATGAGACACTTCGGTGTTCTCCTCTATACCTTTTTTCTGTGCTCCTTACCCCTCATTTGTTTTTATTGTACCCCACTCTCGGACATGTCACTCTTGCTGCTTTTTGAGCACCTGTTGGTCTGCTGTTCTTTTCTTTCTCCTTTTTGTTTGCACACTGACCCCTGTGTGAACTCCTCTGGTTCTGTGTGCATTTGCGTTTCTGTACGTTCACGACAGCCGCACTTGGCTGCTATTTCCTTTTCGTTTTGACCTCGGTTTACACACAGGATAGACATTTTTGTTTTCTTTAACACATTTCGATTGTTTTTGTTTTGGTTGTTTCGTTATTAGTTTTTGTGTGTGTGTGTTTTTTTTTGTTCCTGCTGAAGGCCTATTGGGCCGAAACGTCGTTTAGTCTGTGTCGTCCACCTATCACGTAAAGCTTCTTACATACCATTTTTTTCTATTTTTTAATTTACCCACACCGTGAGCTGTGTGTTTCATCTAGAAGGTATTCCTATATTCAGATTACTTACGATGAATGATGATACCGTAAGACGAAGATCATTTCAGATGCCTTCAATTCTGTGAGGAAACGCCTTATGTCGTTTGACGTGTGCTATATTTGCTTCGACGAGGACGACAACTGCCTTTCTTTATTTGGATATTCGTTAAGAAGTTAATTGGGATGGTTCTACTGGCACGGACGGTTGAGCAATTATGGATTTCCATTCATTTGCAGTGATATCGGGGCCTTCGAATAAACATAACCATTATAGTTGATGTAAGTAAGATATAGGATTATATTTCCTTACGATGGCTTTTATATAAGTATTGGTAGCTATGTAACTTTTCTTTATTCTTAAGTAATATTTCTCCCGCTTAACTATGGCTGGACTTTTCCTCGAGTAGATTATAAAATACAAAATGGAGCATTTTAATGTTTCAAGCTTCAATCATTGTGTGATAACTTTCGGAAGAAACAAATGCAATGAGCAAATATATATTCTCATACCGTGTATACATGATGAAGCTACAGCTTCACAAGTAGTAAAAGTAGTAAAAAAATTGTATCAGGGCATAGCGATTGCATTGTGATGTGAAAGACCATAAGATGATGGCATTATTCTCAAGGCACATCGATTTAGATAAGAAAAAACGTTTTTTTAACGATCCTTGCTGTTCAGGGAGTGCTCGTCATTCCTACCTTCTTGAAAAGACTTAAGTTTCTGTTTCAAATCTGGTTTCTGGATCGAAACGAACAACTAGGTCGATACAACTTGACATGGACAGTTGTCGGGGTGACATTCAAATCACAGTTTCTTGCTTATTTTCTACATTTTTTCACATGTTAGTGATGAATTGTTGACACAATTAGAGTTCTGCAGTAGCGCACTGACTTAATGATAAAATAAGCTTGGGTTTGATTGCAACTTAGAGAGTACCAGTTGCTTCAGCCGAAACAAGATTCGTACTTGCCTCACTGAAATGGGGAAAGTAAATAACAACAAAAGCAATAGGATTGTACATACTGATCTTTTGAAAGTTGTGAAGAAACGTTAAATAAATGGTTTGTTCATGTATCTCGATCATATGGCCTTGCACAGATCGTTCTATGAAAGGAGAAAGAAGGGTTGGCAGACAAAACAGATATGGTAAGAAAACATCAAAGAGTGCATGTACCTCACCACGCAGCTTCAAAGAATGACTTTAAATAGAGATAAACGGAGAAGTTTGATGAAGTCTGTCAGTTTTGCGAATAATTTCAGGGGAAAAGGTATGTTCACAAACTCGGGAAAAAAATCACACATAATCAACAACATAAAAAAAATAAAGAACAATAGATCGCCCGAAGCAGGATCGAACCCATATTTTCTTATTAAGACAACCATCTCCCGTTGGGCTAAATACTTGCGTTGTAGACAAACAGGTATAGGACAAACGGCACGAATTGTAGTTTCCGGTGGTTTAAACTGCAGACAAATAATAATACATGAATATTATTATAGAGGGAAACTTTTTTTTCTTAATAGGAAAATACAGATACACAATTTATTCCCGAGTTGTGTTCGTAACCGTATGCTATAATCATGAGTACACATGCGTGAAAGACATCACTAATGATAGCTACTGTTTTAGGTAGTTGAGTTGGCCGTGTGCTCTAGGATATGGTTCTCGTTGCAAGGCGCTGTGCCGAGAGACGATTTGGGTCTCGCTTTTGACCATTTATTGTTCATCGTTTTTTTTTCTGCTGTTGATTATTTGTGATTTTTTTCCGAGTGTTGCAAACATACCCTTCCGCAGAAATTATTAGCTGATCTATCACCTTGGAAGTTTCCTTCTATGACATTGATTTATTATTATTTGTCTCTGCCAGTATTGCCCTAACGAACTCCCACGGTTATGGAAGGAAGAGAGATGAGAAAAATAGAATGTAATATTATTTACCTAAATGAGGTGTTAAAAATAGGCAAGAAACAAATCCTTTATTGACCAGAATTATTCTTCAACTGTTTCTGTGACTTACAGTGTTCACTCTAGTCATGCCAATCCATATCAAGCGAACCGTTCTCAGTGAACATTCACACCCATGGCAACTAACACGCCTTGTCAGTTTGAATTTAAGAAAAAGTCTCAGGAGTATATTCTTACATTACAGGAAGTGTCTTTTCACGAATTCTCCAAGTGAATTGATTTCAGCCAATGATATCGCTAACTTCACTCTGAGCAAGTTAGAATAATATCAACCGCTGTGGATAACAAGGGGAAAACATTACTTCACTAATCGCTAGCGACAAAAACTTGCGCCCTTTTAGTGGTAACTTGACAGTATTATACTGCAAGTTTTTATCTCCCCTCGACATCGGAAGGCTTAGGGTGAAGGGTAAAGTGCTAACATTTCCAGATACATTAAAATTTGATATGGAACTGATACCAATGAATCCCTGAGTGCATGGAGCACGACAGGTTTTGTTATGGAATTCATAAAGTTCCATGTTATTCAATATTCATCAGTACATTTTTGGACGATGTTTTCGTTATCTTGCCAAGCGGCCTTAAACTAACATTAAAATGTCTATTGTCAATTTACAGAGACTCTTTACACCCTAATCAAAAAGACTAAAAATATGATCGTAAACACAGATAATATTCAAAACCTATTAGTGGATACCACAGTTGAAGGTATAGACCTGGAGACAGTTCAGTGCTACAACTACCTTGGACATACTATAACCAGTGATAGCAAAAAATAAAACGGAAATAAAAAGAAGAATAGGAATAGCAGAAAAACAAATTTAACGCCATGAAATAAATGTACTAAGATCAAGGCAAATAAAACCAGGGCTAAAACTGAGAATAGCAAATTGTTTTATCTTTTTAACATTCCTGTATGGTGCAAAAACATGGACATTAGACTAGAAAACATAACAGCAAATTGAAGCTTTTAAAATGTGCGTTTATAGAAGAATAAGAAGAATTTGATGAAAAGAAATGAAAATAGACGATGAAATCTTAAAAAATATTAAAAATGAAAAGAAAACTACTAAACACAATTCAAACAAGACAAATGGGATTTTTGGGGCTTGTTAAAAGACACATCAGCATCTCGGAAGGGAAAGTACAAAATAAAAATGGCAGACAAAAACAAACATGAACTCTCTCTCTCTCTGCGTTCAGGACTCAATCAGAGTAAGGATTCCAGACTCTCATATGAAGTCAGCTGTCAGGCTAAGTGTGTTGATCGCCCCCACAGACAGAACATCACAATTAGAGTCTGTCAGATCCACTCTGACTGAACACCCGTTAATACGTTGCACTGTGTTCTGCGCCAGTGGCCCAGTGCATCCGATTTCAGCCAGCATTTTTTTCAGGTTTGCTTTCCTTAGCCTTTGATTGTCCCCAATCTTCCTGCAAGGCAGCAGTTGATCTTTTCTGTCGGGGGATTCTGCCCTTAGATGGTCGGCCTTCCCAGGTTTACGAGCACCATCTGCCCGAGTCACTAGAGGTGACTAACACAGACATGCGACTTGTAATATGAGGAAACTGCAACAAGGAACACATTTCATGCGTAGCCTTCATTTGTTCCCGCCGCCTATCCCCATATACCGGTAAGTCACGTCCTCTTGAAAATGATGATCATCGTAGCACTTGATGATGTTAGGCCATCGTTGATGACTCCAATTCCGAACATATAGACACACAGTCAGTCGTCAAATTATTCTTGTTGCACATCAAACAGCAGACCGTAAGATTTGCGCACGGCCGGTTTAGGGAACCAATACGATGACGTAGGACACAATGTCGCCAAACTCATAATCTCGATACCTTTAGACTTATGTCTGATTACTCAAGTGTAAACAGTCTACGACGAACAAAACACGAAGCAACTTCCCCAAAGAGACAAAACTGCGACTGACGAAGTAGTTTACATTAATGTGTAACGTGGAAATAACTTGCGTCAAAGAATCCCAATAACGGTCTTGAACAGCACTAATGTGACGTAAAGCACAGATCTAGTCTAGACGGAGGAATGTCTCACTCACAACACTTGATTCGTCAAAAAACGGACTGTTGTCGACCTACGACCTCGCCTTAGCGACACAGATGTATCAAGCATATCATCATTTTGACTTTTACGCAGAAAAGTGCAATGAAGATCCGAAATTAATCAGACCTTGGGTGCATTTTCTGCAGCGATCGAGAGGACGTGGACTAGATCCGCCATCTTGGAAACGGAAGTCCAAACATGAACGAACAGCATGAAAAGATGGACAAGTAAGCCTATTACTATCTGCACCATCAAAGCAAGTTACAGAGCGGAATAGCGCTCCATGGTAGCCAACCTTGATGCGGATACGGAACTCAATGTTGATGAGATATACCCCAGTTACGAGTCGTTTTCATACAAAAAAATTACAAATGTAGATTTATCGATAAACAAACGCACTAACGCACTTCTTGTATAACTACTGTTGTACTTCTGAGTACCAATTACCTGTATTATACTACTATTCAAGACCGGTTGTTTAATCAAAGTTATACTTTTTAATATTTTGCTGCATAATTACCTGTATACAATCTAATTTTTTTTAAAACTAATATTTTTTTGTGTACTTTTAGATACATATTTAATCACAAACGGTGTACCATCAAAAACCTGTTAAGTTATCAATGTGTCTATGTTATTAAGTTGTCCATGTTAGTCTTGGTCTGCCTCTTTTACTTTGTATTTCCCCTTCAAACATAACTTTTAGTAGGCTGCTGTGTTTTTTTAACATGCCCCAAAAATCCCATTTGTCTTGTTTGAGTTGTACTTAGTAGTGTAGAAGAGAATTGCGCACTAAAAGATGTAGAGGCAGAATTGGTGCAGTACAGTATGCAGAAAAAAGAAAGTGACGTGGAAAAGAGGATGACGTAGATGGCTGGACGGTTAGAATAATATAGTTCAGTTGGAGATCGGCGGCCACAGAGAGCAGTTGGACAGTTGAGAGCCATGGAAAGCACTAGCGATAGTTGAAGACTATGAGCAGAGAACAGTAGAGATGGAAGCCCAAGGAGATAGCTTGCGTTAAAAGGTGGAACAAGCAGAGAGCGGCAGGATGGTTAGAAGCATAATATAATTCAGTTGGAGATCGGTGCCAGAAGAAAGGTCCAACCAGCCGATGAGCATAAAATAGTCGACAATAGCAACCGACAATTAGGAAAATGGACTAATAGCAGTAACGGAACCGGCAACAGTAATAGATAGAGTAGGGAGGGCCGTTCAATGGGGAACGGTCCAACATAAGATAATGCCGAGCGCAATTAAGAAGATTAGAATAGGATAGAATACAATAAAGAGTGACAGATGAGGAGAATGGATAGATGAACTACAATTGTCATGTCAAGATGTATGGTTCCTGTGAGATATTTCAGTAAAACTGCACAGATGATATGTTCATTGACTATAATTTATGTAAGTCGTAATTGTCAAGATGTATGAAAATGCAGCAACCGACAAGGGAAATTAAAGGCGGCCGATTCGAGGACATCTTGTGTTGGTATATCTGTGAATGGAATAGATAAAATGCACAGACAAGGAGAAGAAAACAAACAACGAACACAGTACAGTAGTTCTCTAATTAACTTTTAGTTGTTAAAAGACTACATCGTTTGTTTTCTTCTCTTTCCATCCAATTCTCCCTATTCTTCTATAAATCCACATTTCAAAGGCTTCAGTTTTCTCCTCTGTTTTATAGTCTAGTGTCCATGTTTCTGCACCATACAGGAGTCTTGAAAATATATAACATTTTGCTTTTCTTAGTTTTAGAACTGGTGTTATTTGTTATTTGTTTGTTGTTAGTATATTTTTCATGACACTAAAATTGTTATTTGCCATTCCTATTCTTTTGTTTATTTCAGTTCTACATTTTCCATCACTGGTTACAGTATATCCAAGGTAGTTGTGGCTCTGAACTATCTGTATTCCTTCAACTCTGATATCCATTTGTAGGTTTTGAATATTATCTTTGTTTATGATCATAGTTTTGGTCTTTTTGTTGTTGTTGTTGTTGCGTTCGCCAGCTTTCTACTCTGACGAAGTCCCTAGAGACTAGGAACTGACTTTTTCGTGGTAATCCATTTTTCCCTGGCAGCCGCGTGCACAGGGGTCCCTCGCCGCACAGGCAGATAACTCCGATTTCGGAGATACTCATGTTTTTTTTTCCGTCGATGAGTAACTGACTTTCCAAGCCGGGCCACACTGCTGAGACCAGGGGTGGTTGTCGCAGAGAGAAATCATAAAACGATATTCCAACCAGTGTAGCCGAGATTTGAACCTACAACCTCTCTGTCCCGAGGTCAGCGTCTTGCCTTGAGACTATCCAGTCCACATGGACTTGGAATATGAGGAAACTGAAACAAGGAACACTTTTCATGCATAGCCTGCAATGGTTCCTGCCGCATATCCACAATATACCAGAAGTTCACGTCCTCCCGAAAGTGATGATCGTCATATTTCTTTCAAAATGTATAGCGCCTGAAGATGTTAGGCCATCGTTGTTGACTCCAATTTCGAACATATCAACACACAGTTAGTCATCAGATTATCCCCGTCGTACATCAAGCAACAGACCGTAAGATTAGCGAGCGGTCGGTCTAAGGATTTACGATGGGCCATTACGATGACTTGGCACACATAACAATGTAAGCACAGCAATGACGCGCCCTTTAGATTCTTGATTACTCTAATGAATGTAGCCTACGACGAACAGAACACGGTGCAAATTCTCTAAAGAGATAAAACTGCGGCTGATGAAGCAGTTCACATTTAATGAGAACATATAAATAACTTACGTCAAGCAAATCCAACAACGGTCATGAACAGCACCAATGTGACGTAAAGCGCAGAACAAGCCTAGACGATGGAAGGTCGCATTCACACCACTTGATTTGTCGAAAATGAAATATTGCCGGCGCACGACATTGCTTTATCGGCGCAGATATAATACGTAGATCATCATCTTGATTTTAACGCATAGGAGTGCAAATTAGAACCGAAATTAATCAGACATCGAATGCACTTTCTGCAGCAATCGAGAGAACGTGGACTAGATCCGCCATCTTAGAAACGGAAGTCCATGTCTTTTTAATATTCATATTTAATCCATATATTTTTTTTGCTATGTTTTTTTTTCATTGAGTAATTGTTGTAGATGTTTACGTTTTCTGCTAGTAGTACAGTATCATCAACATTTATTAGGTTATTGATTATCTTTCTACTAATGTTTAGGCCTGGGAACTCTGTGATGTTTTTAAATATTTTATGAATGAATTGATTGAACAAACTTGGTAATAGAATGCATCCCTATCTTACTCACCTCTTTATATCAGTAGGTTAGAGTTCTCTTTGTTATATTTTATTTTTTCCTTTTACTCTGAGTATAAATTACATTTTAATCGTATGTCTGTGTCGTCTAGATATCTATATCTCTTAGACAGTCTATAAGTTGTTTATGGTATATTCTATCAAAAGCTTTGGTGTACTCTATGAAGTAGACACATTTTGGTTTATTTACTTCTGTGTACTTTTCGGTTAATGTCCTCATGCGGAATATGCCTTCCTTTGTCCCACTGTTTTTTCCTAAATCCAAATGGATGTTCTTCTAATTCCATACTTATTTTACTATCAATCCTTCCTTGTATAACTTTTAGCTAGATTTTTTTTTTACATGACTCATTAGGCTTATTGATCTAACATAACTGCATTCAACTGCACCATTCTTTTTAGGCAAATGAAGCAATGAAAGTTTATGTTGTCAGTTCCTGTGGTATGTATCCTGCATGGTATGTGTCGTTGCATATGTATGTAATAACTGCAATGCCAACATTTTCTAGTGTCTTTATCATCTTTATCTGCATGTTGTCACATCATGCAGCTTTTCAATATTTCACTTTTTGCAGCTTTTTCCACTTCCGATTTTAAGATTATATAGCATCACATACATTTTATAATTGTTTTTTTATTCCTCCCTTTTCTCATAGAATAATTCTGTTATATATTCCTGCCATCTATTGATTATATATTTCTTGTCTGTTAGCATTTTCAAAATTTTTTTTTAATACATCCACTTTCTGTGGCTTTAAAAACAAATCTTTACTAGTCATTCTCTGTATGCATCCCTCTTAAATTTTGTTTATTTTCCATAGTTTCGATTTCTAAACACCTTTGGCAGCCAGTCTTATTTTGCCTTTTTGCACATTTGCGTATTTCATTATCTATTTTGTTGTATTGGGTAGTGTTCTTTACTTGCGTTCTTTCTTCCATTTTTTTCCAAGATAGTGTCAGTTACATATTTTTTTGAATGCTCTTTACCGTTTTGAGAAAGAAATCGAAGTATATTGTATGCTTTTTATATGCATTGAAATTTGGTTGTAACTTTTTCATCAGGGTTTTCTCTTCTGTGCGGCTTAATCCCTCCTTATATCAGCTTTTGATATGTGTTCTGTACTTGTATTTAATACGTATCTTTAGCATCTTATTGTTTTAAAGCTGTTATGTCATAACCCTACCAAAGAAATCTGATACGAATGAATGCGATAATCATCGCACAATAAACCTTATGAGTCACATGACATAGATATTACTAAGAATCATCATGCGAAGAATGCGAAACAAAATCGGTCAAGAATTTAGCGATGAACAGTGTGGTTTTGTTGGAGGTAAAGGAACGAGCAATGCCATTTATATCATAGATGTGAAAACAGATCTTACCTATGTTTCATAGATTATACCAAAGCATTTGACAAAGTAAAGTACCAAGAAATAATCAAAATTTTAGAAATCATAAACGTAGACAGCAAAGATCTAATAATAATAAAGGACATGTACTAGCAATAAACAGCAGCCATAAGAACTGGAAACCAATTGGGAATGTTTCAACAAATAAAACATGGTGTTAGACAAGGTGGTATGCTGTCACCAGATTTATTTAATATGTATAGTGAGATTATTTTAAGATCATAAGGGGCATCCCTGGAATAACAATTGGAGGTCATAATATAAATAATCTAAGGTATGCTGATGATGCAGTCTTAATCGCTTAGAGTGAAAATGAGTTACAAGAAATGTTGGACATTATGGTAAAAGAAAGCAAAAATAAAGGACTCAGCCTTAATTGCAAAAAGACAGAGGTAATGGTAACAACAAAGAAAAATATATCACCTCAGTGCAAAAAATGACAAGTGGAACAATACTAAAACAGGTAAATGAATTTAAATATTTGGGAAATTTGTTAACCTCAGACGGAAGCTGTGCAAAAGAGGTGCGATACAGAATGGCCCAGGCATAAGCAGCTTTCCAAAAAATGAGGAAGATACTATGCAATCCATTTTTGACAATAGAAACAAGAAAAAGACTTCTCAAATGTTATGTAGAGTCAGTCTTAACATATGGATGTGAATCATGGACAATAGGACAGCAGACAAGACAATCACTGGAGTCTGTAGAAATGTGGTTTTATCGAAGAATGTTGAGAATACCATGGACAGCTAAGAAGAGTAATGAAGACGTTCTGAAAGAGGTCAAAGCAAAAAGAGAGCTAATTTCCAATATTAGGAAGAAACAATCATCATTTTATGGCCATGTAATGAGAAGAGAACAACTGGAATATATTGTAACAACGGGAAACATTAAGGGACGAAGAGATAGAGGGAAGCAAAGAGAAAAAATACCAGACAGCTTAAGAGAATGGCTTGGCAGAAGATCAACAATAGAAATGATAAATAACTGTAGAGATCGAAAGTTATGGAAAGACATGATCACTTACGCCAGCAGGCCCGGTACTTGATGATGATGATGTCTAATGGTATGAATTAGTATTTTGTTTGTTTCTCTATAGTTTGGCTTTCATTTTAATCATTTCAGGATTGTAAGTAAGTAAAGTAAAGTACCCCCCGTCACGCCAAGTGGCGTATAGGGAAATATGGTGTTAGTGACCCTATATTTTACAGACCTTCAGCACATTTTTGGGGTAATGTGGTCGGTATTACGCCCGTGCTGCTTTTACTTTCCCAGAAAAAATCCGGTACCCATTTAAGGCTGGGTGAACCCGGAGCCGTCGGTTGGGATCGAACCCTACCCCTTGTCCGTAGTAGTCCAGTTCACTAACCACTGAGCTATCGCGGCTCCTACTAATTTTTAGGGAATTAGTAAAACCCAGGTGTCCTCGCCAGGATTACGAACCCCGGCTGTTGCCGTGGTAAGCCAACCGCCTATCGATTGCGCTAACCGGACACCCATTTCAGGATTGTGATCTGAGATAATAATATGCTTATCCATGTTTAGTTGTGTTTTTTTTTTTTTTTGGGGGGGGGAAGGTGGGTGTGGGGGGGGGGTGGAACGGGCTTCGGTAGCCTAGTTGGGAAAACCACCCGACTGGACTACCGACGTTCGGACAACCCGTGTTCGATTCCCGCTGGGAGCAGTGTGAATTGTACTCGTGGTTGGAATAAAAAAATACCCTCACGATCGACCCAGCCGTTGGCAGAAATGGGTACCAGGGTATTACCCTGGGAAGGTGAGGAATGTCGCTTGCATCGTGAGTTTCGATGCTTGACGCGACACTATCCAGAAATCTCCTAACATTTCTTGATAGGCGGCCGAGCACATATGGGTGGAAACTCGCGTGCTATGACGCCGGTTCAAGTCTGGTACTTTACCTTTAACTTTAAGTTTACTTTTCTCTTGCGTAAAGTAAGTGTTACATATTATCATCCTGTTTTCGTCACAAATGTATGTTAATCTTTCTCCTCTTTCATTTCTTTATCCTAAACCGTGATTTTCTGTAATGGTCTTATATCTACCTTTTCCTACCTTAGAATTCATATCACCCATTACAATCAAGTTCATGACTTTATTTAGCTATTCATATCATGCTTCTATTTGTTCATCTGTATAGTCTTGAGTAGGTGCGTATGTCTGTATTATTGCTATGTAGAATAGTTTTGCTTCCATTTTGAGTAGTATAAGCCTATCATTGTATATCTAGTGGGTACTTATATATTTTTGTAGCTCTCTTTTTATTAGTATTCCTGCACCTCTTTGATGTTATGTTGTGTTCCTAGAAATATAAAATATATCTTTCGTCCTGTATGTACCCACATCCTTTCCATATTGTCTCTGATATGTCTAAAATATATATGTTTAATCGTTCTGCTTCTTCAATAAGATTTTCCAATTTTATTTCTTGGTAAAGAGTCCTAAAATTCCATGTACATATTAGTAGATCTTTCTTCTGACATCAGTTAGAATTTCTCTCCATGGCTTTCTTTGGAATAGTACGTGATGAGGCTCCAATCTGTTTCACGATGGCGAGCAATATTCGTCTTTCAAAATTTAGATAGAGTGGAATTTATACTGGAATTTTTTTGCAGCGTAACGTTTTAAGCTTGTCATTTGTTGAAACGTTTATTGCCATAAGCATTCAACAACAAAAATATTGTGAACACAAAAAATCAATTACGTTAGAAAGCAAAAACTCTTGAATAATGTCACAAATTGGATCTCACTATACACTGATACAAAGAATGAATGGGATGAACTAGACTCATGGAATAAATGCTGCAAAATTTCCAAAATAACAGCTCCATACAATTTTCTTTATAAAACAATTAGTTTGGAGCCTTGGTGGTTGAGTTGTTAATGCGCAAGCTTCCTGGTCAGAAGAATCCGGTTTCTAATCCCAGACGTGTTGGATTTTATGTTAGGATTGACAAGGTCCCGGGGTTCACCATGGGTTCCAGAGATTTTTTTCTGAGAAATAAAGGCGACCTGACGTGATACTGACCACATAACCCAAAAACGTGCGTGGTCATGGAAAAACATTATCACTAGCACCATATATTCCCCATACGCCTATCAGGGCGGGGAGAAAACCTTTACTTTCATCAATTAGCTGAGAGCCGACACAATGAAGGGGCTTTATCGACTTAATGAAGAGCAGGCAGATGGTACGTCAACAAATTTGTGAAGTGGACTGTGTTCAAAGGAAAAGAGTGGGATTTTAAATAGGAGAAGTGGGTGTTCAGAAAGAGGGAATGAAGTGAGTTTAAAGGGATACTTTCAAATGGTGGAGTACCAATGTTAAAGAAATGAGAGTGAAATGAGTTACGAAGACGGGCTTAAATTGTTTTTATAAAAATGGGAGTGAAATGTGTTACAAACAAGGGAGTGAGCTATTTTGAAAGATTTGAGTGACTGTGTTTAACTATAGAAGTGTTCTGTGTCGTATATATGGGCGTGAACTGTGTTGTGAAGATAGATGGTAATGTGCTGTGTTGTAAAGATGTGAGTGAGTTGTATGTATTATAAAGATGGGAAAAGGCTGTGATGTAAAGATGAGAGTGGGCAGTGTTTGTGTAGATGGGAATTAGCTGGTTGTAAAGATGGGCGTGAGTTGTGTTATAAATATGGGAGTGGGTTTGTGTTGTAAAGGAGCCAATGGTGGGGTGTACTAAACACTCCAAGGTATGGTGACAGCTTTACAAATAAAGAACACAACACAATACTGACGTTTCGGCCTGTGGCCTTCTTCAGAATACAGGGACAACGACAACAAGCGGTGAAGCACAATTACTACATGTTAGATGATCAAGTGGAGGGCGAGGAAAGTAGGATGCAGAAATAAGAAAAGAGAGAAATGTGTTGTAAAGATGGGGGTGAGATGTATTATAAAGATGGGAGTGGGCTGTGTTGTAATGATGGGAGTGGGTTTGTGTTGTAAAGATGGGAGTGGGTTTGTGTTGTAAAGATGGGAATGGGCTGTGTTGTAAAGATGGGAGTGGGTTTGTGTTGTAAAGATGGGACTGGGTTTGTGTTGTAAAGATGGGACTGGGTTTGTGTTGTAAAGATGGAAGTGGGTTTGTGTTGTAAAGATGGGAGTGGGTTTGTGTTATAAAGATATAACTGAGCTATGTTATAAAGATGTGAGTGAGTTGTGTTATGTGAGTGAATTAATTTTTATGTTTTAAAGTGTTTCGAGTTTTGAACACTTGAGTGAGTTACTAATAAAAAATACGAAGGAGAAAATATAGAAAAAGTGCTACATGCAGCTATATTAGGAACATAGCGCGAAATAAAATGTAGTGCCCAGTGCAAACGAACCAAATAATATTCCAAAAAGGAAATCAATCGAGAGAAAATTACACGGAAACTTTTCCAAATAAAGGACCCACCTCTCCACATACAAATACATTAATCATATAAAGTATTCAATGAAATATAAAAACAGAAAAAAACAAAAATTAAATAAATACAGAAATTATGTATAATAATAATTCTTTCTTTTCTTCGTGCTCTCATTTCTTCCTAATTTATTATTTCCAGCATCCCATCATCACTGTCAGGATCTAAAATGAAATCACAACTTCGACAGATTTGGCATTCTCCTCTTTCTCTGCCATTTTCTTTCTATTTTGTATAACTCGAGACTACGTTTTAAAAGAGAGAGAGAGAGACAGAGAGGAAACTGGAGAACGTTTCAACGAAGTGTTGGCCATCAAATGGCAGAAAGGATACGATTAGAACAGTTCTAATCAAATCAAGACCTGAAGAAATGCATTCTTAATTCACAAATCTATCGATCATGTTTATACTAGCCTAGCTCTCCAATCATTCTGAATTACAAAAAAACAGCAGCCAGATTCAAGGAAACATTTTTAGCTCCAATTTATCTCTTTTTTTCGTATTCTTTTTTCCACACGCTCACTTATTCACATTCTCACTCATTCACATTCTTTGTCTCACTCAATCAATGACTCAATGACTCATTCATCCACAAGCTGACTGACTAACTCACATACTCTATTTTACCTATTTACCCTTTCTCAATTTTACTAATTTCCCTCACAATGTCTCAATCTCTCTCTCTCTCTCTCTCTCTCTCTCTCTCTCTCTCTCTCTTTCTTTCACTCTCTTTCTCTCTTTTTCTCTCTCCGTTTCTCTCTCTCTTTCTTTCTCTCTCTCCTTCTCTCTCTCTTTTTCTCTCACACACATCACACGGTTAATATGAATGTCCTTACTTTCTCCATCACTCACAAGTTCCCTTATTTCTTGGTTTCGCCTCTCAATGACTTTATAACTCTCTCCTTCATTTACACTTAACCACTCACCCAATATACGTCACCCCCCTCAACCATTTACCAAATATACGTCACCCCCTCAACCATTTACCCAATATACGTCACCCCCCTCAACCATTTACCCAATATACGTCACCCCCCCTCAACCACAAGCTATTTCTCTCATCTTCTACCTTTATTATTCTCATCATCACCATCATCACTGAGTGCCGTCTCCGTTTCGAAGGTTGGCTACCATGGAGCGCCATTCCATTCTGTCTCTTGCTTTGACGGTGCAGATTGTCATACGTTGACTTGTCCATCTTTTGATGTTACTCGTCCATGTTAGTCTTGGTCTGCCTCTGCCGCTTTTACCTTGTATTTTCCCCTCCAATATTACTTTTAGTAGGCTGTTGTGTCTTTTAACATGCCCCAAAAATAAATTGCATTTGTCTTGTTCTAATTGTGTTTAGTAGTTCTCTTTTCATTTTTAGTTGTTTTAAAACTTCATCGTTTGTTTTCTGTTCTTTCCACCCAATTCTACCTATTCTTCTATATATTATTATTCTAGTTGAGCAAAAGTCTTCCACAAACATATTCCTAGCCAACCTGTGTGGTACCATTCTCTTCCGTTAGCGCCATGCCTTCTACATTTTCTTCATGTCTGCTTCCACCTGTATACTCAAAATTATTTTTTGACATTCTCCTTTTTCTCATCGCCTGGAGGTTATTAAAGAAAAAATACCTGTCCTGTAATACTCTAAAGTTTCCACAGTGTCGTATCTAACGACATCATCCTTGTCTCATCTCTCTGTCTACTGAGGTTTGCCTGGTGCTTTCCCGTATTTTTAAATTAGTTTCTCTTACCTCTTGCTTATTCACTTTTTCATGGACTCGTTCATTCATGCTTACACACATTAACTCATTCATTCTCTCTTACACAAAATTCATTCATGTTTACATTAACTCATTCATACTCTCTTACACACATTTATTCACACTTACATTGATCACTCACTCATTTCACTTATTCTTTTACATTCAGTTCACTTAATCTCTTACATTCAGTTCACTTAATCTCTACATTCAGTTCACCTTCATTCTCTCAAACAATCAAGCATTTTACCGTGAACTCTGCAACTCTAAATATCTACGTCTCTTTCCATCTGTCTGTCTCTCTCTCGGCCCCTTTATCTTCTCTCTCTCTCTCTCTCTCTCTCTCTCTCTCTCTCTCATATTTGAAGGAAATTGTATTCTAAAAACCACATTACACAGAAAATTAATTTTAATGAAACGTCACTTCCACTTTATACACAGCCGATATTTCATCTAACACCGTGTACAGATCTCATCGCAGTTAAAACTCTTCACTCACTCCACGACAGACTCGTTTACTAGAGTGGTTTTGGACAGACTCTGTGAGGTTCTGCAAGTATAACCCTGTTACCCACAATCCTTTGCGTGTTCATTTTGCTTGAAGCATGACCGAATACTGTTGAAGGTTAATTTCCTTTCAACCAAAGATGACGTTTCTTGTTTCCTGGAAATCCCGAACTTAAAAGACAGAATTGCTCTTAGTTTTACATAAATCTCTGTATGAATATTGTTTAAGAGTTGTCCGTGATGTTAATTCATGAACACTTGGTTAATCTTGACTGATTCCATTACAGAATCCATCGGATTTCAAGTTCTGCCAGGCAGATTGACGCGATTACAAAACAAAGCTGTTTGTTTTCATCCCAGAGTCTCATTCTAGTTCTAATCTTGAACATGTTGCAGCATTTATGGATGAAGATATCATGAGCCGGGTACATTCTATTTATTCTTATAAAACGGATATTTTATGGAAGTGGTTTCAATTTGTGATACCACAGACACAACGTGACATTGTTAGCTAACACAAACAGTTATGAGATTTCGTGCTATTGAAAGCGTGAAAAAAAGGCGGTTTATTTCGAATGTGATTCGATGAGCATGATAAAAAAGTTGTAGGCGGGCTCTGTACGCATGAAATGGGTAGAGTCATTGCAGAAGTCCAAAATACGTAAGGTCACCTTTGTCAACGTCCCAGGACATGCGGGAGTACTGGGAAATGAAAGAGCGGACAGGTTGGCTAGCTCGCTGTCGTTGAGGACGGGCAACCAATGTATCGGGCGGACATCATCAATGCCCTCCGAGATGTGGGAAGAGTATAGGACTTCGACAAATACAGATCCACGTCACTTCTTCGGATGATGGAGATGGGAGTTAAGATGGGCACAGCCAGAAAGGAGAAACTTAGTGGCCGTGTAAGAAGACTTATCAACAAACATAAAACTGGAGTCGTCAGTCGCTGGACACAGCGGGACTTGCTGAGGATGGGATCTGAGCACCTATGGACATGTTTGGAGTACAGTGATGATGACCCGCAAATAACTCAATAACTCAAACAGTTAGGAATGAATTATAGTTTAGCAGCTAATGCTGATAATGAAAAGATCAAATATTGGCAAATCTGAGAGTTTCTGTGAGTGTAAATTTCCATTGTTTTAAGTTTTAAGATACAACTTCTGCTAATCATTTTCAATAAATAATAGAAATGTCAAGTGCTCATGGGAAAGACACATCAGCAAATCAACTAAAGTATCAGTGTCAAACAAGTCGGATTAAGGATGCTCAGAACGTAACTCGCTTAATCGTGATCTTTAATGAGAGTAGTTCCAACAGTATTTATTAATGTCGGTTCGCATTCTCTATCGTTCACTGTCTATTTCCATGTACACTTATGAGTCAAGACCTACAATTTATTTAATGTTCCTTTCGCATTTCTGTTTTTCTATTTATCTTTTTTTTTTTCAAACCATGCCTTGCAGTCACAACAGCCGAAGAACTAAAGTTTGGCCTGAAGGATTGCTTGCAAAACCAACCCGGGAACCAGTGAAGACCTCAAAAACACTTACTGGTCAATATCAACATCAACATGTCTATTAACAAGTTCATTTACTTTTCTACTTTTTTAAAACTCATTTTCTTAAAACTTTCCAGTTTTCACAATATAGGCCATTTGTTATTTTCTTATTTTATATTTACAAATTACAATCGTTTTATCATGAAATGGTAGCGACATTTCGTTTCATGTCGGCCTATTCTTTAACGTCCCTTCTAATATTTTTTTTTAGCTATCTATAGTAATATCAATAGATTCTGGACAATCACACTTCTGTGGCCTCCAACGACGTTCGTGTCTGTTGTCTGATGTTCATAATTCATTTCTTTGTGCTTGCTCTTCATAACAATGAACATATACGTACTGATATTTAGAAATTCATTGCACGAATTCTTTGTCATAAGATAGCACTAAACTGTCTTTTATTGTATCACCCACGTTCATTTTTTTCTTCCACAGTTTGTTGCTGAATTGAAGAAGGTGTAAAAGAAGGCTTAAAGAAGTGAGAACGAAGGGTTAAAGAAGTGTAAAAGAAGGCTTAAAGAAGTGAGAACGAAGGGTTAAAGAAGTGTAAAAGAAGGCTTAAAGAAGTGAGAACGAAGGGTTAAAGAAGTGTAAAAGAAGGCTTAAAGAAGTGAGAACGAAGGGTTATGTATTTTCAGTTAAACGAAAAAATAACTGGAGATTGATGTCGACAGTAGCTTGAAGTTGTTATCTCCATTACTCTTGGGGCAGTTGTTAGGTCTTTTCAATTTACGGACGAAGAATTCATTTATCTGTGTGGCTATCATGTACAGCGAAAGTATCTATGCTTGCGGAATTGCTAGAGAATAATTGATAAAATAATATCAACTATTTCAATATTTGTGCTCCTATATCGTGATAATTATGTTTGAATGTTTTGCACAGCTGAGTCAAAGAGTGTTTTGGTGATTGCAAATGTATGGTGTTTCCTGTTTGTACAGGCTTCACCCACAGTCTAATCACCTTGAGTTTTCACAGTGAACTAAATGGCTATTTACCCACACTCTAATATAATTACCTAGAACAGTGCTTATCATAGTACACGCAATTCTTACTTTTGTTACGCTGTGTTTTACTTCATTGATTGGTGAGTCCGTTTAAAGTTTATCGGTGGCCTCTGGGTTACGGGAATTGGGGATTTCGTACGATGGGACTGTGGTTACCAAAGATGATGTTGGAATTATCTAAACAGGATCTGGGATTTCCTCAAAGGAAGATGGGGTTTCCTTACGATGGAATCGGGATATCCAAAGAGGAAAATATGATTATCCAAGAAGTTGGGTCTTTCTTAATGTGTGAATGGGATTACCAAAGAGGGAAGTGGTCTAGAATTGCTTGAAAGAGAGCTGACGTTATCGAATAAGGAGCATTAGTTACCTAATGAGGATCTGAGATGACATAGTATGGTTATCTAAGAGAGGAAATGTGTTACTTAAGATGGAGGTTTGATTACCTAACTAGAAGCTTAGAGCTGTCTATAAATGAGCTAGGGATTACCTAAGAGAAAGCTAGACTTATAACAAAAGAATTTGGGGTTACCTAAATAGAAACTGGTAATATTTAAAAAGACATAGGCACAAATATAACATATAAATATACATTGAATACTACTATGGGCCAGAGGTAGAGCTACAGGAAACATGTCAAAAAAACACAAAATATCGCTAGTATGGCAACTGATACCATAACATATATGAGGGTAGAAAAGAACACAACCACAGTCACCTGTGAAATATTCGTAGAGCCACCGTCACCTGGGACATATGTCGTAGAGCTACCATCATCTGCCACATATGTCGTAGAGCTATCGTCATCTGCCACATATGTCGTAGAGCCACCGTCACCTGGGACATATGTCGTAGAGCTACCGTCATCTGGGACATATGTCGTAGAGCTACCGTCATCTGGGACATATGTCGTAGAGCCACCGTCACCTGGGGCATATTTCGTAGAGCCACCATCATCTGCCACATATGTCGTAGAGCCACCATCACTTGGGACATTTGCTGTAGAGCCATCGTTACCTGGGACATATGTCGTAGAGCCACCGTCACTTGAGACATATGTCGTAGAGCCACCGTCATCTGCCACATATGTCCTACAGCCAACGTCATCTCGGACATATGTCGTAGAGCCACCGTCACCTGGGAAATATGTCGTAGAGCCACCGTCATCTGGGCATATGTCGTAGAGCCACCGTCAACTGGGCATATGTCGTAGAGCCACCGTCACCTGAGGCATATGTCGTAGAGCCACCATCATCTGCCACATATGTCGTAGAGCCACCTTCACTTGGGACATATGTCGTAGAGCCACCGTCACCAGAGACATATGTCGTAGAGCCACCGTCATCTGCCACATATGTCGTACAGCCACCGTCATCTGCCACATATGTCGTATAGCCGCCGTCATCAGGGACATATGTCGTATAGCCGCCGTCATCAGGGATATATGTCGTAGAGCTGCCGTCATCAGGGATATATGTCGTATAGCCGCCGTCATCAGGGACATATGTCGTATAGCCGCCGTCATCAGGGATATATGTCGTAGAGCTGCCGTCATCTATCACATTTGTCGTAGAGCCACCGTTAACTGGGGCATATGTTGTAGAGCCACCGTCACCAGAGACATATGTCGTAGAGCCACCGTCACCAGAGACATATGTCGTAGAGCCACCGTCACCAGAGACATATGTCGTAGAGCCACCGTCACCAGAGACATATGTCGTAGAGCCACCGTCACCAGAGACATATGTCGTAGAGCCACCTTCACCTGGGACGTATGTCGTAGAGCCACCGTCACCAGAGACATAAGTCGTAGAGCCACCGTCTTCTGCCACATATGTCGTACAGCCACCGTCTTCTACCACATATGTCGTATAGTCGCCGTCACCAGGGACATATGTCGTAGAGCCACCGTCACCAGGGACATATGTCGTAGAGCTGCCGTCACCAGGGACATATGTCGTAGAGCCACCGTCACCAGGGACATATGTCGTAGAGCCACCGTCACCATGGACATATGTCGTAGAGCTGCCGTCATCTATCACATATGTCGTAGAATCACCGTCAGCTGCTACATATGTCGTAGAGCCACCGTTACCAGGGACATATGTCGTAGAGCCACCAATACCTGTCACATATGTCGTAGAGCCACCGTCACCCGGGACGTATGCCGTAGAGCAACCAATATCTGCCACATATGCCGTAGAGCCACCGTCACCAGGGACATATGCCGTAGAGCCACCAATGTCTGCCACATATGTCGTAGAGCCACCGTCATCTATCACATATGTCGTAGAACCACCGTCATCTATCACATATGCCGTAGAGCCACCGTCACCAGGGACATATGCCGTAGAGCCACCAATGTCTGCCACATATGTCGTAGAACCACCGTCATCTATCACATATGCCGTAGAGCCACCGTCACCAGGGACATATGCCGTAGAGCCACCAATGTCTATCACATATGTCGAAGAACCGCCGTCATCTATCACATATGTCGTAGAGCCACCGTCATCTATCACATATGTTGTAGAGCCGCCGTCATCTATCACATATGTTGTAGAGCCGCCGTCATCTATCACATATGCCGTAGAGCCACCAATGTCTGCCACATATGTCGTAGAACCACCGTCATCTATCACATATGCCGTAGAGCCACCGTCACCAGGGACATATGCCGTAGAGCCACCAATGTCTATCACATATGTCGAAGAACCGCCGTCATCTATCACATATGTCGTAGAGCCACCGTCATCTATCACATATGTTGTAGAGCCGCCGTCATCTATCACATATGTTGTAGAGCCGCCGTCATCTATCACATATGTTGTAGAGCCGCCGTCATCTATCACATATGTTGTAGAGCCACCGTCATCTATCACATATGTTGTAGAGCCGCCGTCATCTATCACATATGTTGTAGAGCCGCCGTCATCTATCACATATGTTGTAGAGCCGCCGTCATCTATCACATATGTTGTAGAGCCACCGTCACCAGGGACATATGTCGTAGCGCCAGCGCCACCGTCACCAGGGACATATGCCGTAGAGCCACCAATGTCTGCCACATATGTCGTAGAACCACCGTCATCTGCCACATATGTCTTAGATCCACCGTCATCTGCCACATATGTCGTAGAACCACCGTCATCTGCCACATATGTCGTAGAACCACCGTCATCTGCCACACATGTCGTAGAACCACCGTCATCTGCCACACATGTCGTAGAACCGCCGTCATCTATCACATATGTCGTAGAGCCGCCGTCATCTATCACATATGTTGTAGAACCGCCGTCATCTATCACATATGTTGTAGAGCCGCCGTCATCTATCACATATGTTGTAGAGCCGCCGTCATCTATCACATATGTCGTAGCGCCAGCGCCACCGTCACCAGAGGGACATATGCCGTAGAGCCACCAATATCTGCCACATATGTCGTAGAACCACCGTCATCTGCCACATATGTCGTAGATCCACCGTCATCTGCCACACATGTTGTAAGAGGCGTCTAAGAAGTTTTGAGAGCAAGGTCTTACGCAAGTGTTACGGAGTTCACGCATCTCACCTGAAGCCATCCTCATTGCTATCGCTAGTGTGTGGCGCGCGTACATCATACTGAGTAAAGTGCTGGGGAGGGGTTATGGGCACTATGTAGATGCCCATTGTACAGTGAAGATGATAATTTGACTAAACGTATGTGTAAGAATGTATGTATATATATATATATATATATATATATATATATATATATATATATATATTATATATATATATATATATGATATGCATGATGTTCAACATATTTTATATTTGGTCCTATCTCCTTTTAGATAATAACCAGTTTCCATTTAGATAAGCACACATATATATGTATATATTTATTACAAATGAAGTAATGAATACTGTCTGACGTTTATCTAAGTATATATACCTGTAACTGAGAAGACAACATCTTGATGCTTCTTTCGAGGCACAACTTTTACTGAAAGTGCATCAAAATCACTTTATTTGGTCAGATAAATAAGCCTACACGTTAAATAAAAGGCATATTCAACATCGTTTTAGGAGAAAGTGAATCATGGCCGCATTGACTGTTAGTAAAAAAATATTAGTAACCGTCGTTTTGTGTTGTAGAATGATCTCGTCGATGTCATTACCACCATCTTAATAGCGCTGTTCATATTAGAAGAGACATGAGCTTGTCCCATTTTAGTCGTTCAATCATAGACAACACAAGCCCATTCCTATTCTGATGACGTGGACTACGCATCATCTTGTTGCCCTGGGACCACGGCGTATATGATACCAAGTTAGCAGCAATTGTACAAAACACGTTATAATGTCACTCTGATTTGCAAACTTATCCACAATGCATTGACGAATCCCTCTCTTTCATATTATCTTCCTCGTCTTCTTCCTCTTCCTCCTCTTCTCCTTCTTCTTCTTCTTCTTCTTCTCCTTCTTCTTCTTCTGCTTCTTCCTCCTCTTCCCGGAGGACATGCCCTTCACATTTCCTGCAGTACTCAAGATCTATCTGTAAAAAGCATCAGGTACCAAGCATTTAACGTGACATATTTCAACGTCGTTTTCTAAGCTGCGCCTTTCTATTCACTATGGCCTACACAAGCTTTAATTATTAAGGTGAGAAGGTAGGGTGGGAGTAGAAGAAAAGTGCGGACATGCTGTGTAATTATTTGGTCATTCAAAAACGTCGTTGTTTCTGTCTTTATCTTTCACAAGCTGCAAATACAAGCTGCAAATACAAGCTGCAAATACAAGCTGCAAATACAAGCTGCAAATACTCTGGTTTCAACTGGTTGTCATGAAGGATGACATTTTCCTTTGAAACCCACGTCTTGATTTAATCTGTTGTGCTAGAAGAAGCTGAAGCATGAACTTGTTGCTCTACAATAATGTGATAGGATGAAGTGTCCATTACCAGGTATGACAGTTTATTCAGGGTGGGCAGGATAGTGTTCTCAATCCAGTTCCCCAAAAAGTGTCCATTTGCGAGTGGTAGTCCCAACCGTTTGCTTGAAAAAGAACATGTGCGTCCCTGATGCCTAATCTTTGTGCTGTCATTATGCGCTGTTATAATGCCTTATTATGTCCTCTCTCAAGAATTGCCATTGTTTGTCAAAGGAATGTTGAGCATTAACCAATGTTTCATCCAAATATGCGATGTCATAGCCTTGCATTTTTCTCTCTTGGATCTGCCTGAGGTATTTACTCAGAGAAGCAATCAGTCGTGACTCGACACAATGTGCCTGCCGGGTGCAGATATCCAAAAAGTGAGACCAACGCTTCCTACAACTTTCTAGAGACTAGTTTATAAAAGTAAACATTGCATTCCGATTGCAACGTAACATTTAGTTTTCAGACAGCAACAAGATGTTTTGCTTGAAATATTTTCAAAACCTAACATCTCATAATATATTTGTCAAAAAGCACCCACTTCTTTTCTTCCGTGGTAGCTTTTTCAGATTAAAAGTTCTGTCTTATCCACCGGAGAAAAGATGTTTTTTTTTTTTATCTACACCCATAACGTCATGTGTTCACTTCTCTGGTTCTACGATTGTGTATAATCGACTTCTCTTAAATTCCTTGCAGAAGTGTCAGTACAATAATTACATTTGTATAGTGATGAATTTACACTTTAAATTCTTTATGATTTGGAAAATTTAGATATCTCACTATTCTAGTACTTCAGAAAAGTGAACTATGTTTTTCAATACGCCTTTACAAACGATTATTATCGTCAACTGAAAGTACACAACTTGATGCTGCCCACTTGCTGTCCTTGGTCAGTCTAGCCCGTGCGCTTTAAGACTTTACACTATTGTTTTTTAACTTACAATTTTAATGTGTGCCAGTTATTGAACGTGAGGAGGGATTTTCTCTGTAAAAACCTTTAATTATATGTTCTTAAAACCTCTTTTTAAAATCTTTATATATATATAAGCTACATAAACAGAATCCAACACTATATCACTTTAAATAGTAGAGGAAAACGTGTTAAAGGTGGGGACAATAATCTCAGACTAGGTGCAATGTCACACCAATACTCATGCTTCCAGGAAAATAGCCTTTGTCTTAGGGCAGAGATTTCTGAACGGGTTATTGTTATTCCCCCCCCCCCCGTTTACACGCCATAATTGTCTCTGCCCCTATAAGTGCATATGTTTTCCATCTGTTCTCAATGTCACATCTTGTCGCTATCAAGCGTTTATTCCGCGTCATCTTTGCCAGCTACGCTTTTGATGCTAACTGGTTAAAGTCACAAGATTGCACTCACATCTGTATGATGAATAACTCGATCATCTTACAACTGTGTGATGAATAACTCGATTATCTTACAACTGTGTGATGAATAACTCGATCATCTTACAACTGTGTGATGAATAACTCGATCATCTTACTTCTGTTTGATGAATAACTCGATCATCTTACAACTGTATGATGAATAACTAGATCAGCTTACAACTGTGTGAAGAATAACTTGATGAGCTTACTTCTGTTTGATGAATAACTCGATGAGCTTACGTCTGTCTGATGAATAACTCGATGAGCCCATATCTATGTAACGAATAACTCGATGAGCTTGATACACAAGTCCAGACAGCCTTAATTCGCAAGTAATGGCTGAAGACATTACAGTGGGCAACGATTTGCAGCATTATCCCGCCTTTTATGTACCGTGTCACCTGATGCTTAGAGCAGGATAACGAAATGGCTTGGGAGATGAACAACCAGTAGATAGGGCAGATATCAATAACAATCTCAGATAAACAATTCAAATGAAGGACTTTGAAAAAAAGTGAAAACAATCGTCTAAACAGCATGTACTGGAAGTTAGGATTGGCATTGCCAGATCCGAACAATATTGTAAACGAATGACATAAATTATTAACCCGCACCAAACCGGTACAATATGTTGCTGCTGGCTGATGAACATTTTCAGGAGAAAGAGAAGCTACAGATGTGTCCGGAATGTAGCAATAATGAACATACAACACAACATAACATTCTTTTCTAGTCCCGCCCCCTGCCTTGTTGACGTAGAATTGTCTGTTGATCGCAAACAAAATCTAGATAATTTAGTTCAACAAGTCAACAATTAAAACTGTTGACACTGCGTAGGCAGTAATGAATCAGAAAAAAGTCGATGATGTAATTGTTTATAATTATTGCAGATATCAAATCAGGTCTCGTTTCACAGATTCTCTCTTGCTTGTTTTTGAACCATCGGTGTGTTGCCATGTGCGAACCCCTAGCGAGTATGTGGACTTTATATCTTCACCATTTTCTTTCCCTGCCACTGAGATATTATTATTATTTTTTATTGAAAGAAAAAGTAGAAACTATTTTTGTTGTTGTTATATTTTGTCAGGAAATTAGCCTAAAGTCTGATGTATTCGATTTTTGTGAATGCCAAAGATTTCTTGACAATTTTCAACCAAGTAAAAGTAACTAGCTTTGATCGGCCGTGTCCAAAATAAAATTACATATAAATGTGTCTTATGAACACTGTAATATAATAATAATTATTGTTATTTAAATAAATAATCAGTTGACAATGAGATTTGTAAACCTCTATAATTGTTCAGTGTTTTTCTGCTCTGTACCCTGGTGTGGCCACTGAACAATGAAGTAGACAATTCTTTCATACTTTCAAACATATCAGTAATTTGTAACAGTATATCGCATAAGGATATGCTTCAAAAAGATAACAACTCTATTCTATAGGATAACAATCAGAAATTAAACAGAAAATCACGTAAAGTAAAAACAAACAAAAAACACTAAGATTATATAAATCTAATTATTAATTTTTTCAAACATTTTCTGTTTGGATCTTCTTTTTTTCTTTTCTCTTTTCACTGATACCTAAAAGGTGTCGTGGTTTATATCATTTGTCGTTCTTGAGCTGCTCGAATTGTCTGAATTAGTGATTTCCCTTTGTTGTTACATGTCTCTGTCACTGCATCTATCCATCTTCTTCTTTTCTCTTCTCACTGATACCTAAAAAGTGTCGTTGTTTATATGATTTGTCGTTCTTGAGCTGCTCGAATTGTCTGAATTAGTGATTTCCCTTTGTTGTTACATGTCTCTGTCACTGCATCTATCCATCTTCTTCTGGGTCTTCCTCTTGGTCTTTTTCCATGCATTCTCGCGAAGAACGTCCTTGATGGTGATTGGCAAGGGTTCATACTGACCAGGTGGCCAAACCATTTAAGTTGTTGTTCTATATATTCTTGGCAGGGTTTAGTTCCTACTATTTTTCTTATGGTTTCATTTGGTATTCTATCTCTTCTTGTGTTGTTTGTTACTTTTCTCAAGGATCGCATCTCACATGTATTGATCTTTCTTAAATGGGATTTAGAAAGGGTCCATGTTTGACTTTCATAGCACAAAGTTGGTATGAAAATGCTATTTATTATTTGTTGTTTAGCTGGCATAGAAATATTTGGATGTCTTAGAAATGGTGAAAGCTGGTATGTGACAGCTTTTGCTTTTTGTATTCTCATGTCAATTTCTTTGTCTATTTTTCCATCTTCTGTGAACATTGTGCCTAAATACTTGAATTCCTCTACTTGTTTTATTTCTTTATCTTTGATCTTGATGTTTAATGGGTGTATTAATTTGCTTATTTTTATAGCCTCTGTTTTTGCTGTGTTAATTTTCATACTGTAGTTTGTGCAACTTTTATCTAGAGATGTTAAATGCTGTTGTAGCAGGTTTTCATCCTCATATATTAGGCATTGGCCATCTGCGAAGAGTAGCTCGTTAATGTTGGAGTTTTCTACCTCTATGTTATTATTTAATTTTTCCTTATTGTTGGCTGTTTCCTGATTTATTTTGTCCATATATATGACGAAGAGGTGTGGTGAGAGGACGCATTCTTGTCTTATACCTGTTGTAACCTGAAACCATTCTGACAGACTTTCCGATGTTCTAACGACACTTTGACTGTTTTTATATAACGCCATTATATTATCTAGTAGTTGTCCTGCTACCCCGTAGGTTTCTAAAGTTTGCCAACGTTTGTTCCTGTCCACACGATCAAACGCTTTTTCCTGATCTATAAACACTATATTTAGGTTTCTGTCATATTCTATTGTTTTTTTCACATAGTTGTCTCAATGTAAATATAGCATCAGTACAGCTTTTGCCTTTTCTGAATCCGAATTGATTATTACTTAATTGAGGTTCTATTATGTATCTTACTCTCCTCTCTAATATTTTAGCAAACATTTTACCAACTTGACTCAATAGGGATATTCCTCTGTACATTTCACACTCCCTTTTGCTTCCATTATTCTTCCAAAATGGGACAACGATAGCTTTTTGCCAATCGTCAGGGACTTTTTTTTCTTTCTACGCCATATTGAATATTATATAAAACCAATCTATAGCTGTTTCCTTACAGGCTAGTAGCATTTCTGTTGTTATTCCATCTATACCAGCTGCTTGGTTCTTTTTATTCTGTTTCAATACCCATTCTACTTCTGCTGTAAATGTTTGGATATGTCATCATAACTATTTGATTCGCCAGTCAAAACACTGATGTCCTCTCGCGCGATTACTTGCCATTTCTTGATGTCTCTGTCTGCCAGCTGACTCGAGATATGAACGGAACGCTGCACAAGAACTGGTAAACCGGTTTCAGGTTTCTCACGCATCGCCGGGTGCCGAGGGAATCAAGATGAGGCTTGCATGTGAGCTGTTAGGGAGCCGCGATAGCTCAGTGGTTAGTGATCTGGACTACAAAGGACAAGAGGTCGGATTCGACCATGATCGACGGCTTCCAGGTTTACCCAGCCTTTAATGGGTACCGGATTTTTTTTCTAGAAAATTTAAGCGGCTCGGCCGTAATACCGCCCACATTGCCAAAAGATCATGTGACGAAGGTCTGTACAAATTATGGTCACTAACACCATATTCCATATACGCCACTTGGCGTGACGGGGCTTTTTACTTTTTTTTTTAACTTAATGTGGGTTATCATCACTGCAGTCTGAATATGCCCATAGTTGCTCAAACTACCTCTTCAGCAAGTCCCACAACGTTCAGCGACTGACGACTCCAGCTCTGTGTTTCTTGATAAGTCATTCTATGCGCCCACCAAATCCTCATTTTTCTGGATGTGCCCATCTTTACTCTCATCTCATCTCTTTCATCCGGAGGAATGACGTGGAGTCAGATTTTTTTTTTTCTGACGAAGTCCCTACATCCTAGGACTGACTTTTGCGTGTTAATCCGTCTTTTTCCTGGCAGGAGTGTGCACAGGGGTCCCTGCACCAAGGCAGATAACTCCGACTTCAGAGGTACTCATATTTTTTCCGTCCATGAGTAATTGACGTTTCAAGCCGGGCCTCGCTGCAGATGCCAGGGGTGGTTGCCGCAGAGAGAAATCATAAATACAAATCCCAACTGGTGCAGCCGGGATTTGAACTCACAACCTCTCTGTCTCGAGACTTGGGGCTTGCCTCTTTTCCAAGCAGCTCCAGGTTTGACAACCAACGGCTGTCAAAGTCCGATACCTTTCTGGCATCTCGAAGGACGTTAGTTACATCCACCTGATCCATTGGATAATATCACTTTATTTATATATATATATATATATATACACCATGCAACAGTTGACAATAACAACATTTATCACGCTATAACACGTTACGTGTTATAATGATGGACACAGCATGAAAAAAGCAGAATACGGAGAAAAAAAAACACAATTTGTAACAGAATAATTAGGAAATGAAGTGAAATGGAAAAAAATTGAAGAATGATAATTGAAAGTAAGAAAAAAAGACAAGAGATTTGATAATTAAATATACAAGAAATGGCAAGCAAATAATCTGCATGGTTAAAATATTTGGAGAACGACAAAAATTGAATAAGAAAAGATTACATTAAAAGAAATACGAAATAATGAAACCTTTAAAAATAGAGGAACATAATTATATTAATTCTGGCCTTCCTTCTGAAACATTAATGACAGTTTCGATATTTCAGAAAAAGAGATTTGTTTCACAATATCTACTTGTTGATCTACTTGTTGATCTACTTGTTGTTCTATATGTTGATCTACTTGTTGATCTACTTGTTGATAATGAAGTTAATAAACACATAAATTAAAACATGGACGGAAATATTTGAAGCACGAAACAAACATGTTTTATCAGCTTACATTTTTTGGTAGAGGGCTATCATTTATATGCTAAATGTGCCAGACAGTTCAGGAGACTTTCAGTCAAATGCACGATATTCGGTAGTAACGGTGATGGTTCTTTAGTATTTTGATAATTCATATTTTTTTTAAAATTAATAAATACCGTAACATATTCACACGAGAATAGACTCAAGAAGCAACAAAGCTTCTCAAATAGCCTGGCAACTATCGCAACTGGTGTCGAACAAGGAAGTAACTCAAAAACGGGCAATCACAAACGAGGCAAAACGGGCCCTCTACAACTCAATCTTCATTCCTCTAATGTGTTACCAATGCCGGACCCGTATATTTAGAACAATAAGAATAATAACGACTATCGAGAAGAATTGTGTTAGACGAATAACAGGAAACAGCCTGAAATACAATCATAAATGAAGAACTGAGAACAAAGCTAGGAATAATTATAGTCATAGAAAAACATAAGGAAACAACATATAAACTGGTTGGACCACGTGATAAGAAGGACAAAAATACAACACAATGAGGCTTTAAAAAACGGCAGGAGAACACCAGCCTCAAGGGCCAACCAGGAAAAAGATGAATTGCTGAAAGATTACAAATTCTGGGAAACACAACAGCATTACAAACTAACAGAAGATCAAACTACCGTAAATTACATCTCTCCTGGACGCTGAAAGGTAAATTAGAGAGGGAAGAAGAAGCGGATAAGAAGTTACATATCTAGCTTGTAAAGGGCAGACTGTAGAATGAGAAGAAATGCAGAAGAAAACGAAGAAAAATTATTACTCTTCATTTGTTGCATACAACAAATATAGCTTTAGCGACCATATTTTTTTATAACTAACGGTATATTTTGTACAATTTAGTAAGCTTAACGCCAAACCATCTCGCTATCTTCTCCTGTGCACACTTTAGGCTGGGAATACATCAAAGTCAGCCAGTCCAGGGGTAGAGTACGGATTATTATCGCCAATAGATTGTTGACTAACCATTGCTCTGCCTTAATTTCTACAATTTCTAGACTTTACAGTATGCAAAGAAAATTATACAAACAGAATATTTGTTCTCTTCTTTCTTCTTTTCTTTTCTTCACTTCCTCTTGTACCCGGTCAGAATTCGAGTGAGATACAAATTTCTGGTTCTCTACCCTTTTGGTGGCTTCAATTATTATCAATTGATGTTGATGCAACGCTTCGTTGTCTGTCCAACTTACTCAGCGTCTGCCTCTTGCGCTCATGTCCTCTCCTCTTTTCATATATAATTTGTACAGGAAAGAAATCAGATTGCATTCTTTCTAGATGGGCAAACCATTTTTTTGTTGTTTCTGTATGTAGGTTAGAAATTAGCGATGAACAGTGTGGTTTTGTTAGAGATAAAGGAACAAGCAATGCCATTTATATCATAAGATCTTTAGTAGAAAGAGCCGTAGAGGTGAAAACAGATCTATACCTATGTTTCATAGATTACACCAAGGCATTTGACAAAGTAAAGCACCAAGAAAAAATCAACATTTTAGAAAGCATAAACATAGACAGCAAAGATCTAAAAATAATAAAGAACGTGTACTGGCCACAAACAGCGGTCATAAGAACAGGAAACCAATTGGGAATGTTTCAACAAATAAAACAGGGTGTTAGACAAGGCTGTGTGATGTCACCAGATTTGTTTAATATTTATAGTGAGATTATGTTAAGATCAATAAGGGGCATGCCTGGAATAACAATTGGAGGTCATAATATAAATAATCTAAGGTATGCTGATGATACAGTCTTAATCGCTAAGAGGTAACATGAGTTACAAGAAATGCTGGACATTATAGTGAAAGAAAGCAAAAATAAAGGACTCAGCCTTAATAGCAAAAAGACAGAAGTAATGGTAACAACAAAGAAAAAGACATCACCTCAGCGCAAAATAAAGACAAGTGGAACAATGTTAAAACAGGTAAATGAATTTAAATATTTGGGAAAAGAAGTGAGATGCAGAATGGCTCAGGCAAAAGCAGCTTTCCAAAAAATGAGGAAAATACTATGCAATCCATTTTTGACAATAGAAACAAGAAAAAGAGTTCTTAAATGTTACGTAGAGCCAGTCTTAACATATAGATGCGAGTCATGGACAATAGGACAACAGACAAGAAAATCACTGGAGTCTGTAGAAATGTGGTTTTACAGAAGACTGTTGAAAATACCATGGACAGTTAAGAAGATTAATGAAGAGGTTCTGAGAGATGTCAAAGCAAAAAGAGAGCTAATTTCCAATGTTAAGATGAGAAAATCATCATTTTTTGGGCATGTAATGAGAAGAGAACAACTGGAATATATTGTATCAACTGGAAAAAATTGAGGGACGAAGCGATAGAGGGAAGCAAAGAGAAAAAATAACAGACAGCTTAAGAGAATGGCTTGGCAGAAGGTCAAGAACAGAAATGATAAATAGCTGACGAAATCGAAAGTTGTGGAGAAACATGATCACCTACGCCACTAGGCCCGGTACTTGATTATAATGATGTATGTAGGTTAGGGTTGCTAATCTTTCTCTTATAATATCATAATTGTTATTCTGTCGTTGCTGGTTACTCCATGCACTTTTCTCCGACATTGCATTTCTTTGGTGATAAGCTTTCGTTTATGCTTAGTCGTAAGTGACATTGTTTGACTTTTATATAGCACAACAATGGAGTGAATATGCTCTGTACTTGAAGTTACTTACTTTATAAAAATGTTTTGTTTTTTGTTGAGAGGCATAGAGGCTGGTTGTCCCAATATTTTGTTTGCCTTCTTGCATCGAATGTCTATTTCTTTATAGGGCAGAACCACAATCTCAAAAACAGAAACCTTGCGTGCCAAAACGGCACATATTGCAGAGATCACTGCTTCTAAAATCTATGGTCTGTTTCCATAACAATACTTTTTACAATGACAGCTTGTCAAGCCATCGATCAACCGCCTTAGTCGCCTCTTACGACATGCCTGGAAGGCTCCAGTATCACTGCAAACTAATTAAAATCAATAATTGCTCAATCGCTCGTGCCAGTGGAATCATCCGAATTAATATCTCATCTTCCAAACAAAGAAAGGTAGTACAATCCCCATTATAGCAGTCTCACCACACGTCAAAAGACATAAGGCGAAACCGCACAGAAAGTGAACACAGTCATCTGTTCCCAGTCATACGATATCATTCATCGTAAGTTATCGGAATATCGAAAACGACCAAAACGGATGATACGCACAGCTCACGGTGTGCAAGGAGCACTAAATTCCTAGCTCCGGCAGCAAGCCGGACTAGGAATATGAGGAAGTTTCAACAGTTTCAACAAGTTGTTCCTGCAACAAGGAACGCTTTTCTTACACAGCATTTAACGGTTCCTGCCGCCTACCCGCCATATTGACCGGAAGTTCCTGTCCAAGTTATTTAAAATATGTTACTTACTTTATAATTTTATGTTTTTTAGCTACGATTAATGTCGTCTTTGAAGAATATTTGTTCACGGCACCAAAGTCCAAATAAAATTAACCACCACAACATAAATACAAATTAGTTTCCAGATTTCTCATTTTAACAACATAATGTAAGAAATCGTTATCGCCACATTGATCATGCTTTAAAATAAATAACAGCAAACCTTCCCCTAGACACAATATAAACAATCACCTCAGCAAATCTTGTAGGTGCACATGTAAAAGGTAATATATTATCTGTGTTTCTCCTACATTCCTATAGATTTCTCTCAACCGGAACGCGTTCTCAAGAATGTAAGGTGGAATGACCTCATGGGACGCACCAAAATGGACGCTTCTTGCGTCCAAGTCATGTAAACAATGTTGACTTTCCTTGTCTCCAACGGTTTATCTCATTGTATTAGAGAATTTCACGCTATCTGTTACCACAGTGAGATGGCGGATTCTTTTCAAATGTAATCACGGGTTTGATAATAAATGGTTATGGTTATGGTTATGGAAGGCCTCGGCATCACAGCAAACGAATTAGAATCCATAATTGCTCAACCGCCCGTGCCAGTGGAATCATCCGAATTACCAACTCATCTCCCAAACAAAGAAAGGTAACTGTAGTTCCCATCGTAGCAGTCTCAGCACACGCCAAAAGACATAAGGCGAAACCGCGCAGAAAGTGAACACAGCCAACTGTTCCCTGTCATACGATATCATCATTCATCGTAAACAAGCGGGATATCGAAGCAGGATCAAAACGGATGAGACACACAGCTCACGGTGTGCACAGAGCACTTAACTCAGTAGCTCCTGCAACAAGCCGGACTTGGAATATGAGGAAACTGCAAGAAGGAACACTTTTGCAGACATAGCCTTCAATGGTTCCTGCCGCCTATCCACCATATACCATGGGAGTTCACGTCCTCCCGAAAATGATGATCGTCGTAGCACCTGATGATGTTAGGCCGTCATTGATGACTCCAATTCCAAACATATAGACACACAGTGGTGGTAATTTGTCATTTCCAATCCAACAGAAGCCACATGACCTGTAGTTAGCAAAACCACAGAGAGAATATGACTTTGTGACCTTCACTGATTCACTCCCAGATGTGAATGTGTAGTTTACACAAGAGGAGAAGTTGTCAACTACAGTGATTCCAGTTAAGGCAATTCTGGGATAGCAAGGCAAGTCTCCTTTATAGCAGCAGAACTTGATGTTCTCCGCTCCCTTCTTGTAGCTGCTGCCACACGATTCTGATGTCTCATTAACTTGGGCATCATTCAAGAACAATGTCAGATTAACATTTCATAGATATGGCTCTGCTGATGAAGTGCTTGGTGCAACAGTTGTATCAATCATACTGGAGGCTCCTGGTCTGTGGTCATTAATATCACAGACGGCAGCACATGGTGTTGTTATATTCAGTATTTCTTTCTGGGGTGTAAATATGTGGCACACACATGGAGAGTGCCTTGTGGTCACAGTAATCCCATCAAAGGCAATTCTAGGGTAGCATGGCATAGCTGCTTCAGAACAGCACAATCCTGTGATGTTTTCTGTGTTCACTATAAAGCTGCTGCTGCTACACAATCCTGACCAATTATAGGTGTGGACATTATTCACTTGCAATGACAAAACTGCTTTGCTCACATCATAAACCTCTGCAAGCGAATCATTTATGGGACGAACAGTACAATTTATTCTTCCATCGGGGATATCTGCATTGAGTCCCCAGAAAAAGGTCTTTGGTTAAAAAGCACATATGCTTTTGAGTTAAACACACAATGAGCCCACTTCATAAATTCAAAATGATTCTTGCCAATGCCATCCGTTTGCACAAGTTAGGTCCTTAGCTACCAACGTCAAAAATGTCTGAAACGAAGCCATCCAATTAACGGCTTTATCTACAGCGAAGGTTAACGAACTGTGAACAAACATTTATGTTCAAACCCTTGAAAACATTTTCAAAAATCTGCCAACTCGCAGCAATAACATTTATCGTGTTGTTCAATGTAAACATTGCTTGGTCCATAGCTCGAATATAAATAAGCTGCCATTTTGGTGCGTCCCATGACGTCATCCTGATAATAAATGTGTGTATACAGTTCGCTAACCATCGCTGTAGATCAAGTCTTTATTCGCTGGCTTCGTTAGCAACCATGGAAGCTAATGACCTTACTTGTGCCGGCGGTTGGTTTGGGGCAAATTGTACGTTACAATGGCTCTGCTATAATGGCTTAGTTTGTGACAAAACTACAGGGACATGCCCAAACAATGACAGTTGTCAGCACACAATTTTCGGACCCCAGTGTCAGTACTTGGATTTTATTTGCAAATATGCCCAAAAATCTGAACCTACTTTCCTGTTTGATAACAACGACACCTCATGTAATCCGGACACAGATTCTACATCAGTTGAGGCAACTCTCAATCAATCTTTGCCGTGCTCCTGATTTAGGATTTATGCGAATGACTTAAAATATCCGGACAGTTTCACGGTAAAACTGAATGGTTCTGCCTCATGTAACAATGTATCAAGGTTTGTAGTTAGTCCACACGAGATTGATGCCTTCTGCTCTGGGGCTGGTCTGATCAACAAGTTACGGATTGAAAGGGCGATAGTTGCAAATATCTGCTCCATCTACATTGGCGGGGGTCGGAAAGTGGCTCTCAAACAGATCACAAACCAAACCGACAAATTTGATGCTTGTTATACAGGAGACGGATGTGGACCAGAGGCCGCAGTTAATAGCAAAACAAAGACCAATCTCTATGACTATGACTGCACACACACACACACACAATGGAGAAGTGGAACCAATTCTGTTTACTGGTATCTGAACTTTGCAACGCCCCAAAAGACTCACATCATTCGAATCTATCATCGAGCTAGCACTATGATTCTGGTAAAGAATGCCACTCTAAAGGCTTTCTCTGACAGTGGCGGAGTAGTGTTCCAGTATAATGATATATCATACCCTAATTTTTCTGTGAACACTATTGTAGTCAAAACACAAACGTCAATGGCACACATTAAGATTGAGTTCTCACCGACCATTTCGCAGGCTGACAGTGCACTGACGGTATGTGAGGTACAAACATTTACAGACCCCTATTGTCTGGACGCGCATTCTTGGTCGTTGTGTGCAGTGTGTAGTGGGTGTAGTAAAGGCTGCAATGTCATCATCGGTACTTGTCACGGCTACTGTTCACATGGGATCTATGGACACGACTGTTCCGGGTCTTGTCTCAGTGTCTGTCCTTTATTTGAGGAAAAATCTGGAAAATGCCTACAATGTAAACATCTTGGCTATACCTTTAATGACACTTGGTAATGTGGTAATTTTGGGCTACAGTGCAAACAGATGTGTTCTGATGGCTGTGACATCATATGTACTCTCAAATGTCCGGAGAACTGTTTCAACGACACCTGTGAACAGTCGATCGGGAATCTGTACATGCAAGAGAACGTTCTATGGGTCAGACTGCACTCTCAAATCTCCGGACAACTGTTTAACGAAACCTGTGATTCCCACGTTCAGAAGAGTCTACAACAAGCCCAATCATATGGACACTTTAATGTGTTTCTGTGCTAGACATGGTTCATTTTTGGGTTTTTTTTAGTGAAGCCATGGCTCATATCTTGCTGTGTTTCTGTCCTAGCCATGGCTCATATCTTAGCTTGTGTGTGCTGGCCATATCTCATATCTTGGTGTGTCCGTGTTAATCATGTCTCATATCTTTATGTGTGTCTGTGTTTAGTCATATCTCATATCTTAGCGTGTACCAGTGTTAGTCATATGTCATATCTTTGTGTGTGCATGTCTGGGTTAGTGATATCTAATATCTTTGTGTGCATGTTTATGTTAGTCATATCTCATATCTTTATGTGTGCATGTCTGTGTTTGTCACATCTCATATCCTTGTGTGTGCATGGCTATGTTAGTCCCATCTCATATCTGTGTGTGTGCATATCTATGTTAGTCATATCTCTTATCTTTGTGTGCATGTCTATGTTAGGCATGTGTCATATCTTTGTGTGTGCATGTCAATGTCAGTTATATCTCATATCTTTATGTGCATGTTTATGTTAGTCATGTGTCATATATCTTGATGTGTGTCAGTGTTAGTCATGTCTCGTATCGCTGTGTGCATGTCTGTATTAGTCACATCTCATATCTTTGTCTGTGTATGTCTGTGTTAGTCACATCTCACATCTTTGTGTGTCCGTGTCTGTGTTAGTCACATCTCATATCTTTGTGTGTGCATGTATGTGTTAGTCACATCTCACATCTTTGTGTGTGTATGTCTGTGTTAGTCACATCTCACATCTTTGTGTGTCCGTGTCTGTGTTAGTCACATCTCACATCTTTGTGTGTGCATGTCTGTGTTAGTCACCTTTAGTGACTCGGGCAGATGGTGCTCGTAAACCTGGGAGGGCCTACCATCTAAGGGCAGAATCCCCCTACAGAAAAGACAATCTGCTGCCTTGCAGGAAGATTGGGGACAATCAAAGGCTAGGGAAAGGCAACCCGAATAAAATACTGGCTGAAATCGGATGCACTGGGCCACTGGCGCAGAACACAGTGCAACGTATTAACGGGTGTTCAGTCAGAGTGGATCTTATAGACTCTGTTTGTGATGTTCTGTCTGTGGGGGCGATCAACACACTTAGCCTGACAGCTGACTTCATATGAGAGTCTGGAATCCTTACTCTGATTGAGTCCTGAACGCAGAGAGAGAGAGAGAGAGAGAGAGAGAGAGAGAGAGAGAGAGAGAATGTAAGGTTTCCAGATAGCCTATTTTAAAAGTAATTGAAACGAACTTCCGCAAGTCTACATTCAGATAGATGCTTGAGAACGATAATTCCTAAGTTTATTAGATGGGATGATATGGGTTCAAATTAAGTATACATATATATATATATATATATATATATATATATATATATATATATATTTAATTTGTTTGTGTAAGAGAGAGAGACAGACCGCTCAGGCATACAGATCGAACAGACAGACAGGACAGACCGGACAGAACAGACAGACAGGACAGACCGGACAGAACAGACAGACAGGACAGGACATGACAGATAGGGCAGGATAAGACAGGAACGGTCAGGACGGACAGGCGGACAGATGGACACACACACACACAGAATGATATTAGTACACATATGTCCCTTGATCGTTTGTAGTTTTCGTGAAATCTGAAAGCGTCAACGAAATTAGGGATACCAAGCAAATTTTAAGTGGATGCTGCCCTGCCGAATATATGATCGAAGCCAGTGACTATTCGTTAGTTGTTTTGGATTTTGCCACCATATTCGATCACGGAATTCTTTTAGAGCTAATATGAACTTGTAACATAGTGTAACTGTGTATTCATTCAAGGATTTTTCAGAGTAGGAGGCCGACACACATATCCAAGAGTGTCAGTCCTACTCACCTTAGGGTGTCAAGATGCTAAAAGGTCGAAACACCTCGGAGAAAAGACACACATAAACACTCACGCACATACATATATATGAACGCATGCATTCACTCACTCAAATATATATACACAGTCATTTACACACACTCACACATACATACATACATAAATGCACGCACGCATTCAAACAAACATACAGAAAACTACACAAGCACACACACTGTCAGCGATTTAAGGCCACAGTTATATGTTTACAAATATCAACATCATGAAAATTGCAAAAGGTAAAATTCTACAAATCTTTACTCAACATAACCGACGCCCAACAAAAGGTAAAATTCTACAACTTTTTACTCAACATAACCGACGTCCAACAAAAGGTAAAATTCTACAAATCTTTACTCAACATAACCGACGCCCAACAAAAGGTAAAATTCTACAACTCTTTACTCAACATAACCGACGCCCAACAAAAGGTAAAATTCTACAACTCTTTACTCAACATAACCGACGCCCAACAAAAGATAAAATTCTACAACTCTTTACTCAACATAACCGACGTCCAACAAAAGGTAAAATTCTACAAATCTTTACTCAGCATAACCGACGCCCAACAAAAGGTAAAATTCTACAACTTTTTACTCAACATAACTGACGCCCAACAAAAGGCGCAACAGTAACATTTAATATATTTAAAAAAAAAACCTACCTTATGTAATTTAATGTCGGTCTGTATTTGTTAATGCTCGGCTCTCGCCTGATCCAAAATAATCACTCGAGCTTCCCGTCGTGTTGATCCGTCGTGTTGGTTTTCCGGTTAAAACACCTTTGTTGAGGTTGAGTGGCCGTCCGTGAGTGTATTTAGGTCGATTTCTTCTGATCTGTCGAGCACCAAAACAGACATCTTTAAAAAAAAAATGACTTGCTATTTGTTGATTTTATAGAAGAACTGTTATGTAAATATACACACACGCAACGAACAAGAAAAAGAAACAAAGAAACAGAGAAGCTACATAACACATGCAGCCCTGTAAAACAACTTGTATCAAAATCAGAGCGCTGGAATTAATGTAGCCAACGAAAGAAATTAAACATCAAGCGGCAACATTGATTAATTAGTGTCACTTTTATCCGTGGCATGCCCATTCAAAATATCCCTGTGGTTGGAACTGGATCTCTCGTATTCCCGTGCTAAATAATAAGATAAACACAGGGACCTGACAGATAAGGCCTTTGGTGCACGTTCATCTATTTGCCATTCATTCACATGCGTACAGTAACCTAATACCAGAACTGTATGTTCACTGTAGAATTGGATACTGTGTCTCTGGAAAGTCTGTAAAATTTAGTGTTACAGATTCCTTAATGTTGTTTTTTGTACCTTCATTTTCATCCATTTCATGTTCTTCTCCAGCCGAAGACGGCACATAGTTCTCCACGATTGACAATTTTCTGCTACATTTTGTAGGTTTTGGCTATTTCTTAGTCCCATGGTGTAACCTTCCCTAGTAATTGTTCTACATACCGTTGCACTTGGTCTTTCTTTTTTTAAATTTCAATATTTTTTCCAGACGGTTTCCACATGAATGCTTGTTGGGGAAGTCTTTCTTTATTTATTCTTAGAAAATGAACGATATATTTCCAACGACTTCTTATGAAGCTTAACATGTATTCATGTTTAGATCTGTTTCTTATCAGTTTGTTTGAAATGTACTCTTTCCAGCTTACATTTAAGATGTGTTTCTTGTATACTAAAAGGACATATACAGGAGATGATAATGATTTCCAGTGCATCTTTCTGATCAAAACTTTACGAAATACAATTCTGTCTTATAAAACGAGAAAATTGCATAATGTTGTAATAATATTCATTAGAAATAACAGCTATACACATAACGAACTATACAATAGCAGTAACATTTTTAGGACTGATTTAGAGAATGAAGCTGTTAGAAGAGGGTAGTAGAATTAATCTGAGTTCGTGATTTTCCCACTATGGCCGATGTCACTGGTCAAGATTGATAAAAATTTAAAACTGGGGAAGGCAGCAGGCAAGGTGCGAGAAGGGTAAACCAAATATTCAACTCTTACTCTTGGTATACACTCAATTCAATTATTTTGACAGTAAAAGGGTTAATTAGAAGTCAAGAAGAGGTTTTGTTTTACAAATTTTGTCACAAAGTTTATTCAGATTATAACTTTTTTTTTCTTGCCATTGGCTGAAATGACAACTGATCTCCTCTCTGCAGCTAAATATGCAAATGGCATTCGAGTATTTAAATTAATGTATCAACATAAAAAGGTAGCTAAAAAAACATGAGAAATAAACAATCACCATTTTTCGGGCACATCATGAGAAGTGGAAAGTTGGAATACTTGGTTACAACTGGCAAAAGAAAAGGAAAGAGAGATCGCGGACGACAAAGAGAGAAAATACTGTATAGCTTGGTGTCATGGCATGGAAAACAGTTAACAACAGAACTGGTACGACGCACTGTAGATAGAAGATTGTGGAAGGACATGATCGCCTACGCCAACCGGTTTGGCACATGATGATGATCAACTCAGAGATAGAGAGAGAGATAGAGAGAGAACTTATATTTCAGAGCTAGAAAGTGCATCTTAATTATCCCACTCAAGTTAGGTATTGATAAACAGTCGCGAAGACTTAGCTAATTAATTTAATAAGTATATTCTAAGTGTTAAGACAGAAGTTCATTTTGTTTCAGTTACAGAAGTACATATTTGAAGTGATTACAATCATTGTTTGTTTCAACGATAATTAATTAGATAGATAATAGAAATATTCACCAAGTAAAGAACTCTCGAATAGCCAATGACTGTAGAATTAATAAAAGAACACACTAGGCCTCAGATGACGCAAATAAATATCGGTGATAAGGTTAACTGAGCATCTCAGAATGTGTCGTTATTGCAACTGTTGAAGTACGTTCCACTGTAATATTATCTGAAACATGCATGCGATATAACAATGATTTTGAAGACCAGGACGTAGACATAATAAACTTGATGCACCATTATATCATAGTCAGTGACGATTTTATTTTATTTATTTATTTATTTTTTAAAGTATCTTGGATGTTCAGGACAGTGTGAAGTCTCCTTATCGTTGTCACACGTATGTGTAACCCCTCTGTATTCAACATTCTGGAACAATGCTATGAGTCTGAAGATCTGATACGCTTACATGTGTGTATATATATATCTCTCTCTCTGCGATCTGGACTCAATCAGAGTAGGATTCCAGACTCTCACATGAAGTCAGCTGTCAGGTTAAGTGTGTTGATTGCCCCCACAGACAGAACATCACAATTAGAGTCTGCCAGATCCACTCTGATTGAACACCCGTTAAAACGTTACACTGTGTTCTGCGCCAGTGGCGGCCCAGTGCATCCGATTTTAGCCAGCATTTTATTCAGGTTTGCTTTCCTTAGCCTTTGATTGTCCACAATCTTCCTGCAAGGCAGCAGATTGTCTTTTCTACATTAAATGTATTATAGTGCGCTCACATTTATGTATTATAGATGTCAACTGCCAAGACATTCGAATCTTGCGGCAGTTTTAGTTTACATTTAAATATAAACATGTCTCTCGCAGTGGCGTATACTGGTTTTGGGATTTGGGCTACCGCTAGCATTATAAATAAATACATACATTTTATTCAGTAGGCTAACATAAGATAATATCTTCTAATGACTTCACTACATTTTAAATTACTTACTTGTTTATGTTAATTATATCCGTTTTGTTTGGGACGAAAATGTCTTGATGACTTTTGTCATTGAAAGTACTGTTGGGTTGGTTTATAAGTTTCTGAGGGAATGATTTCTCAATGGACATTAATGCCAAACCAAATAAGCGTTCTTGTGTCTGAGTTGAGAGACAATAAGATTTGATTCTCTTGAGAGCAGAAAAAGTTCTTTCTACAAATGCTGATGCGCATAGTAAGTAAAGTAAAACACCCCCGTCTCACGCCAAGTGGCGTATAGGTAATATGGTGTTAGTGACCATATATTTTACAGAACTTCGGCACATGAATTTAGGGGTAAGTAAGTCAGTATTACGCCCGTGCCGCTTTACTTTCCCAGAAAAAAAATAGGGTACCCATTAAAGGCTTGGTGAACCCGGAAGCCGTCGGTTGGGATCGAACCCTACCTCTTGTCCTTTGTAGTCCTGATGCGCATAACGTAGTTATAAATAGCTAAGGAAGTTCCGGTAATAAGACATAGTTTCACTTTCACTTTGTGACGATTCTGATTGGCTAGAGCTAAAAACAACCGGTGAAACCGCATTCATCTAGCGGCAAAAGCCCCTAGATAAATTTTGATTCCCATTATTGAATGTCAAGGTCGGTAATACTTGGTACGGATAGAGGAAAAATGTACCGCTGGCTCCTAGAGGTTTCAATGCAGAATAGTTATAACATTCACAAACGTTATAGTGGCCAGAGGAAAACCTTAATAAATGCAAATCAAAGCAAATAAATCATATTGTCCTACGAAATGTGTAATAGAATATTCGAAAATTTGTAATATAATTATTTTAAAAAATATAATAAATTATCATTTCCTTTTGTATTTCGTTAATATGTTCATGCTACCGGCGGTAGCTGCGGTTATTGAGTTATTGAGCTATTTGCGGGTCATCATCATTACACTCCGAACATGTCCATAGGTGCTCAGTTCCCATCCTCAGCAATTCCTTCAGTGTCCAGCGACTGGCGACTCCAGTCCTATGTTGGTTGATTAGTCTTCTTACACGGCCACTAAGTTTCTCATATCTGGCTGTGCTCACCTTAACTCCCATTTCCATCATCCGAAGAAGCGACGTGGATCTGTGTTTGTCGAAGTCCTGTGCTCTTCCCACTTCTCGGAGGGCATTGATGATGTCCGCCTAATCCATTGGTTGCCCGTCCTCAACGACAGCGCAGATAGCCAACCTGTCCGCTCTTTCATGTCCCCGTACTCCCGCATGTCCAGGGACAAAGACAAAGGTGACCTTACGTATTTGGGATTTCTGCAACGACTCTACCCATTGCATGCGTACTGAGTCCGCCTACACTTTTTTTATCATGCTCATCGAATCACTCAGTATACATGCGTGGGTCGTGGGTGTAGTCTTGTGAATCTAACCATTTGAATGCCTTGGTCACTGTCATATCACCTCCATTGTCATGCTGCTCGTGGTCATGACGTATGCACCACTGTCTTCTTGATGGGATTTTTAGTACCATGATAGGCATTACATCAAAGGATAGATAAGATTCAAACTCTCCTACAGAACACAACAATAAAAACAAAAAGCAAACAAACAAAAAATTATTGCAATCTGCCATACAACATTTTCATGTATAATGACCTACTTTGACCTAGTTGCTATCATCCTCTGCAAAATGGTCTTATGTTTCTTTCCATTTTGTGTAGTGATGTTAAAGGATTCGTTACATCTCCGAAAGTAGTGATGTTAAATGATTCGTTACATCTCCGAAAGTAGTGATGTTAAAGGATTCGTTACATCTCAGAAAAAGTAGTGATGTTAAAGGATTCGGTACATCTCAGAAAAAGTAGTGATGTTAAAGGATTCGGTAAATCTCAGAAAAAGTAGTGATGTTAAAGGATTCGGTAAATCTCAGAAAGTAGAAGTAGTGATGTTAAAGGATTCGTTACATCTCAGAAAGTAGTGATGTTAAAGAATTCGTTACATCTCAGAAAGTAGTGATGTTAAAGGATTCGTTACATCTCAGAAAGTAGTGATGTTAAAGGATTCGTTACATCTCAGAAAGTAGTGATGTTAAAGGATTCGTTACATCTCAGAAAGTAGTGATGTTAAAGGATTCGTTACATCTCAGAAAGTAGTGATGTTAAAGGATTCGTTACATCTCAGAAAGTAGTGATGTTAAAGGATTCGTTACATCTCAGAAAGTAGTGATGTTAAAGGATTCGTTACATCTCAGAAAGTAGTGATGTTAAAGGATTCGTTACATCTCAGACAGTAGTGATGTTAAAGGATTCGTTACATCTCAGAAAGTAGTGATGTTAAAGGATTCGTTACATCTCAGAAAGTAGCTCTTAAATGTACAGGCTGAAGGACAATTATGAAGACCTCATCTGGAGGTCCCCAACGGCCGCCAAGATTACGGGACTAATCAATAATGATGTCATTGTCGTTTCTATTCTGAGTTTAGATCATTACTGGGATCACAAACAATTTTAGGTAACTAGAGTCGTTTGTCGAATGGATACAAACCATTGTTGGTGCCCGCTGTAGATGGAGGAAATTTTGAATCACGATATATTTATAAACGTTGTCGACTGTTCTGGTCACGTGATTATTATTCATTAGCTATACAGCCCCCTTCCCACGGCAGACCTATATGGAATCAATGCCATTTTTTACATTTTTTTTTGTTTTTACTGACAAATTTTCATTATGAATATAACATATTGAATTAATATTAAGACTTGAATATATATTTATTGCAGAATTTTAACGATTTTTCCACCTGGATTAGATCGTTAAGTGTAATAGCGATTGTAAAACCTGTGTAAAATTAGTAAATACGATGCTATAAACCGTTAAGCTAAACATAAAAAAATAAATAAAAACATATGTTGAGTGTAAGATAACATAGATATTAAAATATGCGGAAGCATAACTGATCGCACATGTTGGGTATCTGAAATACAAGCTAAACGAAAATGAAAATGTATTGAATGTTATAGAAATGTGCTTTCGAGTGAACCGACATAGGGCGAGACGGATCCTGCTCGGATAAGCCAACTCTTATTGCATCTTCTGAAGGTAAAAGTTGGCTACAGAAATAGACTGGCAGTATGTATTGTATTCTCCTTATGTATTCTTCTTATCTCTTTTTCTTTTTGTAGTGTTAGTTTTATTGCTCCAGAAAATGTAGTACAGTACATCTTTATTTAGTTGTTCGTGTTGTCCTTGTTTTCTGAAGACCGCATGTTGGCCGAAACGTTAAATATTTTGTATTGTCACTTTTTGTAAAAGCCGCGATAGCTCAGTGGTTAGTGAACTGGACTACAAAGGACAAGAGGTAGGGTTCGATCCCAACCGACGGCTTCCGGGTTCTTCTACCTTTTTAGCTCCCAGTGGAGCATAGGTCTTCAACAAACACATTCTAAGCCGTTCTGTTTTTTGCCATTCTTTTAAGATCATTCCATGTCTTCCCCATCATCTTCATCTCTGCTTCTATCTGTCTTCTCCAAGAATTCCTTGGTCTTCCTCTTTGTCTTTTCCCCTGGGGATTCCAAAAAAGGGCATATTGTGTAATACTCAGTTGGCTTCCGTAGTGTGTGTCCTATCCAGCGCCATCGTCTTCGCTGTATCTCTTTATCCACTGGTGTTTGACTGGTACATTTCCATAATTCTATGTTAGTGATTTTGTCCTGCCATTTCTATCCTTTTATCCTGCGTAAGCATCCATTAATGAAAGTCTGTATCTTCGTGATTGTCAATTTTGTTGTTCTCCATGTTTCACAGCCATATAATAGGACCGCCTTAACATTTGAGTTGAAAATTTTTATTTTTGGGCTTCCGGGTTCACCCAGCCTTAAATGGGTACCGGATTTTTTCTGGGAAAGTAAAAGCGGCACTGGCGTAATACCGACTACAATACCTCGAAAATCATGTGCTGAAGGTCTGTGAAATTGATTGTCACTAACACCATATTCCCTATACGCCACTTGGCGTGACGGGGCTAAAAAGAAATAAAGAAAGAATTGTAATGATAATTCGCAAATCATATCTAATATACAATGATGTAATAGCCTACGTCGCAATAATACACTTTGCATTGATTTTCCATTACTGTTGTTTACATTCGTAAATTAATGCTTTACATTCTCTTATCCCACGCTGAAATCCCTGGTTTGTTATACTTTTTTTGTATCAATGAGAGATATATAATAAGTTCATTGATTTTGTCCTATTGTGCTGCTAAAATTTGACATTTTGCTAATGCTTAGCTTTTAGAAGGTATGACGTTCTGTTATTAAGAAAAGCTGCGAACAATGGGAGTACAGTATATGTTGTAGGATAAATGGGAGTGTGGATTGTAGCAAGGGGGAGTGGGATAATATGCACAAAAGGGGGAGTGAGTGGGGAAGTAAATGGAGTGGGTTGAAGAGTAGTAGGTGTAAATGAGGGCGCAATTTGGTGGAATGGGGGAGTTATTGGTTGCAATGGAAGAGTTAGGGAGAAAAGCAGAGTAGTTAGAGAGGATGGGAAGAGTGGAACTGGGTGAGGGATGTTGGGTGAAACGTGGAGTAGCCTTAATGAGTGTGGTTGTAAATATAGGAAGATGAGGTGTAAAAGTTGTTTATACTTAGATACAACGAGACTAGTAGGCAAAGAGAAAGTGAGAGAGATATAAGGGATTGAGATAGGAAGTAAGAAAATTGTGGAGATGAAAAGTATTAGGACTGAGTTTGAGAGTAATAGGGAGCCGCGATAGCTCAGTGGTTAGTGAACTGGACTACAAAGGACAAGAGGTAGGGTTCGATCCCAACCGACGGTTTCCGGTTCAGCCAGCCTATAATGGGTACCCGATTTTTTTCGGGAAAGTAAAGCGGCACGGGTGTAATACCAACCACACTACCCCAAAGTTCATGTGCCGAAGGTCTGTAAAACGTATGGTCACTAACACCATATTCCCTATACGCCACTTGGCGTGACGGGGGTATTTTACTTTTTTACTATAATAGCCCGAAGCATTACCATCTTGTGGTTTGCACTCATCGGCAACGACCATATAGAATCACATCATCATATTTAATATCATCATTATCAAAATTATCATCAATATCATCACATCATCATCATATCATCGTCAGCGTTACCATTGTCATGATCAATAGCATCATAATCATCAATATCATCAATATCATCACCATCATTAAAAACATGAAACACTTAGAGATATTCATTGTAATTGGAATTTGAGTTCTTACCTATACGAAAAATACAAAGGGGACCTCGGTAGCCTAGTTGAGAAAACAACTCGACTATGCTACCGACGTTCGGACAACCGGTGTTCGATTCTTGCTGGAAGCAGTATGAATTGTACTTGTGGTTGGAAGGGAAAAAAATTCCCCGGTCGACCCAGCCGCTGACAGAAATGGGTACCAGGTTAATAGTACTCTGGGAAGTTGAGGAATTCCGCCTCGCATCGTGAATTTAGATATATGAAGCGACACTCTTCAGAAGTCTCTGAACACTTTTGGATAGGCGACCGAGCACATATGGGAGAAAACTCGCGTGCTAAGACGCCGGTTCAAGTCTCGTACTTTACTTTTACCTTTACCAACAATACTTGATATCTATACCAACAATACTTGATATAACTTTTACGACCAATACTTGATATTTTATACGAACAATAGTTGATATATCATACAAACAATACTTGATATTTTTTACGAACAATACTTGATATTTTTTTACGAACAATACTTGATATTTTTTGCGAACAATACTTGATATTTTTTACGAACAATACTTGATATTTTTTACGAACAATACTTGATATTTTAAGCGAACAATACTTGATATTTTAAGCGAACAATATTTGATATTTTAAGCGAACAATACTTGATATTTTTAGCAAACAATACTTGATATTTTAAGCGAACAATACTTGATATTTTAAGCGAACAATACTTGATATTTTAAGCGAACAATACTTGATATTTTAAGCGAACAATACTTGATATTTTAAGCGAACAATACTTGATATTTTAAGCGAACAATACTTGATATTTTATACGAATAATATTTGATATTTTTTACGGACAATACTTGATATTTTTTATAAACTCCTAGTTAATGGCCTCTATAAGGCTGTCAGGGTTCAATCCCGGGGGTCCGGGAGGCGGGGTGTTCGTAATTTGACATATGATTTAATATTATTGTAAGTTTATATTATGTAATTTATCCCATACTGCATTAAAAAATATATAATGTTACTATTTTGTCTGCAACGAAACGGATTTATTTTATGCTAAATCCTGCATGAAGAGCATTACGTTGCACCTAACCTTAGCGATAAGTAGGGGGAGGGGGATGAGGTCCATAAAGATCTTGTCTGGGGGGGGGGGTGGGGGGTTAGGTCTCACATTAGGATGTGGGAGCCATGACAAGATTTATCGACACACAATTTTGTTCCGACAGTTGTACATCTCATCCCTACCCACGAGTGTCTCTCTCCAAACTGACAGCTGGTATTTGTTTAGCGTTGAACAGTCTGTGAAAACCGTCTATAATTTCAGAACCCCTTATGGATAATAGAGAGAAACGAACACAAATATGCATCCGTTGTTATTGATAACGAAAAGTGCAATGATAACAAAGGCGGGCTTGTGGTGTATGTTTGTGCGGCGTTATTTATGTTTGTGTAGAAACAGGAGTGTCACTGCGATTTCAACAAACCGGAATTTTGTCGCAAACAAACAAGTGTCGAAACTCTTCAACCCGAGAAAAATAAATGTTGTCAAATGCAATATTGAAGTTTCCTGATTTTATTTTCTTCTTCTGTTTTCCGTATTCCTCTTTCAACGGGAAAGAGAGAGACGGTTCTCTCTCTTTTTAAAAAAAAAATTTATATTTGGCCTATCTTGTCCTGTTTCCGAATCTTTCTAGCATTCCGACCATCCATACTTTTCTGACATCATCTCGGCCTGTTGTTATAATCTCGTTACTACACTAGTCATTCACTGATCAGTTATTCATCACTATCACCATTATCATCATCATCATCGTAATATAGCTTGTCTCTGTTTTAACCTGCTTCCCACGATAGTCATTCTCAAGTGTCTCATTCAGTCTCATTTCGTCTGTGATATGCATCCATCTTCTCATAAGTGTCTCTCTCTCTTGCTTATCTTCTCTGGGTTATTATGCCATTTTACTAGACAAACACATTTTATTTTCATTGTTTTATGTTTTTTGTCAACCTTTATTTCTGAAATTGTAAGTTCTTGCAAAATCGACAAGCTGCGTTCTGTTCTAAATCTATGGTATCTTGAGTATTCTTCAGTAACGATGTACATTCAAAAGCTTATAATGTGGTTTTTATTCAGCAGAATTATTGATTGCGTTGTTGATATTATCTCATATTTTCCTTCGTTAGAGTATTCATTGTGATTTTCATTAATGTTGTACGCGTTTAGATGTACCAGGCATCAGAATGAGAAACGAATGCAGTACATGTTGATGACATTAAAGTGTTCAGGGATAGAGGGGATAGATGGATATCATTTGGATGATGTTCGTGATTAATGTGCAGTCGTGGTGCATGTGCCGGCGAGTCAAGAGGGATGTTATGTAAATTGATGATAGTAATAGCAGGAACATAGGAGCACTTGTGTTTCTACGTCGTTTAACTCTGAGGTAGTAGTTCAGAATGTGATTTCAGTAATTATGGGTCTGTTGTTTGATATGCGAGGATGATAATCTGACGACTAAACTAACATACATGGATAGCATGAGAACGATGCTTGAAGAGTACCGCTGTGGTGAGAATGAACACACGCTCGTTGATGCAATGACTTACCAAAGGTTTTAAACAAAGGTTGTATTATCATTACTGTTCAACAAATATAGATTTTAGGTAATATAAATGTCAAACAATGACAGATATAAATGCCTCAAGAATGTGGGAGTAGTTAGTGAAATGGCTTAGTGAGGACAAGAGTTGGATTTGATCATTGTCGATAGCTTCAACGATTACGCTTGCTAGGAAGCGAGCACCCTAACCACTCAACTGCCGATGTTTAAATGCGGTAGTGAGTTGTATTAACACAATTAATAAATATAAATTCTTCGGGGGAAAAAGTGTTTTATGCAGCGATTTTAAGAATACATCGATAGAAATATGTTGGATCACGTCAACTTCGTTAGGTTATCTGTTGTGAACATATACTTTGTTTAGGGAGCCCAAATAAAGAAACGAGTTCTCAATCATGTTTGGTTAGATTTTGCACTTCAGTATGCTAATTGAGTAAATCAGACATAAACTGCAACACCACAAACTTGCATTCAATTCATAAGACAGATAACAATGAATGAATATTATTATGAGCGGAAATGTCCGAGATGTCAGATAAATAGCTCTTTTCATGGACGAAGATCTGATTAGAAAGATCCATAAACAATCAATAACAGACAATACAAAGAACAAACGACAGCCTAAAGCAAGATCGAACCCGCACTCCTCCACACGGTGCCGTGCCACGAGAAACATGTGTTACGGTTCACGGCCAGCTAAGCTGCCTAAAAAAGTTGCTATAACTTGCGAGCGATGTCTTTCACGCATTTGTGTTCGTGACTATAGCATAGGGTTACGAATACAACTCTGGAACAAACTGTAAAAACAGAAGTTTGAGAAGACAGTTATTTTACTCACATCATTAACGGGAATGAGCTCAGTGGTTAGTGAACTGGACTACAAAGGTCAAGAGGTAGGGTTCGATCCCATCCGACGGCTTCCGGGTTCACCAGCCATAAATTAGTACCGGATTTTTTTCTGGGAAAATAAAGCAACACGGGCGTAATATCCACCACATTACCCCAAAAATAATGTGCTGAAGGTCTGTAAAATGTACGGTCACTAACACCATATTCCCTATACGCCACTTGGCGTGACGGGGGTACTTTACTTTTTGCTTATTAACGGCAATGATACTAAACTTAGATATATACACACATTTAAATACATGGAAACCATTTTTACAGACGAAGCAAAGCATGAAATCTAAATAAAAACAAAGTGCCAGAGTCAATGCAAAGACATGCCACACTGACGTTTGTAACTGATATTTTAATTGCTTTGCTAATTTGTCTTTTTTTCAGAAGTATAAAATGTATATCCTTATATATAGCACATGCTATTTGATTGCATGAAGTTATAGTTAACACGATGAAGTCTTAGACAACTAAAAATGAGAAGAGGACTACTAAATACAATTCAAACAAGTTAAATGAGTTTTTTTGGGGGCATGTTATAAGACTCAACAGCCTACTAAATGTTATCTTGGAAGGAAAAATACATAGTAAAAGAGGCAGATCGACAAGTGAAAGACAAGTCAGTCTATGATAAAATGCACTATCAAAGCAAGAGACAAAGAAGAACGGCGCTGATGGTAGTTAATCTTCGAGGCGGAGACGGCACTCAATGATGATAGTTTACATGTTACAAAAGAAAAAGAAAGAAAGAAAGAAAAGCATTAGTGGCTAAAAATTGAATCTGCCACACAGAAAGTCAAACATTTTGAATTCTTTAGCAGTTGCTTTCCTATGAACATTGTTGTAGTGTCACATCATTTATACAAGCATTACACCTATCATATAATTTATACAAACATTACACCTATCATATCATATCATTTATACAAGCATTACACCTATCATATCATTTATACAAGCATTACACCTATCATATCATTTATACAAGCATTACACCTATCATATCATTTATACAAGCATTACACCTATCATATCATTTATACAAGCATTACACCTATCATATCATTTATACAAACATTACACCTATCATATCATTTATACAAGCAATACACCTATCATATCATTTATACAAGCATTACACCTATCATATCATTTATACAAGCATTACACCTATCATATCATTTATACAAGCATTACACCTATCATATCATTTATACAAGCATTACACCTATCATATCATTTATACAAGCATTACACCTATCATATCATTTATACAAGCATTACACCTATCATATCATTTATACAAGCATTACACCTATCATATCATTTATACAAGCATTACACCTATCATATCATTTATACAAGCATTACACCTATCATATCATTTATACAAGCATTACACCTATCATATCATTCATATATACAAGCATTACACCTATCATATCATTTATACAAGCATTACACCTATCATATCATTTATACAAACATTACACCTATCATATCATTTATACAAGCATTACACCTATCATATCATTTATACAAGCATTACACCTATCATATCATTTATACAAGCATTACACCTATCATATCATTTATACAAGCATTACACCTATCATATCATTTATACAAGCATTACACCTATCATATCATTTATACAAGCATTACACCTATCATATCATTTATACAAGCATTACACCTATCATATCATTTATACAAACATTACACATATCATATCATTTATACAAGCATTACACCTATCATATCATTTATACAAGCATTACACCTATCATATCATTTATACAAGCATTACACCTATCATATCATTTATACAAGCATTACACCTATCATATCATTTATACAAGCATTACACCTATCATATCATATATATACAAGCATTACACCTATCATATAATTTATACAAGCCTTACACCTATCATATCATATATACAAGCATTACACCTATCATATCATTTATACATGCATTACACCTATCATATTATTTATACATGCATTACACCTATCATATCATTTATACAAGCCTTACACCTATCATATCATATCATTTATACAAGCATTACATCTATCATATCATATAATTTATACAAGCCTTACACCTATCATATCATATCATTTATACAAGCATTACACCTATCATATCATTTATACAAGCATTACACCTATCATATCATATCATATCATTTATACATGCATTACACCTATCATATCATTTATACAAACCTTACACCTATCATATCATATCATTTATACAAGCCTTACACCTATCATATCATTTATACAAGCATTACACCTATCATATCATTTATACAAGCATTACACCAATCACATCATTTTTACAAGCCTTACACCTATCACTTCATTTATACAAGCATTCTTCTACTCTCGTTTAATTTATTACTTCAGCGGAGGCTAAGGCGGGCCTCACACCACCAGAGCTGGAAGTTATCTGCGACCCACAGCTGATGGCTTGCGCCAGAATCGGAGAACCAGAACCATCCAGACCCTGGTCCACCTCTCCGCGGTGCCTCTAGTAACAGACTAATCTATCTAGTCTGGCCAAGCGAGTGGGGATCAAAGAGGGAAGTTAACCCGGTACTCAAAAATTGCATGCTGGAGTCGGATGTGTTGGGCCGAAATGCGCAAATATCACAGTGATACTGCAAACCACAACACAACAAAGACACGCCCACTTAATGTACTTTTCAGGGCGGATGATGACGAGATTTACTCCTTAGTCATCCGGCGAACGCAAGCAAGCATTACTTCAGCTAGAAGTCTCTTCCATTGGACGCTGTCTCACAAATCAAACGACTTCCAGAAAATACATTTTAAACTCTGTCAGAACGTTTCGACGCACTGTGCGTCACTCTCAGTTAGATTAGTGTGAACCGTCATCAAAACATATTTTTTTTTACACGTGTTGTATAATCTTGGTAATGGTGAAATCTAATACCTTGTTCAATTATCTAAAAATTCATATAATGTGTATATATGTTCATCATCATGTGCCATACCGGTTGGCGTAGGTGATCATGTCCATCCACAATCTTCTATCTACAGTGCATCGTATCAGTTCTGTTGTTGACTGTTTTCCATGCCATGACACCAAGCTATCCAGTATTTTCTCTCTTTGTCGTCCGCGATCTCTCTTTCCTTTTATTTTGCTAGTTGTAACCAAGTATTCCAACTTTCCTCTTCTCATGATGTGCCCGAAAAATGTTGATTGCTTCTTTCTGATGTTTTTTAAGAGCTCCCTTTTTGTGTTGGCCTCTTTGAGAACTTCCTCATTGGTCTTTTTAGCTGTCCAGGGAACTTTCAACATTCTTCTGAGAAATCCCATCTCTGTGGCTTCTGATCGTCTTTTCATTTGTTTGTCTACTGTGCATGATTCGCTTCCATAGGTCAGAATTGGTTCTATATAGCACCGATGAACTCTCTTTCTCATTTTTATTGACATAGATTTGTTGCATAAGATAGTTTTCATTTTCCGAAATGCTAATTTGGCCTGAGCTATTCTGCTTTTATTTCTGTGGTGCATCTCCCATCTGATGTTATTATTGTGTCCAAGTATTTGAAACGATGCACTTGTTATATGTTAGATAAATATAAATATGAAGATTGTTTCCTAAAACCATGACAAATGTTGTGTCTGAAATCTCTTCAGTTGAATTAATGAAAAGCTTCCGTACGGAAAGAGTTAATTTAGAAATTAGTACATTGTAGTAGTCTCGGGACATAATAAAAAGTAAAGTACCCCCGTCACGCCAAGTGGCGTATAGGGAATATGGTGTTAGTGACCATACATTTTACAGACCTTCGGCACATGATTTTATGGGGTAATATGGTCGGTATTACGCCCGTGCCTCTTCACTTTCCCATAAAAAAATCCGGTACCCATTAAAAGCTGGGTGACCCCGGAAGTCGTCGGTTGTGATCGAACCCTACCCCTTGCCCTTTGTAGTCCAGTTCACTAACCACTGAGCTATCGCGGCTCCCTAGTCTCGGGACATCTTCAGCCGTAAATCTTGTAAAATATTCAAGACTAGAACTGAAATATTATTTTGAGTTGAAATTAAGCAACTGTGATCAACATGTACTCAACATATTCATGTAATCAAAGCCATATTACTCAAACACCGAAATATAAAACTATATTATTGTATTGACATCAATCTGCTACAATGTGAAAGTCGATCACTTTATAAAGCATATGATGATTAATGTATCTTATATAAGATCATTCCAGTCTCTTCTACCTTTTAGCTCCCAGTGGAGCATAGGTCTTCAACAAACACTTTCCAAGTCGTTCTGTTTTTTGCAATTCTTTTAAGATCATTCCATGTCTTCCCCATCATCTTCATCTCTGCTTCAATCTGTCTTCTCCAAGAATTCCTTGGTCTTCCTCTTTGTCTTTTCCCCTGGGGATTCCAAAAAAGGGCCTGTTGTGTAATACTCTCAGTTGGTTTCTGTAGTGTGTGTCCTATCCATCGCCATCGTATTCGCTGTATTTCTTTATCCACTGGTATTTGACCGGTACATTTCCATAATTCCACGTTTGTGACTTTGTCCTGCCATTTCCATCCCTTTATTCTGCGCAAGCATCCATTAATGAAAGTCTGTACCTTCGTGATTGTCAATTTTGTTATTCTCCATGTTTCACAGCCATATAATAGAACCGACTTAACATTGGAGTTGAAAATTTGTATTTTTGTATTTAGCCTAATTTCTTTGGATTTCCATATGTTTCCCAGTGCAATGCAAGCTCCTCTTGCTTTTGATATCCTTATTTTGGTATCGTTTTCTGTTCCTCCCTCTTTATCTATATTACTGCCCAGATATATATAAGATTGTACGTCTAGTAGAGGTATTTCTCCTAGTTTTATTTGGTTATTGCCAACTGCATTAATTCTCATAATGTTGGTCTTATCTCTATTAATCTTTAGTCCTAGCTGTTGTGATCTCTCATCTAATATACTCATTTTATCTTGCATCTGTTGGTGGCTGTGTGATAGGAGAGCTATGTCATCAGCAAAGTCTAAATCATCAAGTTGTTTGGTCAGTGACCACTGGATCCCATTTCTGTTGTTTTGAGTTATTTTCATAATCCAATCTATGGCCAGTAGAAAGAGAAATGGAGACAGAAGGCATCCTTGCCTTACTCCTGTTCTTATTTCAAATGCTTCTGTAAGCTGTCCTTCTTGCACCACACTACATTTTGTTCCTTCATACATTGTTTTTATCAGGTTAATAAACTTTATGGGGATTCCATAATGACTCAGCAACTTCCAAAGCATTCTTCTGTCTAAACTATCAAATGCCTTTTCGTAATCTATGAATCCAATATAAAGTGGGGATTTTAGTTCTAAACTTTGTTCAACTATTATACGTAGAGTAGTTATTTGATCAGCACATGATCTGTTCTTCCTAAAACCTGCTTGTTCATCTCTCAAGTGTTTCTCTATAGCCTCTTTTAGTCTCTCCAGAATGATTCTGCCTAATATTTTTCCTGGCACTGATAGTAGCATAATTCCCCTATAATTTGTGCACTCCTGTAAACTTCCTTTCTTTGGTAGTTTGATCATATAACCTTCTCTCCAGTCTTTAGGTATTTCTTCCCTCTCCCAAATTTTATCCAATAGATTATGTAACATCTTGGTAGAGGTGATAATATCTGCTTTGATGGCTTCCGAAGGAATTTCATCTGGTCCTGTGGCTTTACCATCTTTTAACAGTTTGATGGCTTTCATTATTTCTTCTTTGCTTGGTTTTCCGCAGTTAACGTGTAATTCTTCTTCTGCTGGTAGTATATCTGGAGGATTATTTGAGCCAGGTCTGTTCAAAAGTTCTTCAAAGTGCTCCTTCCATCTCTCCATTTGTTCCTTTATATTACTAAGCAGATTTCCTTTCTTATCTTTGATAAAGGCGTTGATCTGTTTGTATTTTCCACCTAATTTCTTTGTGCTGTTGTACAGTTCTTTCATATTCCCTTTATTTGCTGCTTCTTCTGCCTCTTTAGCTAATTCATCTATATATTTCCTCTTATCCCTTTTAATGCATCTTCTCACTTCTTTATTCACCTCTGTGTAAGCTTCCTGTGTCTTGGCTTTATTACTTCTTGTTTTGCTTTTATTTATGTCTGCTTTCTTGTTCTTTCTTTCTTTAATTTTATCCAGGGTCTCTGCTGTCATCCATGCCTTATTCTGGCGTTCTCTTTTCCCCAGTGTTTCTTCGCATGTCTCTTTCCATATATTTTTTACCTGTTTCCAATGATCTTCTATATTTATAGTATTTTCTAGTTGTTGGAGGACTTGGTATTTGTTTGATATTGTGACTGCGAATTTATCTTTAATTCCTTGTTCTTTAAGAAACCCTACATTGAAATACGTTCTGCCCTTATTCGTTGTAGTATACCTTTTTAATTTAATTTTAAGTTTGGCTAACAGAAGATGATGATCAGAAGCTATATCTGCCCCTCTATATACTTTTACATCATGTAAGGATGACTTAAACTTATTATTAATACATATGTGATCAATTTGATTTTCCGTTCTATGATCTGGTGACACCCATGTAGCTTTGTGTATTCTTTTATGTTGGAATATTGTTCCTCCTAGGCTCATTTGATTAAGGGCGCAGAAATTCACAAATATCTCTCCATTCTCGTTTATATCTCCAAGTCCATGTTTTCCCATAATCTCTTCAAAGCCTCTGTTGTCTGATCCTACCTTAGCATTTAGGTCTCCCATCAAGATTATAATATCCTTGGCTCGTCTTGCATCCATCTGGCATTGTAGATGTTTATAAAAATCATCTTTAACTGAGTCATCTTTATCGTTGGTTGGTGCATAGCATTGTATAATGTGTAATTTTATTTTGTTTTTGGTTGTTCTGAATGTTGCTCTCACCAGTCTTGGTCCCACTGCCTCCCATTCTATTAGTGTCTTCTGTGCATTCTTTGATAGCATTATAGCTACCCCTTCGCTATGTTGTGCTCCTGGTTCCTGGTGTCCTGATGATAAAATCATCTCCCCTGTATTCAATTTTATTCTCTCCGCTCCCAGCCATCTTGTTTCACACATTCCCAGAATATCTATCTTGTAGTTGTTCATTTCTGCTGCCACTTGTGCCGCTTTTCCCTGTTCGTTAAGGGTACGAACATTCCAGGTGCCAATTCTGGATGATTTCCTGGTAGACAAAGGGTGAGAATTAATGAAAAGCTTCCGTACGGAAAGAGTTAATTTAGAAATTAGTACATTGTAGTAGTCTCGGGACATAATAAAAAGTAAAGTACCCCCGTCACGCCAAGTGGCGTATAGGGAATATGGTGTTAGTGACCATACATTTTACAGACCTTCGGCACATGATTTTATGGGGTAATATGGTCGGTATTACGCCCGTGCCTCTTCACTTTCCCATAAAAAAAATCCGGTACCCATTAAAAGCTGGGTGACCCCGGAAGTCGTCGGTTGTGATCGAACCCTACCCCTTGCCCTTTGTAGTCCAGTTCACTAACCACTGAGCTATCGCGGCTCCCTAGTCTCGGGACATCTTCAGCCGTAAATCTTGTAAAATATTCAAGACTAGAACTGAAATATTATTTTGAGTTGAAATTAAGCAACTGTGATCAACATGTACTCAACATATTCATGTAATCAAAGCCATATTACTCAAACACCGAAATATAAAACTATATTATTGTATTGACATCAATCTGCTACAATGTGAAAGTCGATCACTTTATAAAGCATATGATGATTAATGTATCTTATATAAGATCATTCCAGTGGCGATATAAAAATGGCAGCATAGATTGTAATTATGTGTTGGGAACAAAATACATAGACTTTGGTCACAAAAGGAAATGTTCCAACAACACAGAGAAAGGACACGCTGTCCTAAAATATTATTATCATCATGTGCCATAGGTTGGCGTTCATGTCCTACCACAAATTTCTATCTACTGTGGATCGAGCTTGCATCTACCTAATTAGAGTACGATGTTTCAATTTGCTCACCGTCACCATCACAATCTCTGTTACCATCACAATCTCCATCATCATTATCATCATTATTATCATCATCATTATCATCATCACTATCCCTATAATCAATATCGCAATCTCCATCACCAACATCATCACAATCCACATCATCATAATCACAATCCCCATCATCTTCATCACAATCCCCATCAACAACATCACAATCCTCATCATCATAATCACAATCCACATCATCATCATCGCAATCCACATCATCATCATCATCGCAATCCACATCATCATTATCATCATCGCAATCCACATCATCATCATCATCATCGTAATCCACATCATCGTCACCGTCATAATCGCAATCCACATCATCGTCACCGTCATTATCGGAATCCACATCATCATCATCATCATCATTATCGCAATCCACATCGTCACAGAAACAATTGCATACACCAGCTTCATCACAATCCGGATCCTCATCATGATGAGTGTCTCCATCATTATCATCAACACATACACACACAATCACAATCTCCATCATTACCATCATCATCATCATCGTCACACAATCCCATAACCGATATTCCCATCACCATCATCGCAATCCGCATCATTATTTTCATCACACACACAGACCCCATCATTACAATCATCATCATCACCACCACAATCCCCAACAATACAATCATCATCATCACAACTCCGTCAGCATCATCATTATCATTATTATCATTATTACAATCCTCGTGATCGCAATCCTAGCATCATCATCATCATTACAATCACCATCATCACAATGCCCATAATCACAATCCCCATCATCTTCAGCATCAAAATCCCCATTATCACAATCCCCTTTATCATCATCATCATAATCATCATCAATCATTATCATCATCATCATTATTACAATCACCATTATCACAATCCCCATCCTCACGACAATCCTCATCACCACAATCCCCATCATCATCATCATCATTATCATAATTATCACAATCTCCATTATCATCATCATCATTATCAATATTATCACTATCCCCATTTTCACAATCGCCGTTATCAGCGTCACAATAACCATCATCACTATCCACGTGATCATCATCATCAGAATTATAATCACCATAATCACAATGCCGATCATCACAATCACCTCTATCATCATCCATAATAATAATAATAATAATAATAATAATAATCATTACAATCACCATTATCACAATCCCCCTCATCATGACACTCCTATTCCTCACAATCACCATCATCATCATGATTGTATCATTATCATCACAATTCCCATTACCACAATCCCCATCATCATCATCATCATCACAATCATAATCCTCATCATCATCAACACAATCCCTCATCATCACAATCCCAATCATCAACATCATCATCACAATCCTCATCATTACAATCCCCATCATCATCATAGTAATAATAATCATCATCACAATCCTCATCATCATCATCACAATCCCCATCATCACAATAATAATAATCATCATCATAATCCTCATCATCACAATCCCCATCATCACAATAATAATAATCATCATCATAATCCTCATCATCACAATTCCCATCATCACAATCCCCATCATCATCATAGTAATAATAATCATCATCACAATCCTCATCATCATCATCACAATCCCCATCATCGCAATAATAATAATCATCATCATAATCCTCATCATCACAATCCCCATCATCAAAATTTTCATCATAACAATCCCCATCATCATCATCACAATCCCCATCATCATCATCACAATCGCCATCATCACAATACCCATCATCATCATCACAAACTCCATCATTACAATACTCACCATCTTTATCACAATCCCCATCATCATCATCACAATCGCCATCATCACAATCCCCATCATCATCATCACAATCCCCATCATCATCATCACAATCCCCATCATCATCATCACAATCCCCATCATCATCATCACAATCCCCATCATCATAATCCTCACCATCTTTATCAAAATCCCCGTCATCTTAATAAAAATAATAATCATCACAATCTCCATCATCATAATAATAATTACCATCATCGCAATCGCCATCATCACATTCCCATCATCAAAATTTTCATCATCACAATCCTCATCATCATCATCACAATCTCCTTCATCATCATCATCATCATCATCACAATCCCCATCATCATCATCAAAATCGCTATTATCACAATCTCCATCATCATCATCATCATCATTACAATCCCCTTATCATCATCATCACAATCCCCAACATCGCAATCCCCATCACCATCATCATCATCACAATCATCATCATCACAATACCCATCATCACAATCCTCACCATTATCATTGCAATGCCCATCATCATAATTACAATCATTATCATCGCAATACCAATCATTACAACTCCGAACATCACAATCCGCAGGATCACAATCCCAATCATCATCATCATCACAATCCCCATCATCACAATCCCCATCATCACAATCCCATCATCATCATCATCACAATCCCAATCATCATCATCATCACAATCCCCATCATCACAATCCCCATCATCACAATCCCCATCATCACAATCCCCATCATCACAATCCTAATCATCACAATCCCCATCATCACAATCCCAACATCATCATCATCACAATCCCCATCATCACAATCCCAATCATCATCATCATCATCATCACAATCCCCATCATCACAATCTCCAACATCATCATCACAATATCTGTTACCATCACCACACCATCTCGTTGATCTTCATCTTTCTTCTCTCTTATGTTTTATATTTGACCTTTCATGGATGACCTTTGCAAAATTATTGTTAAAAAATATTGTTTTCGCTTTGCCTTTCTTCCTCCAATTGTTTTATTTTCTGTCATTTTCAACAAACAAAAACTAGGGTTTTTTTTCTCAATTTATAAGTCGCTTTTTCGCTCAATTCTCATTTATTATTATTATATTTGCGATTGTATTTTATGTTTTTTTCCTCTCCTAAATGCAGAGGAAAGGATTATAAATTCCAAATATAATAACGTAATCTGATCCTTAATGTCTATAACATTCGATTTTATTACTAACAAGAATGTTCTGAAGCAAACATTTTAAATCATTAAAAATATTTCTTATCTGTGACTAAGATGTTTCTTTATTATCGTAATTCTGACAAAGCTAAGCCCAGTAAACAATCTTAGACAGGTAATCTATTTATAGTTTGTAAGGGAAAGATAAAGAGAGAAACAAATGAAAAGGCCAAACACACGAAATAAACACCTCACTTTCACGGCGGACATAAATGGGCAGCAATCATCAGTCAACAGGAACAAACACAAGAAAATAAATATTTGCTTGATCTGGGCTTCAAACTTTGGCCTTTCCACTAGATAAAAACCACAGACAAAACATTTTTATGGCAAAATGTGTATTCAATCATTCAAATAGCACCAATATTTTTCATAACAGATTAAAGGGACCTTGCCAGATGAAGTTTCATCACGAGAGAAAAAGTGAATGTTCTCGTTCAATTTTTGTTTCGGCGGTTTGTATTTACGCGGATGAAATTCCTGACAGAGTTAAGGGGATTTCTTTCTTTTTAAATTCAGAGCGGAGAAAGTGTTGTTAATAAAAATCTTATAGTCTGTAAATTGCGTGGCAACAGCGTTAGTTCTAAAGTCTTTATTCACTGAGTCAGTGTGACACACTTTTCGAACATCTAAATTATAGAATATGTTAGAACACAGCTTTTACCAGCTGATTCGACCAGCCAGAATATTTTTTCAATCCTAACAGCAAAAGTTTCAACCTGTATTATTCGTGTAGTATCGCTCACCTATCTCACAGTTTAAAAAAATACGACGATCAACATTTTCAAGAGGACGTGAACTTCCGGTATGTGGTGGATAGGCGGCGGGAACAATTGAAGGCTATGCATGAAAAGTGTTCCTTGTTGCAGTTTCCTCATATTCAAAGTCCGGCTTGTTGCAGGAGCTACAGAGTTAAGTGCTCTGTGCACACCGTGAGCTGTGTGTCTCATCCGTTTTGATCATGTTTCGATATTTCAATTGCTTACGATGAATGATGATATCGTTGACAGGGAACAGTTGGCTGTGTTCACTTTCTACGTGGTTTCGCTTTATGTCTTTTGGCGTGTGCTGAGACTGTTACGATGGGGACTACAGTTACCTTTCTTTGTTTGGGAGATGTGATATTAATTCGGATGATTACGCTGGCACGGGCGGTTGAGCAATTATGGATTTTAATTCATTTGCAGTGATACCGGGGCCTTCCATAACCAAATAACATGGCACCAACTACCAATAACTACCTATCTCACGCTTTTTAATCAGTAATGACATCATTTTCTGACATGTGGCATTATCATCATCATTATCAAGTACCATGCCTGCTGGCGTAGGTGATCATGGACTCACTACAACTTTCGATCTCGTAGTTATTTATCATTTCTGTTGTTGACCTTCTGCAAATCCATTCTCTTAAGCTGCCTTTTATCTTTTCTCTTTGCTTCTCTCTATCTCTTGGTTCTTTAATTTTCACAGTTTTTTTTTCCATACATCTTACAGACCTTGAGCACATGATTTTCGGGGTAATGTGGTCGGTATTACGCCCGTGCCGCTTTCTATCTATCTATTGACCTTTCGAGCCGTAACCGGCCCATAGGGCGTAGACCAAGATACACCTTCTACTATATGAATTTTTGTTCTAGCAGTTTTCTTTTAAAGATATTTTATCAAATCTCGCCATCTGTCTCTGTTCTGTGCAAGCAGTTCTATCTCATTGAGGGAGCCGACTCCTTTACTTTCCCTTAAAAAAAATCCGGTACCCATTAAAGGCTGGGTGAACCGGAAGCCGTCGGTTGGGATCGAACCCTACCTCTTGTCCTTTGTAGTCCAGTTCACTAACCACTGAGCTATCGTGGCTCCAATTTTCACAGTTGTCACAATATATTACAGCTGTCCTCTTCTCATTGCATGGCCAAAAAAATGATGATTATTTCTTCCTAATTTTGGATATTAGCTCTCTTTTTGCTTTGGCCTTTTTCAGAACGTTTTCATTACTCTTCTTAGCTGTCCTTGGTATTCTCAACATTCTTCTGTAAAACCATATTTCTACAGCCTCCAGTGATTTTCTTGTTTATAGTCATATTATCCATGATTCACATCCATATGTTAAGACTGGATCTATATAACTGTGGCAGCATATTATTATCTAATCAAGAAATCATCTTCAAGCCACAAAAAACAACTCAGCACTGCTCACATTCCCTACTCATGTTCCGCAGTATGAAGCAAGCCTGCCTCACTCTAGTGAAAGCACTGAAAATGGCTTCTGCTCAGATGGTTGAATTCTTTTCCACCGGCCAAAACCTTAACAACAACCTCATTGGTCGCCTCAAATGACATGCAAGGCATGTGGTCGTGGTTCTATTCTTGCCTCCCCTACCCTAGGGTCAGGGTCCCTGTAGCAGCATGATATATAACATAGTATTATTATTTTAGCTGGTTTTGTCAGTATTTAGGTATCTTTGGAAAGCTCTGCATTTTTCATAGAGTTTATATTTAGGAGAAATGAAAAAAAAAAAAACCAGACAAAATGGTATGTATGGAAATGGTATGTACCTTATTAATGGTTTCCAAGGTACAATCAGCTTTGTAGCAGCTTCACAATGTAATGCATATCTTCGCCTTGACCCTTTACTAACATATAGGCTTGTTAAGCTAGTGTTTTATAGATCTGACGATGTGTGAAGAGCACCCCAAAATACAATGCTAGAGCACCCATAAATAATGTGCTAGATCATCGAAAAATACTATGCTAGAGCACTGCAAAACACAATGCTAGAGCACCCAACAATACTGTGTTAGATCATCCAAAAATATGCTAGATCATCCAAAAATATGCTAGATCATCCAAAAATATGCTAGATCATCCAAAAATATGCTAGATCATCCAAAAATATGCTAGATCATCCAAAAATATGCTAGATCATCCAAAAATATGCTAGATCATCCAAAAATATGCTAGATCATCCAAAATATGCTAGATCATCCAAAAATATGCTAGATCATCCAAAAATATGCTAGATCATCCAAAAATATGCTAGATCATCCAAAAATATGCTAGATCATCCAAAAATATTGTGCTAAAATTGAACCCATTGTTCCAGAAGGCGACATATCGCAACTTAGCGACAATGAATCTACGTCCATTTAGTGCCCATCTAAGGACGGACGATGAAATAAAGGTAGTACCATTCGTCGAACAATCGCGAAAGTAAATAAAAGAGAATTTCGATTGCTTGCATTCTCTGACAAATTTTAAATCAGGATAGTAGATGGTTGAACGCGGCAATACAATGAACTCCGCCAAATATTTGTTTCAAAGAGGAATTCTCTTGGTTAAAAGATTCAGAAACAAACACAAACATTTATATATTATATATCGTTTTCTCCCTCCAGTTGTAATGTCCGAAATCAAATGAGATCATGGATTTCCATACACAATTTTACCAACCTTGTCAATTATTTTAATTATTTCTTCGTTTTTATCTATCTTAAACTACCAATAACTTTCTCATTTCATCTGTCATTTATATTCCTATTTTTCGCTTGTTTACACGATGCTACAATAATCAATTATGTAAATGGAATATGGCAAACCGAAATAGAATATGGCAGACGTCTGATAGGAATCTATATGAATCACGCAATGAGACGTAAAGAAATAAAAAGACAATTAGGGTTCACATCCGCAGCAGAAAATATATAAAGAATGGACACATTTAAATGTTAGGCCTCGTGATATGATCTCTCTCTCTCTTTCTCTTTATCTCATCTCTCTTTCACCCCGATAACCACGGGGGCCTTTCGGGCATTACTGACAGACATCGCCAACCTTCATTTACCTTTATTCACAGTCAGTGTTTTAGACTCTGCAATGTGGAAGCATATCCATTCTTTGATGTTATCATTCAAATCTCTTTCTCTCCCCATCCCTCTTTCTCCCTCCTTTCACAGTTCCTTGTAGATTGATATTTGCTATAGCAGACGATAAAGATACATGGCCTAACCGTTTCATTTTACCAATTCTTCATAATAATAATTAAAAAAAAAAAAATTCGTGTACTCCTATTACTTAGTGTATCTTTCTCCTTATCCTTTCAATTGTGATTTGATTTGAATAAGAGATGCAAAATCTTACCATAACATTTCATCCCCTTTTATTTTAAAAATTTACATTATTAAAATAATTGAAAATAATTAAGTAAGCAATTTATTAATTGAATAATAGGGTAGGCACATTACTTGCGTATTTTGAAACTGGGCCACAGGTTTATTATATAGCCATATAAGTAGGTCAACAAAAATTGATATAGGAGAAGGTGTATCTTGGTCTACGCCCTATGGGCCGGTTACGGCTCGAAAGGTCAATAGATAGATAGATATAAGTAGGTCGGAGATTAATTGGCTGATATAAAAGTGGGTCGCTGGTTGATTGGCTGCTATAAAAGTGGGTCGCGGTTTGATTGACTACTATAAAAAGGGGTCGCAGGTTGGTTGGCTGCTATGGAGTTGGAGTTTGATTGGCTGCTATAAAAGTGGGTGGAAGGTTGCTTGAGAATTTATCTGTACAAAATGTGAAATCACTGTTCTGAAACAATGTTACTGGTATAATAATGAACGAATTATTATATATATATATATATATATATATATATATATATATATATATATATAATGCTTTTGTGAAGGCAAACATAAAAAATGCATTGACTAAATTTATCGCTTTTCATCTTTGCCATACAACAAATTTGTTAACTTTAACAGTTAACCTTCATTTTCGGTGTTTCTGTTGTTTATCTCCGCCTTAAAGGTTGCCTTGTTTGGCGTATGATTAACATAATATTCATCATTATGTGTCATACAGGGTAGCATAGGCGATCATGTCCTTCCACAACCTTCTATCTACCGTGCAACGTATCAGTTCTGTTGTTGACTGTTTTCCATGCCATGACACCAAGTTATCCAGTATTTTCTATCTTTGTCGCCCGCAATCTTTCTTTCCCTGTATTTTGCTAGTTGTAACCAAGTATCCCAACATGGTTTTAGTGACAATATTTTACCAAGACTCGGCACAGTTATGGGTGATGTGGTCGGTATCACGCCAGGTCGTCTTTACATCCCATTCAATTTATGGTACCATTTTTAGAGCAATGATAATCCTGGAGCCCTGTTGATCAGTAAAAATTACCACCACTTCTAGAAATCGAATCCAAACTCATTTAATCAGGACGTGAGCACACAAACCACTCAACCAAGAGGTTCCTCTCTCCGCCTACTGTTAACCATCTAATATGTCTGCCATCGATATGGCGTTAGATAGACGTTGTTACTTTGTACATGGTTTACAGCAGTACAGCGACACCTATATCTTTTCATTCCTCACATTTTTTTTTTCAGGGAGCATATTTAGGTAAAATGTCTTTATTTTCGAATCTTTCACGCTTGGCCGGACTGGTTAGTCTGTTCTTAGGAGAATAGGTAGAGTAGGATCTCGGTCAGATTGTTGTCGCTGCTCCTGGCGCACAAGTTGGGAGTAGCTCGTTGCTTTTAATCGAGGAGGTGCTTTTTAGATTTGTCGCCTTTGTTGCCATTCATTCTTGATAGGATTATAATAGTCGAAATACACCTCCACATATTCGGTCAAGAATGAGTTTTTAATAGCTAATTGTAGACCCATATGTTCGTTCAAGAATGAGTTTTTAATAGCTAATTGTAGACCCATATGTTCGTTCAAGAATGAGTTTTTAATAGCTAATTGTAGACCCATATGTTCGTTCAAGAATGAGTTTTTAATAGCTAATTGTAGACCCCTATGTTCGTTCAAGAATGAGTTTTTAATAGCTAATTGTAGACCCATATGTTCGTTCAAGAATGAGTTTTTAATAGCTTATTGTAGACCCCTATGTTCGTTCAAGATTGAGTTTTCAATAGCTAATTGTAGACCCTACATGTTTATCCAAGAATGAACACGATTTGCAATTCTACGTTTGTCACAAATTAATTTAATTCGTTAAAACTAAGATGCCACTCTTTATGATGATCCAACAGTTTTCGCTTCAATAATTTAATATATCCTATTTTGATATTATGTTTACCCCAATAACATTATTTTAATGTTTTTTTTTTTAACCTTCTTTCTTAATTTGAGTCACGCTTTGATAAATTGTATATAGAATCAATTTTACATAGTTTCGACTTAAAGTTTCTCTTCGCCTCAAGCATCGAAACTCAGATACGAGGCGACATTCCTCACCTTCCCAGGGTAATACCCTGGTACTAATTTTTGCCAACGGCTGGGTCGACCGTGGGGGTATTTTTTTTTCCAAACACGAGTACAACTCACACTGCTCCCAGCGGGAATCGAACACGGGTTGTCCGAACTTCGGTTGTCCAGTCGGGTACTCACACAATTCTGTCAGTCACACACAACAATTCTACTTCAGTTTTCACAGTCACACACAACTATTCTACTCTAGTTTTCTCAGTCACACACACGTGTTCTACTCTAATTCTCTTAGTCACACACAACTATTCTACTCTAGTTTTCTCAGTCACACACAACTATTCTACTCTAGTTTTCTCAGTCACACACACAACTATTCTTCTCCAGTTTTCTCTGTCACACACACAACTATTCTACTCTAGTTTTCTCAGTCACACACACAACTATTCTACTCTAGTTTTCTCTGTCACACACACAACTATTCTGCTCTAGTTTTCTCAGTCACACACACAACTATTCTACTCTAGTTTTCTCAGTCACACACACAACTATTCTACTCTAGTTTTCTCAGTCACACACACAACTATTCTACTCTAGTTTTCTCAGTCACACACACAACTATTCTACTCTAGTTTTCTCTGTCACACACAACTATTTTACTTCAGTTTTCTCAGTCACACACAACTATTTTACTTCAGTTTTCTCAGTCACACACAACTATTTTACTTCAGTTTTCTCAGTCACACACAACTATTTTACTTCAGTTTTCTCAGTCACACACCATTTCTGCCAACGGCTGGGTCGACCGTGGGGGTATTTTTTTTTTGTTTCCCCAACCACGAGTACAATTCACACTGCTTATCTCCGCTGATGTTTCAAGAGGAAACAATTTTATTTTTAAACATTTCAGCAGATATTTTATTTACAATGTGAGCAAAACAACAGTCACAGTCATTCAATTTCAACATATATTACACGTAACTTATTATAATTTTCTTAAACATTGATCACTATAGTTGCATCAACTTATATAGTTTTATGTTGTGTTCATTGGTATCACACACATTCGCAGTCTGGCCGACTCATTACTCGACAAAACATCGATGCAAACTCGGACAAGAATCTTAACATCATTTCCAGCGTAATCAATGTAAGGCATTAAATGATGAGCTCCTACAGATCATCCAGTGTTGCGGACCGTGGAGGGTTATCCACTCTACTCCAAAAAGACACAAACAGTTAGCAAATAAATTCAGAGGATATAATAATATCCCTATATAATAATACTCATTTATTATTATTATTTGTCTCCACAAACAGTTAGCAAATAAATTCAGAGGATATAATAATATCCCTCTATAATAATACTCATTTATTATTATTATTTGTCTCCACAAACAGTTAGCAAATAAATTCAGAGGATATAATAATATCCCTCTATAATAATAAGTGCTGGACTGAAGAAAATGGAAAAACGAGCTTGGATCTCAGACACCACATGGAAATACATCAAAGAAAGAAGAGAAGCGAAGAGAGCCATGACTAATGTAAAGACAGATCTTGGAAAGGTTCTGGCAAAAGCAACATACAAAGAATTAGACAACAAAGTGAAAAGTTCGGCAAGAAGAGATACAAGAGCTTATATAGACAACTTGGCAGAGAAAGCAGAGACAGCTGCAATTACAGGAGACAGCAGAACTCTTTATACTGTACAAAAGATGCTGACAAACACCTATACATCCAGTGGAACACCAATTCTAGACAAATCTGGATTAATGCTAACAACAAGCGCAGACATAAAAGCCCGTTGGGCGGAACACTTCAAAGAAATTCTTAACCGTCCACTACCTCACAGTTTAATAGATTTTGAAGCTGAAACACCAGCAGCAGAATTAGATGTAAAATTAGATGACTTCACCTTGAGTGAAATAGAAACCACCTTAAAGCTTATGACCAATAACAAGGCTGCTGGAGAAGATAAGTTAACAGCTGAGATCCTCAAGGGCAGTGGAGCATAGGCCAATGCAATTCTTTTAAGGTCTTCCCCATCATCTTCATCTCTGCTTCAACTGGTATTTGAGTACATTTCCATAATTCCAACTTTGTCCTGCCATTTCCATCATTCTGCGCAAGCATCCATTAATGAAAGCGTGATTGTCAAATTCTCCATGACAGCCATATAATAGAACCGACTTAACATTGGAGTTGAAAAATTTGTGTGCCAGACATGGACCTGGCAATTGATAGCCATAATTTAATACATCTCCAAAAAATGTTCAACATCATTTGGAAAACAGAGAAGACGCCTCATAAATGGAAAAAAGGAATCATTGTTAAGATCCCAAAAAGGCAATCTTAGAGATTGTAACAATTGGAGAGGCGTGACACTTTTGTCAGTTGCCTCAAAATTATTCTGTAAAATCATCCTAAATAGAATAAAGGATTCAATAGATACAGTAATGCGTGAAGAACAGGCTGGGTTTAGAAAAGGGAGAAGCTGTCTTGACCACATTTTCACTCTACGACTTATATTGGAGGAACACATTGAAAAGCAAAAACCTTTTGTACTTAACTTCATCGACTTCAAAAAAGCATTTGATAGTATTCATAGAGATTCTTTGTGGAAAATTCTGAAGCAATATGGCTTACCATCAAAAATCATAAATATTATCAAAGACATGTATGATGGTTACACATGTGCAGTTCGAACAGAGGAAGGACTGAGCGAATGTTTCCCAATAGAAACTGGGGTTAAACAAGGATGTATTTTATCGCCCTTGTTATTTGGAATTGTTATGGACTTCATAATGAAGAAATGCTGCACTGGTAATAAAGGCATCGAATGGATACAAGGAGACCATTTGGAGGACCTGGACTTTGCTGATGACATAGTTCTCATCAGCAATCAGATAAAAACGATGCAGGAAAACACAAATGAACTATCATCAATAGCCAGCAAAATTGGGCTTGAGGTCAATCATGAAAAGACTAAAGTCATGAAAAGTTTAATTCCAACAAGTGACAAAATATACATGGAAAACAAACCAGTAGAAGAGATCGATCACTTCATCTATCTTGGAAGTCACATTGATCGAGAAGGGGATACGAGCAAAGAAATTAGAATCAGACTGGCTAAAGCAGCAATGTCTTTCAGAAGCCTTGAAAAGTTGTGGAAATCAAAACTCATTAGCACAAACACAAAACTTAGGCTATTCAAATCAAATGTACTATCAACCCTTACGTATGCGTGTGAAAGCTGGAAAACAACAAGAGATATAGAAACAAAGTTGAACGCATTCGAAAATAAATGTCTAAGGAAAATACTTGGTATAGAATGGAACGAATTCAAAACAAACGAGGAAATTAGAGAAATCGCCAATCAACCACTAATATCTTCAGTAATAAAGAAAAGACGATGGTCATACGTTGGACATGTGATGAGAAGAGATAATAATCGAATAGCAAAGCAAGCCCTCATATGGGAAACAACAGGTAAAAGAAAAAGAGGAAGACCCAGGGAGACACTGAGAAGAACATTGATGAGAGAGGCAAGAGCAGCAGGAATCGGCTCCCTCAATGAGATAGAACTGCTTGCACAGAACAGAGACAGATGGCGAGATTTGATAAAATATCTTTAAAAGAAAACTGCTAGAACAAAAATTCATATAGGAGAAGGTGTATCTTGGTCTACGCCCTATGGGCCGGTTACGGCTCGAAAGGTCAATAGATAGATAGATAATAATACTCATTTATTATTATTATTTGTCTCCACAAACAGTTAGGTCCAGTGATATCGAGGAGCCGATGTAAAACACCTGGTAATTTTGTCCAGGGCGGTCACATCATGTGTTTGGATGTGTTCGTTGAAAAATGTGCGGACAGTGAGATACCAACGGCGGTATCTCATCTTTTTTGGAGAAAAACAAATCAACACCTTCAGCAGCTAGTTCTGAAACCTACCAGTTTATTAGCATTACCTGGAAAATCCTGAACAAGTGTTTGTGCTCACACCGTATAATACATAGTAAACATGAATAATTTTAGCTTTATTATGGTCAGATCAAAGCAAAAAGAGAGCTAATTTCCAGTATTAGGAAGAAAGAATCATCATTTTTTGGCAATGTAATAAGAAGAGAACAACTGGAATGTATTGTAACAACTGGGAAAATTGAGGGACACAAAGAGAGAGGAAAGCAAAGAGAAAAAAAATACCAGACAGCTTAAGAGAATGACTTGGCAGAAGGTCAATAACAGAAATGATAAATAACTGTCGAGATCGAAAATTGTGGAGAGACATGATCACCTACGCCAGCAGGCCGGTACTTGATGACGATACAACAAATAACTTCAATAGTAAATGCGCCGCAGAGGTGGTGCATAATACTACAGGCGGATGTGGTACCTCAAAAAAATGAAAAAGATTTTACAATATGTATCTTTAACGAACGAAGGTAGCAAAAAAGTTTAGTTTAGCTTAGGCAAAACCGGTCATGACATATAGTAGTGAAATATAGATAACCAAACAACAGCCAAACCAAATATTGTGAATAAAGCATGGACACGTGAAAGGAATCAACGAGGTTATTTTCAGAAGAGGCGAAAAAAAGTAAAGTTTATAAACAAAAACACGAGTAAATATGTTCAACATTCATTGGCCATGAAATAAGATGTGAAGAGCTGGAGCATAATGTAGCAAGAAAGACAAAATAATGGAAGAAGTTATAGATGAAAATATTAGACAGTTTAAGAGAACGGTATAGTAGATAGTTACAGTAGAACGTACAAACAACAGTAAGGACAAGTTGCGGGTAGATATGATTACTTATAGAAGGTATGGCGCTTCGTGACAATGATTACAATAGTAGATCAATTTAACCGAAGAATAATCAATCTAAAGTGAAAGGAAACTCCGTGTATAGTGCTTTGCAACAAGTGGACGTAATCTTATCATTAGGAAGGTCTAATGGTCCCAGGAATCTTTATTGATCGCTGCGTAGAGCGAGTTAAAGACTTCTCAAAGGAAAAAGACGATAAAAACAAGAAAAAACACAACAATGTTGATTTGTTTATATTCAGGTAGTTTTAATTTTGATCCAATGTATCTCAATTATTATTTGATTTTAGCAATTACGTATTTTTAATGCATTATGTCACACGGACAATTTTCATTTAATAAAACAAGTTACTAGGGAATAAACACAATACACTAATTATCTACCTTTGTAAAGAACACTTAATTTGCATGACGTTAGTTTTGTGTGTTATGGAAACCAAGATATGGCACAACAATGACAATATTAAACGAAGTTCTTGTTTGATTACATGATGATATCTTAAAAGTGAACCAAACTCTGTCGAACGCCGAGGGATCCTGAATATAAATTCAGGACTGTTTGTAAACATTCATTTGGATTATTACAGAATTTACGAACGGATATTAAATAACACAGCAAAATGATGGTTAGACATTTCTGGTTTGAGTAAGCGACATTTGTTTTCATAATCAAGATCGCTATCATCATGGGATGCTTGTAAAGATTTCACCATGCATTGATTATTCTGTGCAGGCTGAATCTTCGAGCTAATACAAAAGAATATTCGAGAAAATGGATTTAGAAAGGACTTTCTCTCTGGAGACAACCAGCCAGTAAAACAGAATTAGCTCAGAGGCTATGAAATTAGAACTTATTACCGCATGACAGTGAAACATGGAGCGCCAGGGCAACAATTCTAGATCGCTAATTAGAATTTAGTAAAAGAAAAATGGAGAGAATGGAATGAAGTACATCAAGAATATTTGCAGACGATGGATCTAAGTTTCAAATTTCAGATTTTAAATGAGTTTCATCTCACTGACAGATCTGTAATTTGCAGTGGTAAAAACACGCGTAAAAAAAGATTTTATCAAGGGAAGTAAGGGCTTCAATCTATATCTGGCTTTGTAATAGATGTTGAAATGGAGTTAGAATTTACAAAAAACAGTTACTTCCCATGTATACATATTTAGGCTGCAACAAATACAGTCAAAGAAAATATGGGTAAACAGAGACATGTTTCAGTTCAGTTTAAATAAAAAAAAAAAAAATGTAGAAGTAGAAAACGTCTTGCAGAAGTTATAATTTGTTCGAATATTGATTAATTAAAATAAAATACAGCCTAGAACTTTGTTTCCTAAATTCTTTCCAACCGCGACCTCTTTTATTACAATCTAGTAATGACACAGGTAGTGAAACGTTCTTTAGTTCTTGTTGCTCTTTGGTTATATACAATACTAAGTCATTCTTTCAATAGCTTTACCTCGTACCTAGCTTTACACCAAGCGGATTATAAAAAGTAAAGTAAAGTACCACTGTCACGCCAAGTGGCGTATAGGGAAATATGGTGTTAGTGACCCTATATTTTACAGACCTTCAGCACATGATTTTTGGGGTAATGTGGTGGTTATTACGCCCGTGCTGCTTTACTTTCCCAGAAAAAAAATCTGGTACCCATTTAAGGCTGGATGAACCCGGAAGCCGTCGGTTGGGATCGAACCCTACCCCTTGTCCTTTGTAGTCCTGTTCACTAACCACTGTGCTATCGCGGCTCCCAAGCGGATTATACTGCTGCCGTATAAGCCAACGAGTCTGACTAAAATCATCGTCGTTCTAAGTAACTCAATAAAAATAACTAAAACCAATTAATAACAATGTGCTATATAGACAAGATGGAGACTGACCGTTGAAAATGCTTGTCTTTGCTATATAGTAAAAAAAAAGTAAAGTACCCCCCCGTCACGCCAAGTGGCATATAGGGAAATATGGTGTTAGTGACCCTATATTTTACAGACCTTCAGCATATGATTTTTGGGGTAATGTGGTCGGTATTACGCCCGTGCTGCTTTTACTTTCCCAGAAAAAATCCGGTACCCATTTAAGGCTGGGTGAACCCGGAGCCGTCGGTTGGGATCGAACCCTACCCCTTGTCCGTAGTAGTCCAGTTCACTAACCAATGAGCTATCGCGGCTCCCACTAATTTTTAGGGAATTAGTAAAACCCAGGTGTCCTCGCCAGGGTACGAACCTCGGCTGTTGCCGTGGTAAGCCAACCGCCTATCGATTGCGCTAACCGGACACCCCTTTGCTATATAGGCACCGTACTTTTAGGAAAAAAGCTTACTTGCTACACACAACAGCATAATCAGCCATTCCGGCAGTCCCTGTGAAAATGGACAATTCGTGTGTTCTTCGACATGGTAGTGTTTGACCACTATCAGCTTTTTTTACTGTCCTTTAAACCTGGCTGTCCGAATTAATTGGACAACCTATCTCCAAAGACACCGATGGATCTCTCCATATATAACAAATCAATCAGCTTCAACAGCACGACCGCATGTAAAGTAAGACCAGACGTTTTTTTTATTCAGCAACAAATGTTGCTTGTTGACTGTGAACAAATAATAATAAATTCATATTATTATAGAGGGAAACATCCAAGGCGAAAATCAGCGAATCATTTCAGAGGAAGAATATGTTTACAGCACTGATTATTTGTCATTTTTTCCGAGTGCTGTAAACATACCTCTTCCTCTGAAATGATTCGTTGTTGACTATGGCCAGTGTGGTGTTTCCTTTTAGCGAATTGTAGCATTGTAATGCAATATAAACATGTTGATCCATTCTTCCAGTGATAGGTGTATTTTGAGGAGAAGTTCTTGTGCCTATGGATGTGCCCAGAAACAGTAATTATTATTTTATTTAACAACAACTTTTCGTCAACTTATTTGGGTTAGAATCATCTAATTTTCTTTCACTTTTGTCACCCTTCGCCTCTACTTATTTATCGCACCTTTTAACTGACTTACCGAGGCCGGATGAAGTGTCGCTCCAACCGCTTAACATAATGGTACGTCCAGTCTAATTCAGCAAACACTATCAGCCAACTAAAGACACAAATTCTTAATAAACGGCAGAACATTTCTGTCGAAATGTGGTATTTTTTTCTAGCATTAGCGATGTAACAATGAATACGTGAACAGATTTACCACAACTTTTCTACATTTTCAGAAACATAATTTTCTTGGAGTAGATTCATTCAATGATAAAACATCAACGTTTTACTTTAATTCAGGTTTGTGTTATTGATGTTTCAGAAAATCAATTCTCATTTTAGGAAATATTAAAATCAATTCTCATTTGTGGAAATATTAAAATCAATTTTCACATGAGGAAATATTTAAATCAATTCTTATTTGTGGAAATATTAAAATCAATTGTTATTTGAGGAAATATTTAAATTGTGTCTTATTTGTCTTTTACTGGTGTACAGCAATGAATTTTCTTACAAGAAAAATAACCCATTTTAAGCAATAAATTGTTCCGCTCAATTACAGTCATTAAAATATAACCATTTAGGTTATAACATACAATTTGGGAAACAAACATCGCAGTTAAAACTTCAATGACTAGCAGCTCTGCATAGTTTCTACCTGGATCACGAGAGTTCTCGCCTCAAAGATGCAGAACATTCAGAATCGCTCGATCAATGAAGATTACTAAATGTACTCGTTTCATCAATGCAACATTTTAGCGCAATGCATCATCAATCAACGATTTCCACTTCCGGTCCAAGATAGATCATTGTTTTTTTTTTTTTATTTTGCTATGGACGATTGATCGGTGAGCTGACATGCCGCCATCATAAAACATCCACTGTTATTGAAACAGACACCTGAAATATTCGAAATTACGATTTATAATCAAGACTTATCGGCAAAAAAATAAAAAAATTTAATTCGAAATTAAGCTTATTAAAGCGATAAGAGAAAGCAGGCATCAGTCCCCTTGTGGAGGTTGAGAACCTCACTCAAAAGAGTCACGTGTGAGATACATGCGGGTCCTGTGAAAACCTCACACAAAAGAAACACGTGTGAGATACATGCGGGTCCTGTGAGAGCATCACTCAAAAGAAACACGTGTGAGATACATGCGGGTCCTGTGAGAGCCTCACTCAAAAGAAACACGTGTGAGATACATGCGGGTCCTGTAAGAGCCTCACTCAAAAGAAACACGAGTGAGATACATGCGGGTCATGTGAGAGCCTCACTCAAAAGAAACACGTGTGAGATACATGCGGGTCCTGTAAGAGCCTCACTCAAAAGAAACACGTGTGAGATACATGCGGGTCCTGTGAGAGCCTCACTCAAAAGAAACACGTGTGAGATACATGCGGGTCCTGTAAGAGCCTCACTCAAAAGAAACACGAGTGAGATACATGCGGGTCATGTGAGAGCCTCACTCAAAAGAAACACGTGTGAGATACATGCGGGTCCTGTGAGAGCCTCACTCAAAAGAAACACGTGTGAGATACATGCGGGTCCTGTAAGAGCCTCACTCAAAAGAAACACGAGTGAGATACATGCGGGTCCTGTAAGAGCCTCACTCAAAAGAAACACGTGTGAGATACATGCGGGTCCTGTAAGAGCCTCACTCAAAAGAAACACGAGTGAGATACATGCGGGTCCTGTAAGAGCCTCACTCAAAAGAAACACGAGTGAGATACATGGGGGTCCTGTGAGAGCCTCACTCAAAAGAAACACGAGTGAGATACATGGGGGTCCTGTGAGAGCCTCACTCAAAAGAAACACGTGTGAGATACATGCGGGTCCTGTGAGAGGCTCACTCAAGAGAAACACGTGTGAGATACATGCGGGTCCTGTGAGAGCATCACTCAAGAGAAACACGTGTGAGATACATGGGGGTCCTGTGAGAGCCTCACTCAAAAGAAACACGAGTGAGATACATGGGGGTCCTGTGAGAGCCTCACTCAAAAGAAACACGTGTGAGATACATGCGGGTCCTGTGAGAGCATCACTCAAGAGAAACACGTGTGAGATACATGCGGGTCCTGTGAGAGCATCACTCAAGAGAAACACGTGTGAGATACATGGCGGTCCTGTGAGAGCATCACTCAAGAGAAACACGTGTGAGATACATGCGGGTCCTGTGAGAGCATCACTCAAGTGAAACACGTGTGAGATACATGCGAGTCCTGTGCAGTATTTAGCTTAATAGCTCAGATATTCGGGCATCAAGATTCTAAAATTCCTGCCCTATGTTTTCGAAAGGACAAAAGATAGATAGATCAATCAGCGGAGAAACATATTTACCCTACCAGGCGGTTTAGGAAGCCGTGATAGTGAAGCAATTAGTGCGGTCACTTTCTGGAAATTAAAGTGGTTAGAGTTCAATTTCCAAATACTCAGAATCCACGGAGGTGCTATTCAATTTGATATTTGAACGTATAATGTTTGACTTGGCACTTATCAATTCTCTCATAAATTTCTCGACGATGTATGACAAGGAAAGTTTGAATATTCAGTGCCAACCACTAGTCATGACTCTTGGCATTTTATTTTACGAGGCGGCTATTCAAATGAGATTCTACATGCCCAGTAGTCATGTATGTACAGTCTTAACATATGGATGTGAATCATGGACAATAGGACAACAGACAAGAAAATCACTGAAGACTGTAGAAATGTGGTTTTACAGAAGAATGTTGAAAATACCATGGACAGCTAAGAAGAGTAATGAAAACGTTCCAAAAGAGGCCATAGTAAAAAGAGAGCTAATTTCCAATGTTAGGAACAAACAATCATCATTTTTTGGTCATGTAATGAGAAGAGAACAGCTGAAATATATTGTAACAACTGGGAAAATTGAGGGATGAAGAGATAGAGAGAAGTAAAGACAAAAGATACCAGACTGCTTAAGAGAATGGCTTGGCAGAAGGTCAACAACAGAAATGATAAAGAACTGTCGAGATTGAAAGTTGTGGAGAGACATGATTACATATGCCAGTAGGCTCGGTACTTGAAGATGATGATGATATGCCCAGTACATTACGCAGGATTTATTGCACTTAGATTAGTAGATAGATTATCTTAATTTCACAAGTGACAACCTCATAGTGCTCGAATCGGTAATGGCATCAAGACATATCTCATACACATAGTATACCTGCTACACATATCTTACCCTCATGTGCACTCGTACCTATGTATGTGTATACTTTTGTCTGCATGTGTAAATGCGCTTACGCATGTGTTTCATACACATCTTTTTACGGAGTGCCCACCCATAGTTGCAGATATACACAGATGTATACGTTAACTTTTTCCATGTGGACTTATTTACTGAGAATCAACTCATAGAAACGTCTCCAGTAATAGTTCCGGTTGGTATTTTGTACCCACCTCCACATATGTTTAGAACCCTTCCCTTCCTACAGTTTGTCACACCTTAGTCCCGCCCTGTTGGCCGGATATATCAATTTCAATCCAGTCGTTGCCTGACCAAGCTCTGTGGCTGATCAAGATCTAGACATCAGGAAGTGACTTATTTTCCTTTATTGAGCTGTCTAGCATAGTATCGCCGTGTAGTTAGATTTCCGTGTATATCCTTATATATTTGTGTATTGTAGTTTGTTGTTCCAGCTGAAGGCCTTTTGGCCGAAACGTCGTTCTACTGTTTGTTTTGTTTCTCACCTTCATAAAGATGTAACCATACCACTTTTTCCCTTTTTTTTTAAAAGATGTGTGTTAGTGCTCGAATCCCCCCCTCAACACCTTCCCCAATACGAAGCATGCCGCCACACACTAGCAACAACACTGAAGGTCATCTCAAGTACACGAACTCTGTAGCACAGGAGAAGACCTTGACGGATGTCTCGTAAGTTCGTCTCTTATAAAATGCGCGGCAGGTGACAGGGGCTTTATTCTTTCCTCCCCTCACGCTGACGGTTGTTAGGGCTCTCCTCGCGTTTGTTAGGGCTCCCCTCACGGTTAGTAGGGCTCTGGTCATGGTTGTGAGGACTCCCCTCATGGTTGTTAGAGCAGTCCTCACGACCGTTAGGGCTCTCGTCACGGTTGTGAGGGCTCCCTTCAAGATTGTTAGGGCTCTCGTCACGGTTGTGAGGGGCTCCCTTCAAGATTGTTAGGGCTCTCGTCACGGTTGTGAGGGCTCCCTTCAAGATTGTTAGGGCTCTCGTCACGGTTGTGAGGACTCCCCTCAAGGTTGTTAGAGCAGTCCTCACGACTGTTAGGGCTCTCGTCACGGTTGTGAGGACTCCCCTCAAGGTTGTTAGAGCAGTCCTCACGACTGTTAGGGCTCTCGTCACGGTTGTGAGGGCTCCCTTCAAGATTGTTAGGGCTCTCCTCACGGTTAGTGGGGCTCCCCTCACGATTAGTAGGGCTCTGGTCATGGTTGTGAGGACTCCCCTCATGGTTGTTAGAGCAGTCCTCACGACTGTTAGGGCTCTCGTCACGGTTGTAAGGGGCTCCCTTCAAGATTGTTAGGGCTCTCGTCACGGTTGTAAGGGGCTCCCTTCAAGATTGTTAGGGCTCTCGTCACGGTTGTGAGGGCTCCCTTCAAGATTGTTAGGGCTCTCGTCACGGTTGTGAGGGCTCCCTTCAAGATTGTTAGGGCTCTCGTCACGGTTGTGAGGGCTCCCTTCAAGATTGTTAGGGCTCTCGTCACGGTTGTGAGGGCTCCCTTCAAGATTGTTAGGGCTCTCGTCACGGTTGTGAGGGCTCCCTTCAAGATTGTTAGGGCTCTCCTCACGGTTGTTAAGGCTCCAGTAGCCAGACGGGGTAAGGTTTATTGAGTGAACGTGTGTAGATAATTTTGAAATGTTAAGCTCGAAGATAACAAAACAAATAGAACAAAATTCACATTCAGAAAAGATAGATTGTCAAAGTTACTTAGATATTGGGAGATAAATGACGGGTCGAAGGACATGTAGTTTGAGTTATTGGGAAACAGGTCAACTCTCCCTGGTGACAACTAATCAACGGATACCTCAAAGAAAGAGATGCCGAGGTAGTTCATGGGTATTACGCACGTTACAAACCAGATGGGTCTCGTTCAATTCCCAAGCTGCACCAGCTTCTGAAAATAAGTAAAAATAAGTTTTCTATTGGAAATGTAGGCCCGCCTGGCGTAATACTGACAACAGTACCCATAAAAATGTTCGTTTGATAATTTAAAACTATAGACTATTACTATATTCGCCATATGACTAAGTTCATGAAGTGAATCCTTATTTATTTTAGTTTTATAACTACAACGATATGCTACTCCAAGCTTTATAATTACAACGATATGCTACTCCAAGCTTTATAACTACAAAGATATGCTACTTCAAGCTATATAATTACAACAATATGCTATTTCAACTTTTATAAAAACAACGATATGCTACTCCAAGCTTTATAATTACAACAATATGCTACTTCAAGCTTTATAACTACAACGATATGCTTTTTCAACCTTTATAACTACAACGATATGCTACTTCAAGCTTTATAACTACAACGATATGCTAGTCCAAGCTTTATAACTACAACGACATGCTAGTCCAAGCTTTATAACTACAACGTTATGCTAGTCCAAGCTTTATAACTACAACGTTATGCTAGTCCAAGCTTTATAACTACAACGTTATGCTAGTCCAAGCTTTATAACTACAACGATATGCTAGTCCAAGCTTTATAACTACAACGACATGCTAGTCCAAGCTTTATAACCACAACTAGATGCTAGTCCAAGCTTTATAACTACAACGATATGCTAGTCCAAGCCTTATAACTACAACGATATGTTATTCCAAGCTTTATAACTACAACGATATGTTATTCCAAGCTTTATAACTACAACGATATGCTACTCCAAGCTTTATAACTACAACGATATGCTACTCCAAGCTTTATAATTACAACAATATGCTATTTCAACTTTTATAACAACAACGATATGCTACTCCAAGCTTTATAATTACAACAATATGCTACTTCAAGCTTTATAACTACAACGATATGCTTTTTCAACCTTTATAACTACAACGATATGCTACTTCAACCTTTATAAATACAACGATATGCTACTTCAAGCTTTATAACTACAACGATATGCTAGTCCAAGCTTTATAACTACAACGATATGTTATTCCAAGCTTTATAACTACAACGATATGTTATTCCAAGCTTTATAACTACAACGATATGCTAGTCCAAGCTTTATAACTACAACGATATGTTATTCCAAGCATTATAACTACAACGATATGTTATTCCAAGCTTTATAACTACAACGATATGCTAGTCCACGCTTTATAACTACAACGATATGCTAGTCCACGCTTTATAACCACAACGATATGCTAGTCCAAGCTTTATAACTACAACGATATGCTCGTCCAAGCTTTATAACTACAACGATATGCTATTTCAACCTTTATAACTACAACGATATGCTAGTCCAAGCTTTATAACTACAACGAGATGCTAGTCCAAGCTTTATAACCACAACTAGATGCTAGTCCAAGCTTTATAACTACAACGAGATGCTAGTCCAAGCGTTATAACTACAACGACATGCTAGTCCAAGCTTTATAACTATAACGATATGCTTGTCCAAGCTTTATAACTATAACGATATGCTAGTCCAAGCTTTATAACTACGATATGTTATTCCAAGCTTTATAACTACAACGATATGTTATTCCAAGCTTTATAACTACAATGATATGCTTGCCCAAGCTTTATAACCACAACGACATGCTAGTCCAAGCTTTATAACTACAACGATATGCTAGTCTAAGCTTTATAACTATAACGATATGCTTGTCCAAGCTTTATAACTACAACGATATGTTATTCCAAGCTTTATAACTATAACGATATGCTTGTCCAAGCTTTATAACTATAACGATATGCTAGTCCAAGCTTTATAACTACAACGATATGTTATTCCAAGCTTTATAACTACAACGATATGTTATTCCAAGCTTTATAACTACAACGATATGCTTGTCCAAGCTTTATAACCACAACGATATGCTTGTCCAAGCTTTATAACTATAACGATATGCTTGTCCAAGCTTTATAACTACAACGATATGCTAGTCCAAGCTTTATAACTACAACGATATGCTAGTCCAAGCTTTATAACTATAACGATATGCTTGTCCAAGCTTTATAACTACAACGATATGCTATATCGGTTACATTGTTGCTGTTGTAAACAATAATAACTACACAACTTATATTTCGATAACAATGTATTATTATTTGAATAATATCTCATTTAATGATTGAATAATGTCATTATAACAAATAGAAGTACACAGCTCTAAGCAACATAACAGCCAAAGTCGAAGGCAACGGTTGAAAAGAAGTTATTGCAAAACATAGTCGTACTGACACAAGACTAATCGTCAGGACTTTACAGTAATATCGTATGAGTCGAGTTATGGGAGAGAAAGAGAGAAAGGAAGAAAGAAAACACAATGAAAAAGAATGAGACAGAATAAGAGTCAGTAAAAAAGTAAAGTAAAGAGCCCGTCACGTCAAGTGGCGTGCAGGGAATATGTTATAACCATAATTTTTACAGACCTTCGGTACATGATTTTTGGGGTAATGTGGTCGGTATTACGTCCGTGCCGCTTTACTTTCCCACAAAAAAATCATGTACCCATTTAAGGCTGGGTGAACCTGGAAACCGACGATCAGGGTCGAACTCTACCGCTTGTCTTTTGTAGTGCAGTTCACTAACCACTGACCTATCGCGACTCCCAAAGAGAGTTAGTGGCTGTTGTTAATTCTCTATTGAAGCAGTGAGTAAAATACACATTTCTGCCTGTTCTGATCCAGGTTTATGTTAGCTTTACTAGAATTATAAAAAAAAAAAAATTGTGAACAGATTGTATGTGTTTAAATCTACATTTAGAGGTATCTTTGAAATCGTCGTGCTTCATGTACACAAGTAAAGTACATTAAAGAAAAATACAGCTGAATATGCAGTGTACCCCGTCTTTGACAGACACCATTTATTTTATTGTCTTTCGTGCGACATAAGAATCCATCACACAGAGCAATACCGCACAATGGGATCAATTATGTGTTTTCTAAAGCACTGGCCTTGCCATGAGATAGGACATATCAGAGAGTAATGATGCCTCCGCATGAACATGATGGCTACAATGAAACGTTATCTTATTATTTCTCATAGACTTTATGGTACACTCTTATTCATTCACTACTGTCATTATCTCGCTGTAAACGTTCTCTATGTTTGAGATTTACTCAGTCTGTATTTTTGATTTACATTACGCTCTTGTATCTATGTAAAGGTCAATGATTTTCTATAACATAGAGTTGTAGGGGAGTGGAAAAGTAACTTCACTATACCACGTCATGTCAAAATGAGAATAATGGAGCAGTTCTAGTTCTCGCTATTGTTATCTTCTCATGGTTTGTCTCGATAGCCTGCTTTGGAAAACTACCTCACTAGCTACCGACGTTCGGTCAATCTGTTCCCGCTGAAAGCAGTTTGTGAACTGTACTCGTGGTTGGAAAAAAATACCCCCGCGGTCAACCTAGCCACTGGCAGAAATTGGTACCAGGGAACCACTCTGGGAAGGTGAGGAATGGCGCCTCGCTCGTGAGTTACGATGCCTGAGGCGACACTAGACAGAAGTCTCCGAACACTTCTGCTGGATAGGCGGCCGAACACATATAAGTTTTAAAAAACTCTCGTACTAAAGGGTCAATTGAAGTCACGTACCTTTACCTAGGCCTTTACCTTCATGGTTTGCTCAACTGCGTTGACTTGCGATTATCAGGTTGCAATCTAACATATATCTCCTTCTATATGAATAAAATATGTCCTGTGTTTCACTTAAAGTACGTTTATTTAATGTTTTTTTTTCTAGTACGCTAATTCATTTGGAAACTTAATTATATTTGTCGAAATAAACACGAATACTACTTTCTTAAAAATAATTCAATTTCCACTCAATTATAGAAATCGACATACAAATAAAAATGGCAGATTTTATGTATGCACATTACAATTGGTTACCATTTTTTTTTCTTCCTTTATAAAAAAAATAAAATAAAACAGCGAGCATTGGCAGTGACAGTTGATACTTCTATAAGACAAGAAATCAACCAAGACTATATGTCAAGATATATAAGAAGACACTGGAAGTACATCGGTTGTATACTCAATATGGACTAAGGAAGACACACCAGCAAGTCTTTATGAGGACACATTGTAGGAAAATAAAAACAAGGAAGACCACAAGAAGCTCTACGTACAATTCACATGGTTTGAGGATAATAAAAAACATAAGCCCTGACAGTGAATTGTAGACATAGATATTCATGATCTCTGAAAAAAATTATAAATCCATCTTGTCGAAGACTGATATGTCGAGGTGAAAGGCCACTTATCGGGTGTGCGCTGAAGGCGAGGATGTATATCCTACAATCAAGATGTTGGCTCATCATCATCATATGTCATACCGGTTGGCGTAGACGATCATGTCCTTCCACAATCTTCTATCCATCGTGCATCGTATCAGTTCTGTTGTTGACTGTTTTCCATGCCATGACACCAAGCTATAGTATATTCTCTCTTTGTCCTCCGTGATCTCTCTTTTCCTGTATTTTGCCAGTTGTAACCAGGTATTCAAACTTTTCTCTTCTCATGATGTACCCGAAAAATGTTGATTGTTTCTTTCGTATGTTTTTTAGGAGTTCCCTTTTTGTGTTGGTCTCTTTGAGAATTTCCTCATTGGTCTTTTTAGCTGTCAAGGGAACTTTCAACATTCTTCTGAGAAATCCCATCTCTGTGGCCTCTAGTCGTCTTTTCATTTGTTTGTCTACTGTCCATGATTCGCTTCCATAGGTCAGAACTGGCTTTATATAGCACCGATTAACTCTCTCTCTCACTTCTGTTGACATAGACTTGTTGCATAACATGTGTTTTGCATTTTCTGAAATACTATTTTTTCCCCTGAGACATGATACTTTTTATTTCTGTGGTTCATCTTCCATCTGATGATCTATTGTGATCAGGTTTTTGAAGCGTTGCACTTGTTTCAGATTTGTCCTAAACTGCATGATAGTGATGATTGTTTCTTTGATATAACCATTACTTCTGTTTTCTTCCTATTCAGTCTGAGACCTTTTTTATTACTTTCTTTTACTATTATGTATTTCATTTCTTGTGGTTCTTTCTCTGTCTCTGTTATTAAGACTGTCATCCGCATATCGCAAATTGTTTATGTTTGACCGCTGGCTTCAATTCCTTTTTTTTGTCTGTTATTGATCTCATAATATTTTAGCTGTAAAGTGAAAATAAATCCGGCGACGGAACACAGCCTTGACAGACTCCTTGATTTATATATTGGAACTGTCCTGTTTGTTCAGCTGCTGGTTATTGCCGATACATGCTTTTTTTAATCTTCTCAGATCATACCACAAATGTTTCTTTTTCTAAAGCATATTGATTATTTCCACATGTTTTACCTTGTCAAATACTTATGTATAGTCTATAAAGCACATATGTAGATCTTTCTATACCTCTATAGTTATTTATATCAATGTTCTGAGAATGTTCCTTGCATTATCGGTGCCTTTTCTTCTACAAACCCACATTGTTCCTTACACTTCTCATGAAGATTATTAGTAATATTTAGGTCACATAACTCATGAGACTAATTGTGCGATGGTCTTCACAATCAGTGGCGCCAAACTTCTTCGGTATGGCTACAAAGATAGACTTTAGTACATGTTCGGGTTTGTGTCCAGTGTTATATATAGAGCTTTATCTTTTTCATGTGTTGAATTTTCTCCTCCATTTCATTCTGCATTATTGGTGGTCCTGTGTCCCTGTTTGGATTGTTTAACTCTGGTCTTTCATCATCATAGAGTTGACTGATATAATCTGTCCATCGTTACATTATCTTCTACAGGTACCATTATTATATTTATTTTCTTTGATTTCATACGCCATGAAACTTTAATTTTCTTCCTGTTAATTCATTTAACTGATTGGGCATAAATTGTTTGTCTTTCAGTTGTTATTTTTCCATTTCTTCACATCACTGCTTTAATCATATTTGTTTTTCTTCATTTGTTGTGGATCTCTTTGTGCAATATTTTGTGTGTCCGTTCTTCTTTCTAATATCTTCGTCTTTCATCCATTAGTTCTGGTTTTCCTTCTGTTATTCATGTCCTCGCGTTGATTCTTTCAGTCACTTGTATTACTTTTAATAATGTTACCTGAATAGTTTGTTTAAGCATTTCCCACTGACCTTCGATGTTTTGTATTTTCTCAATAGCATATTTATTTTGAATGATTGTACTGTGCTTGTCACTCATCTGTCTATCTACTCTAAGCATATCTAGTTCTATTTTAAAATTTCTTGGAGATTTATGTGCCTTTCACAGTTGTTTCCTCATTGTTCCAACTACTGTACACAATGTAATGTAATATAATAATACAAGCAGGCCCAGAATGTATCGATAGCACTGAAGATGGTAGCGATTAACGACTCATAGCTGGCTGATTCTTTCAGGATTCTAGAACCAGAAATGTTCTTCTACTTCTTCTTAGCCTTCACCCATTAAGTGGATGCGCTGTGTCGCTAGTTGACGACATAGCCGCGATATCTACGACTTTCGGCCCGATACATCCGTCTTCGGCATGGATGGGTAGATTTCCCTTAACAATATTTGCCCGGACAGCTGCCATTTTGGCCTGCTCTTTACGACTTTAAACTGTCAAGGGTGCTTTAATATGTGTGAGTGCATAGCGGAACTCCTGTTTTTTCGTTTTTATTTGGGAGGTCGGACCTCGGATCTCAATACCATGAGAGTACTGCACATCGGATCTCACCATCCAGAGAGGGCTAGACAATGGGATTTTCCACCCAGAGAGTACTGCACATCGGATCTCACCACCCTGAGAGGGCTAGACAGTCGGACTTTCAACACAGATAGTGCTGCACATCGGATCTCACCACCCAGAGAGTGTTGCACATCGAATCTCACTACCCAGAAAAGACTACACATCGGATCTCACTTCCCAAAGAAGGCTACACATCGGATCTCACCACCGAGAGAGTGTTGCACATCGGATCTCACCACCGAGAGAGTGTTGCACATCGGATCTCACCACCGAGAGAGTGTTGCACATCGGATCTCACCACCGAGAGAGTGTTGCACATCGGATCTCACCACCGAGAGAGTGTTGCACATCGGATCTCACCACCGAGAGAGTGTTGCACATCGAATCTCACTTCCTAGAGACCGGGTAAGAGTAAAGTCAGGAATAAACCACAGGTTTGATATAAAAATATTCGCACCGCCTATGGTGGGAATCGAACCCGAGACCTTCCTCTTCTGATGCCGACGTCTTATCTTTAGATCACCCAGTCCACCAGTTCACGATTCTACTTCACCCGAACGCAATATTATTGTAAACAACAAGACAGTCAGACAACAGCCAGCTATATAGATAGTCCCGAGGCAGAAACAAAATTTGGAAAACACCCTAACTAGCGTGACGTCTTCAGTGGAATGTTCAGCCAGCGAGCTATCTATATATTTGGCTTTGTTCTGATCAAGCCAGCGCCACTGATAGCGACGACCAAGCATCGAGAGGAGATTTTAAAAGGCGGACAACCTACACCGTTCATGAAACTTGAGTGTGTCCGGTCGAAACCCCTAGGAACCATTGCGTTCTTTCAATCAAAACGAACATGTTTGTGCCTCTTTGACGTCTGTTTGAGGACGAGTAGTTTAAGAAAATGCTGTCATTGAACGGATAGAGCAAAATTGTATTTTTTTAAATACAAATTAAAATAGAGGAAATAGTAAGGACAATTCAATGAACAAACTGTATTTTATTTGTTATACGGTTCCGAAGGCTGGGGAGCGAAGGGCTTGACTTTTAATGGAAGAGCAGTCAAATAGAAACGACAATACACACGCCCGCACACACAGATAAACAGAGATGAAGAGAGAGAGAGGAGATAGATATAAGATTTAGAAGGTATAAGGAAGTAATTAATAGAGTACTAGGAAGGTCGAAAACTTGACTTTACTTATCCCATTCTGGGATCTGCAGAGGGAACTATGGAATTGAATAAAAGCCACATGTGCACACCACGCGATTCTCTGTCTGCTAAGAGCTTTCAATTTAATCCCGATTAAATAAAAAAACAAATATTACTCTGCTGTGGTTCTAACGCACTTTCTTTTGATTCAGAGCACTGCTACATATTTATATGGCTACCCGATCTATTTAATATTTATGACATATCTCTATGGCTACCCGATCTATTTAATATTTATGACATATCTCTATGGCTACCCGATCTATTTAATATTTATGCTCAAATGCTAAAAAAAAACGTATGGCTCTGAAAATCGTTATCAAGACACACGATAACAGTAATTTTGGATGTTACATTATATAAACAGTATCCCTTTCGAAATATTCAAAGGACGATCATCTTTCTTCATAAGCTCATATTCTTTTGAACTGTCGGATTGTCATAACGTCAGCAATTTTTAACCAAACATTCTCCTGTCTAATACATTGTGCCTGCAATTTTTGTTTCAAATATTGCTTTCTTATCTAAATATTTTTGGTAATGAAATAAACAAGAACTGCTACTGTATCCTTAGGGGTATTTTTTGTCTACAGGTTTTCCTTGTTGTTCTTATTCTTCAGCGTTCACCTTTTAAGTGGGTACGGTTGCGCTGTGTTGCTAATTTACTGCAAGCCGCGATTCCTGCGCTTTTTAGATCGACCCACACTTTTTCAATATTAGCAGATCTTTTTTTGTTTTTGTTACCAATTTCACCCGAGAAATCTCCTTTTTGACTAACGCTTTCCGACATTTAACCGCCAATCGTTTTTTACGTGTGCAGAGTGCACACTGGATCTTATTTATTTGTTCCTCTATTCGAGAGAGATAGAAATTGGACCTCAATACCCAGGGCATCCGGGATGAGGGGAGAGGGAGAGAGAAAGAGAGAGTGTGAGAGACAGATTGAAGCGACGAAAAAAACACAGGTTCTAAGAGTTAGGGAAAATTGAAAAAAAAATTGAAAAAATGGTATGGTAAAAGCTTTACGTGATTAGTAGACGACAAAGATTTGAACGACGTTTCGGCCCAATAGGCCTTCAGCAGGAACAAACAAGTACTTACATATATGTGTGTGCGTGTTGTTTGTTTGTTCCTGCTGAAGGCCTATTGGGCCGTAACGTCGTACAAATTTGTGTCGTCTACTAATCACGTAAAGCTTTTACCATACCATTTTTTCAATTTTTTTTTCAATTTTCCCTCACATTCAGCTGTACTGCAGCTTCGCATTTTTATGCATCCATTCATTTGCATTTCTTTGCCTTAACCCCGTTCTAAGAGTTAACATTTAATTCGGAGTTCAATTTCTTACATCGAGTTCACCCAGGCTTCTGTTTCACTTTCAATTTAGAGCTCCCTCTATGAATTTGTTTCTTTTTATTTTTATGTGTGTTATTTTTTGTTTAACTATTAGACACATTTATTGAGATATCATCTACAGAATACGCAATGAAACTAGTCTTTATAGTTACATGTAAAATCAGACATTGTCATCACTCGGATAACCTTTCGATTTCTGCGCAAACAAAATATTGTAGATTCTGAAGATATGTAGGAATGTAGCTAAAATGCCACTTTGTGATGTAAACAAAGAACTGTGCCATACACAAGTAATGCTAGTACGCAGCTGCCACTAGGATTTTAGGAGAAATGAGAAAAATATATAGAAATACAATAGAAAAAACGGGGTAGTTTAAACTTTACGTAATAAGTGGACAACACAAATTAAAACAACGGTTCGGCTCAATAGGTCTTGGGCAGGAACAAACATACAACACAAACACAAATATGTGTATTTAAAATAAAAATAATAAATAATTTTAAAAAATAATAATAATATTGAACAAGAATTAAATTTATGCATTTAGTTATCTCATTCTAGTTCGAAATTATGATTTTATTATTTATTATTGTGTATTTTAAATACATGTATGTGGTTGCGTTGTATGTCAGTTCTTGCTGAAGGCCTATTGAGCCGAAACGTTGCTCTAATTCGTGTCGTTCACCTATTCCGTAAAGCTTTAACCATACAGTATTTTTCTTTTTGTTTATCATATTTGTGTGCTTTCATTTCTCCTTACAATTAGTTTTACAGTAGCTTCACATCTCCTTACAATTAACTTTACTGTAGCTTCACATCTCCTTACAATTAACTTTACTGCAGCTTCACATCTCCTTACAATTAACTTTACTGTAGCTTCACATCTCCTTACAATTAACTTTACTGTAGCTTCACATCTCCTTACAATTAACTTTACTGTAGCTTCAAATCTCCTTAAAATTAACTTTACTGCAGCTTCACATCTCCTTACAATTAACTTTACTGCAGCTTCACATCTCCTTACAATTAACTTTACTGTAGCTTCACATCTCCTTACAATTAACTTTACTGTAGCTTCACATCTCCTTACAATTAACTTTACTGCAGCTTCACATCTCCTTACAATTAACTTTACTGTAGCTTCACATCTCCTTACAATTAACTTTACTGCAGCTTCACATCTCCTTACAATTAACTTTACTGCAGCTTCACATCTCCTTACAATCAGCTTTACTGTAGTTTCATATCTCCTTACAATCAGCTTTACTGTAGCTTCAAATCTCCTTACAATCAGTTTACTGTAGCTTCATATCTCCTTACAATCAGCTTTACTGTAGCTTCACATCTCCTTACAATCAGTTTTACTGTAGTTTAACATCTCCTTACAATCAGCTTTACTGTAGCTTCAAATCTCCTTACAATCAGCTTTACTGCAGCTTCACATCTCCTTACAATTAACTTTACTGTAGCTTCACATCTCCTCACAATCAGCTTTACTAAAGCTTCACATCACCTAACAATCAGCTTTACTGCAACTTCACATCTCCTCACAATCAGCTTTGCTGCATCTTCACATCTCCTCACAATCAGTTTTACTACAGCTTCACATCTCCTTACAATCAGCTTTACTGCAGCTTCGCAATTTGTATGCATTTCTTTGCTTTCACCCCACTAACCTTCAGATTCCCTTTTTAATGCTGGTTAGAGAATATCTATTTTGATTGACAGATATAATTACTACTTTGCTGACATCTCTGCTGATGCCCTCTTTGGCGTCCTCAGTTTTATTTCCATACCTCTCTGGAACTTTAATCTTCCGTTCACTACCATCATCATCAAGTACCGGGCCTGCTGGCGTAGGTGATCATGTCTCTCCACAACTTTCGATCACGACAGTTATTTATCATTTCTGTTGTTAACCTTCTGCCAAGCCATTCTCTTAACTGTCTAGTATCTTTTGTCTTTGCTTCCCTCTATCTCTTCGTCCTTCAATTTTCCCAGTTGTTACAACTTCATAATTCCGTTCATTATATTGCAAATATTTCTACTGTATCGTTAGACCGGAGATAATCTAAAATTATTTCACAAATTATTACAATTTTATTTCCAGTTTGCTGTAATATATTATTATTTTTGTGTATAAGTGTGTGTACGCGTGGTGGGGAGAGGGGGGAAGGGGGGGGGGGGGGGTCTCGACGTAAGACGTCGACCTCTGGGTAAAGGTCCTGAATATTCGAACTCCACAGGCGAGGACAATTTGTTCACTTTGAATCTGTGGCTTCTTCATGTATATAGTCTCCCCCTGCCATCCGATTAGTGAGATTCGAGGCCCCTATTGTTTAACGGAAATAAACAACAGGTCCGGTGTGCGCACATTGAAGAACATTCGGAAATCCCCCCCACACACACACACACACACACACACACACACACACACACACACACACACACACACACACACACACACACACACACACACACACACACAAAAAAAAAAAAAACTAAAATGGCCGCTGCCTGGAAAAAATTGCTAAAACAAAAGCTAGCGAGAATGTCCAATCTCTCGAGGATAACAATTTGTGAGCACCTCTGAAGTCTGAGCATTTCTGTCTGTATGGCGGGGGGCTCCTGAGCACACGGTGTCCTTTATTCTCTTGTTTCTCTTCACCTACAGGCCAGTAACTGTAAGTCTTACCTCCTTTATGGTAGTCACTGTCAGGTCTATCTCCTTTATGGTAGTCAATGTCAGGTCTACCTTCTTTATGGTAGTCACTGTCAAGTCTACCTTCTTTATGGTAGTCACTGTCAGGTCTACCTTATTTATGGTAGTCACTGTTAGGTCTATCTTCTTTATGGTAGTCACTGTCAGGTCTACCTTCTTTATGGTAGTCACTGTCAGGTGTATCTTCTTCATGGTAGTCACTGTCAGGTCTACCTTCTTTATGGTAGTCACTGTCAGGTCTACCTTCTTTATGGTAGTCACTGTCAGGTCTACCTTCTTTATGGTAGTCACTGTCAGGTCTAGCTTCTTCATGGTAGTCAATGTCAGGTCTATTTCCTTTATCGTAGTCACTGTCAGGTCTATCTCCTTTATGGTAGTCACTGTCAGGTCTATCTCCTTTATCGTAGTTACTGTCAGGTCTATCTCCTTTATGGTAGTCACTGTCAGGTCTATCTCCTTTATGGTAGTCACTGTCAGGTCTATCTCCTTTATGGTAGTCACTGTCAGGTCTATCTCCTTTATCGTAGTCACTGTCAGGTCTATCTCCTTTATGGTAGTCACTGTCAGGTCTAGCTTCTTTATGGTAGTCACTGTCAGGTCTATCTTCTTTATAGTAGTCACTGTCAGGTCTATCTTCTTCATGGTAATCACTGTCAGGTCTATTTCGTTTATGACAGTTACTGTCAGGCTCTATTTCCTTCATGGTAGCTACTCTCAGGTCTATTTCCTGAATGGTAGAAACAGCAGCCTCATCTTCTATTTTGTAGTAAGTCTTTGATGTGTAATCGGCACTTGTTGTCCGCTGATGTTTCACCCTATATTTACTCTCTTATTTATATTTTTGTCATATTCTGTTATGGCATGTCTAGCATCCAAAAAAAAAAAAAGATAAGTTTATGTTGTTGGCTCTCATCTCTCTTTTTTTCCCCCTTGGTTTCTTATTCTTCGAACTTTGAATTAATTTTATTTGCGGAAGTTGCTATGAACTTTCTTATATTTCTTCTGCATGTGCTGCAATCTTCTATTGAATTTTCTCAGTCTTTTAAACTAATGGATGCCAGGACACCGAATAGTGAGAAAGTGAAAAAAGCAGGAAATATTGGTGGCCTTTCTAATAAGAAGAGTTTAACAAAATAATGCATCATTGAACAGATTTTCACCAAAAACAGTCGGAATTATAAAAATGATATCACACATTAGACATTTTCCGTGAAAGAAAATACAATTACGGAATTCTTGGAATTACATGAAGAAATGTTTTAAATATTTCTTGGTATAAGGAAGTGACATTTCTTTACTGATGCATTTGTCACCAAACGAAAAAAGAAAACTAAATTTTTCGAAAACAATATAAGAGCATTTTGTTTGTAAAGGGGAACAAAAATCTAATATTTTGAACAGCGTTGAAAATGTATTTGGCAATATTTAATGATAATAATGGAATCATTAACAGTAAAACAACAACAGCAATAATAATAATAGCAAAACATTATTAGAGGGAAAAAATAACAAAAAGTAAAAACAGGGTTTGTGAACACCTAGCAGCACTTACATGAACAATGGAGCTAGTGTTCATATTTTTCAATGAACATTTGAACACAAATGAGGTCAGTATTATGTCAAGCTACCCTTTTTTTCAAAGAAAATGTCGGTACTTATTTTCAAAAAGAGTGTGAACCCGAAAATGTCCGGAAAAAAATCACTGTATATGGGAATTTAACCCGGACATTTATGATTAACAGATGAACGCAGTGGCAAAAATAATAATACTAATAAAAGATGATGGTAATTATAATTTTTGTTCAGCCAATTACGTATTACAATTACCAAGTCTCTTTGTGCTATAATAGCTTCCTATATAATACTAGCTGGTGTAACCCCTTTCATACATTTAATCTTTATCATTATTTTGTATATTTAAATCACTTAATTATTTATCCCTTTTCTCGTAAACATTTCTTTTTAATCTATAAGTTGTATGCTAATGGTACATGCGAGAATATTTCGATTTTATCAATTGCTGTTATTTCGTCATTGTTTTAATACAAACAATTTGTTATTATTATGACCATATGACCACTACTTCCGTTTAAATAAATGTTACTGTTGAAGTCCTACTTATATTTATTTTTCATAAACGCACTGTTCAACAACTCCTGTTGACACTTGTAAATTTGAATAAAAAACGAAAACTGTTGTTTAATAATCATGCACGCTGTTTTTTCCTGTAAAATATTCGTATTTATATGCTGGACTGTTGTTGATTTTGGACGCACACGGTCTGAAGGCTAACAATAGACTGTCATAACAACACCGGGTTTAAGTTAGCGACTGTGCTCTGCTTCAAGATACTATAGCCAAAGCAGGGCTCACCGCGCTCTGACAGCCCCAGAGGCTCAATTTCTGGATGGTTCAGTAGTGCATTTCTAAGGCTCCAGTTGTAGAACCATAAATGTTAAGGCAAAAACGGTTTATCACGTTCTCAGTCATTGTGTCTCAGTGATAAGTTACAGTGACATACACACAGTCAAGCATATTCACATGCATTCTCACACACACAATCACGCTCTTTCACTCACACACACACACACAGATTCACTCCCATGAAAACACAAGCAAGGAACGAAAAGTAAAGTAAACAATATGTGAAATAAATAATGTTGTGATAATATTAACTATCACTTCCGTTATATGTTGTTCTAGTGTTTTGATATTAATCCCCATTTATATGAAATCCCATGCAATATTTACCGTAACAATATTAATTCTGGCTTCCAATGCCGTTCTACTAAACGTTGTTAATTACCATTGCTACAATAACAACATCTAATATGCGGATACACTAAATCAAAGTTAACTTTCACTTAAAAGACATAATCTGATATTACACGGTTTTTAATAGAGAAACTTTTAAATAAATATTCATCTTATTCTTTTCTTATTGATTTGCCTTTCCACGTCGAGGGGAAATATAGTTTGCGGTGTTTTGTTTTTGTGTAGGCTTATGCTGCTGTTATATTTCCTAATGCTTCTATTATTCCACCAATCCATCGTATTTAGTGGTCGACCTTTGAGTCTTATAGGGAGCCGCGATAGCTCAGTGGTTAGTGAACTGGACTACTAAGGACAAGGGGTAGGGTTGGATCCCAACCGACGGCTCCGGGTTCACCCAGCCTTTAATGGGTACCGGATTTTTTTCTGGGAAAGTGAAGCGGCACGGGCGTAATACCGACCACATTACCCCAAAAATCATGTGCCAAAGGTCTGTAAAATGTATGGTCACTAACACCATATTCCCTATACGCCACTTGACGTGACGGGGGTACTTTACTTTATTTTACTTTGAGTCTTATGCTCTCTTGCACGATTTTTGAAGACTCGTTGCATTATATTTTGGTCTTTCTGTTTTATCACGTGGCCAAACCATTTTATGTTGCTATTTGATATATATAAATGGTGGGAATTACTGGGTGCTTGTTTCTCAGTTATTCATTTATAATCTTATCTCTCAGGCTGTTTATTGTCATGCGTTTAACACAGTTGATCTCGGTAATGGTTGTTTATGTTAGAACATTTAACTCATTATTACTAGATTATAATTATTAAGATTAGAACAATGTTATTGAGTCTTGCGTCTGGGTCTGGCATTAGTAGCACAACGTTGGGATGAAGAATGTGTTGTAATGTGTCCATTTTGCCTCAAGTGTTATTTTCTTGCTGGACAGCAGTGATGACAGTTGTCTAATGATATGACAAACTCTGTTGCATCTTGAGTCTATTTCTACTGCTTGTGAATTTTTATAGCATTGCATATATGTAACGGGGAACCGCGGTAGCTCAGTGGTTAATGAACTGGACTACGTAGGACAAGAGGTAGAGTTAGATCCCAACCGACGGCTTCAGGGTTCACCCAGCCTTTAATGGGTACCGGATTTTTTTGGGGGATAGTAAAGCGGCACGGGCGTAATACCGACCACATTACCCCAAAAGTCTATACCGAAGGTCTGTAAAATTTATGGTCACTATCACCATATTTCCTATACTCCACTTGGCGTGACGGGGGCTCTTTACTTACTTACTTATATATGTAACGGAAGGGAGGTTTGGCGGAGGGGAGATTGTAGTAATATGCGAATACTTGAAACGAGTTTCGACCTTTAACGTCGCTTAATCGATACAATTACCCTCTCAGAACGTGTTATATTACTTCTGGCCTTCGAAACAGATTGCTAATAACAGATACGACATTATCATTTAACACAGAATGTGAATCAATACATTTCAATTAACATTGGTAAAAACATTATCATCAGTCTATATTTCCGGCCATTACGCACTGTAAATAACGAGTGATATGATATTTCATATAAATTATGTTGTTTTTTTTTATTTTACAGTTTGGTAAAATGCGCAGCACACTGTTTACTTTATATTTTACTCATTTATTTTATAAACTGCTTGCACCAAACATGCATGACTTTATATCTTATCTAAATTAAATGTTCATATGCTTTATAGCTTACAACACTACAAATTCATTCGTTTTATAACTTACATACACTAAACATTCATTTGTTTTATAGCTTAAATACACTAAACATTCATTTGTTTTATAGCTTAAATACACTAAACATTCATTTGTTTTATAGCTTAAATACACTAAACATTCATGTTTGACAGATGCTTTTAAAATAGTTCCGAATGGATGTCTGCTTACTTTAGCACTTTAGAGTTGAAATATATATAGACTGTATCATTTTAAGTGTGGAATTATAACGACCCTGAATACTATCGTGACAAAGCAAGAAATAGCAATCGTGACTTTTCTATTAACATATACGCTTTACAAGGATAATTAGTTATAACAATTATGAAATGTTTTCTCTGTATACTCTCTTAATACAGAGAAAACGGAAGTCCCGGTAACAGGAATTAAAGTTAAGAGCATGGGTAAATATACAATCCTTCAACAAGTATCAGAGTTTAAATACTTAGAAACAACATTCATAGAAGTAGGAAACATAATTAAAGAGACCAATGCAATAAGGCTAAACAAGTGCTGGGACAATAATCACATATTTTATGGCGTAAAGAGGTATCTTTAAACACAAAGGAAGACTTTATGCAGAGTGTATTTATACCTGCCCTGTGCTGTCAGTGTCAAATAAGGACACTTACGGCGAATCATCAGCGTAAATTGGCCACTACAGAAATGCGATCAGCATAAGTATCATGAGGGTGTCCGGTTAGCGCAATCGATAGGCGGTTGGCTTACCACGGCAACAGCCGGGGTTCGTACCCTGGCGAGGACACCTGGGTTTTACTAATTCCCTAAAAATTAGTGGGAGCCGCGATAGTTCAGTGGTTAGTGAACTGGACTACTACGGACAAGGGGTAGGGTTCGATCCCAACCGACGGCTCCGGGTTCACCCAGCCTTAAATGGGTACCGGATTTTTTCTGGGAAAGTAAAGCAGCACGGGCGTAATACCGACCACATTACCCCAAAAATCATGTGCTGAAGGTCTGTAAAATATAGGGTCACTAACACCATATTTCCCTATACGCCACTTGGCGTGACGGGGGTACTTTACTTTTTTTTTTTTTTATAAGTATCATGAGACCGACAAGGAAATAATAACATGATGAAATGCTGGAGCAGTGAGCATATTTTACTGTAAATAGTGACAACAAATCAAATGGGTTGGTCACCTTTAAAGAATGAATGAAAACGTCATACCATTCCGGGCTTATATCAAGTTAATAAGTGGATATAGACAGCGAGGAAGACAAAGGAAGTATAGACAGCGAGGAAGACAAAGGAAATATAGACAGCGAGGAAGACAAAGGAAGTATTGACAGCGAAGAAGACAACGGAAATATAGACAGCGAGGAAGACAAAAGAAATATAGACAGCGAGGAAGACAAAGGTAATATAGACAGCGAGGAAGACAAAGGAAATATTGACCGCGATGAAGACAAAGAAATATTGACCGCGAGGAAGACAAAGGAAATATAGATCGAGAGGAAGACAAAGGAAATATAGACAGCGAAGAAGACAAAGGAAATATAGACCGAGAGGAAGACAAAGTACATACACACACACACGCAAACACGCACACGCACACTCACACACACGATTAGACCATAGTACCGCTAACGATCCCCAGCGCAGAATTCTACCAGAATTTGATTTAAGAAGCGAGAGATGAGCGTAACGTATTCTTGGAGCAGGAATGGGAAAAGCTTATTCATACGTGGATTTAAATTGTGATAATCGTGAATACGTGAGTGCAGACAGAAAAGGTACGAAGAGATTCATCAAGAAATGAACAGGTCTTCACCTTGCCAAAAAATAGAAGACACCGAAAGACAGAAAGAATCAAGAATAGTTGTGTTTAGGTATGTATTAGACAAGACAAAATGCATGTGTGTGTACACGAACGCACGCACACACACACATATGTGTGTGTGTATATATATATATTATATATATTTTTATTTATATATATAGCTTCTTCTTCTTTCCTTCCTCATTTGTTTTTCAGCGTCGAGGGGAGATACATTTTGCTCTTCTGTTCGCCTCTGATGCTGTTATGTTTCCTAGTGCTTCTAATAATCCATCGATCCATCTTTTTCGTGGTCGACCTTTGTGTCTGGTATTCTCACAACGTTTATTGAGAGCTCGTTGTGTTGTGTTTTGATCTTTCTGCCTTGTCACATGGCCAAACCATTTTATCTGTTGTTTCTTTATATATTCTATGGCGGGGGCTATTCCTAGCTTTTTTCTCAGTTCTTCATTTCTATATTATCTCTCATATTGTTTCCTTTCATTCGTCTGACACATTTAATTTCAGTAGAGATTTTTTTTTTATTGTTCTTGCATCTAGGGTCCATTGGTAGCACAACGTTGAGATGAAGATTGTGTTGTATAGTGTCCTTTTTGCCCCTAGAGTTATTTCCTTGTTGAACAAAAGTGGTGATAACTGTCCAATGATTTGACAAGCCTTGTTGCATCTTGATTCTATCTCTGCTGTTTGTTACTAAACTACCTAGGTATTTGAATTCCACTACTTGTTTTAGTTGCCGGCCTCTTATAGTTATGTTGTTCTGTTTATTTTTGGCAACATTCATGACTTTTATTTTGCTGATGTTGATTTTCATGTTGTATTCTGTGCCTGTTCTGTTGAATTTATTTACGTGTTCTTGTAGGTCTTCTATTGTTTCATGTATTAGTGCCTGATCGTCTGCAAATAAATGTTCGTTGATCTCCTCTGTCTTTGAAGGGTTGACTAACTTCCATATATAGTCCATGTATGTTGGAAACAGTATATATATATATATATATATATATATATATATATATATATATATATATATATATATATCAGATGACTGGCATTGATTCTTTCGATGATAAGCTCATTTGTTCATTTCTATCCTTTTAGAAAGAAAAAATACACACGCTTTTTCTATTATGCATTCAAAGTGTCAGGAAGAAGATGTACATTAAAATTTACAAACTTTTGTTGTTAAAAATTGAATATTCTGAAACTTTCTTGTTTTCTCTTATTTGATCTTTTTGTTACAAGCAATAATATCATTCATAAATATTTTTCTTTAGCTAAACATTGTACTTTTTGTGCGGGCTTCACCAATTGAAATCACGTCCGTAAAATATAAATTTTAATCATGAGATGAATGTTCTATCTCAGAACACCTTCATCTATAAATGTTGCAACATTACCAGTTTTACATCTAAAATGGCATCTTGAGATAAAAACATCGGTAATATTAATCATCAGGACAAATTGTGAATATTTGTTGAAGTTTGTAATTACAGTTTGAAATATAAATACATTTATGCTTGAAACTGCACCTATAAGTGTGGAGGCCGTTCTAAACAAAAATACCAGTAGTATCGTTTTGCACGTAAGAATTGGTTTAGAGAAAACTAATTGTTCACAGATGGCAGTTCGCGGAACTAATTTGTTTGAAATGATTTCGTAGAACACATTTTTTCCCTACTTAGTCCCCAAAAACAAGAAGTGACATATATGTCATGTGGCGCTTGCATGGCACCTGTTAAGGTTTACTTACTTCGAGTGGTCTATGGTCACCCTTGCACGTCAAAGGCACCTACACCCCAAACGTCCAGGACATATCACCTTCGGAACTTTATTTCTGATGATGGTTGTCGTTGTTACCGAGCCTTTTACTTGATATTTTGGAGTTGAAAAATCACACAATATCACAAATAATATGCCATAATCAAATGTAAAAAAAATACTATTTTTCGTTCTGGTTTATAAAAAATGAACTACGATAGCACGCTAAATTTCTGTCCGACATGACGTCATTTTGGAAGGGGCTCTTCGGCTGAATGTCTACAATTGATTGTTTTACTAATAAAATGGCATCTGATGATTTTGACTACATCCCTATTTTGGGTTTAGGTAGCGATAGCGATGATATCATCAATTGTTAACTGAGGATGACGAAGGCATTGAACTTTATCCATAAAACTCAGTACTCGGAGCGAAGTATGTTGACATCCTGGTATATGTGTATCTGAGTACTCAGTGCGTAGTATTTTGAAATCGTCGTATATATGTGTCTCAATTGCAAGAATATTTTGTTTGTCCAGTTCACCATTGAGTGCCTTTTACGCATCGAAGGTTGGCTACCATGGAACGCCATTCCGCTATCTCTTTCTTGCTTTAATAGTGCATGTTTTCATAGGCGGACTTGTCCATCTTTTGAAATTATGCATCCCTGTTAGTTAGTGACTGATATGTAATTTGTAATGGGAACAAACAGCAATAATAAAATATAACAAGGAGAACTCTACACCCATTGATATAAAAAGAGGAGTAAGACAAGGATGCATCCTATCACCAAGCTTCTTCAATTTATACACTGAGCAAATATTTAAAAACATCACTGAGATGCCAGGCCTAAACATTAATGGGAAGATAATCAATAACCTAAGATATGTTGATGATACTGTACTACTAGCAGAAAATCCTAAAGATCTACAACAATTACTTAATGTAATAAACATGACAAGCAAAAAATATGGACTAGATATGAAGATAAAAAAGACTAAAACTATGATCATAAACAAACACAATTCTCAAGACCTACAATTAAATATCAAAGTGGAAGGAATACATCTAGAGACAGTTCAGAGCTACAACTACCTTGGACATACTATAACCAGTGATGGAAAATGTACAACTGAAATAAATAAAAGAAAAGGTATGGCAAAAAGTAATTTCAATGACATGAAAAATATACTAACATCAAAACAAATAACACCAGGGCTTAAACTAAGAATAGTAAAATGTTACATCTTCTCAATATTCCTGTATGGTGCAGAAACATGGACATTAGACCAGAAAACAGAACAGAAAATTGAAGCCTTTGAAATGTGGATTTATAGAAGAATAAGTAGAATTGGATGGAAAAGAAAGAAAACAAACGAGGAAGTTTTAAAACAACTAAAAAAGAAAAGAGAACTACTAAAAACAATTACAGCAAGACAAATGAAATGTGTGGGTCATGTTAATAGACACAACAGCCTAATAAAAGTAATATTGGAAGGGAAAATACAAGGTAAAAGAGGCAAGGCAGACCAAGACTAACATGGACGAGTAACATAAAAAGTTGGACAAATCAGCCTATGACAATCTGCACCATCAAAGCAAGAGACAAAGTGGAATGGCGCTCCATGATAGTCAACATTCGATGCGGAGACGGCACTCAATGGTGATGATGATGATTAAAGCAGTGGTTAATTAGAATTATCCCGTATGTTACCGGGGCCTCATTATGAGGGAGGTAAAAAATAGTGACACTGTGACCTTCCAGGCTGGTCGTAAGAGGCGACTAAGGAAGTTGATCCATGGCTTGACAAGCTGTCATTGTAAAAAGCATTGTTATGGATACAGAGCAATAGATTTTAGAAGCAGTGATCACTGCAATATGTGCCATTTTGGCACGCAAGGTTTCTGTTTTTGAGATTGTGGTTCTGCCCTATGTGCCGTCTTCGGCTCGAAAGGACAATATATAGATAATTAGAATTATATATCCTAACTTTCTTGAACTATTAATATTGTTATTGTTTCCTTACATGCTTTATATTCTTCTTCTTCTACCTTTTTAGCTCCAAGTGGAGCATAGGTCTTCAACAAACACTTTCCAAGTCGTTCTGTCTTTTGCGATTCTATTAAGATCATTCCATGTCTTCCCCATCATCTTCATCTCTGCTTCGATCTGTCTTCTCCAAGAATTCCTTGGTCTTCCTCTTTGTTTTTTCCCCTGGGGATTCCAAAAAGGGGCCTGTTGTGTAATACTCTCGGCTTCCGTAGCATGTGTCCTATCCAGCGCCATCGTCTTCGCTGTATCTCTTTATCCACTGGTGTTTGACTGGAACATTTCCATAATGCTATGTTAGTGATTTTGTCCTGCCATTTCCATCCTTTTATCCTGCGTAAGCATCCATTAATGAACGTCTGTATCTTCGTGATTGTCAATTTTGTTGTTCTCCATGTTTCATAGCCAAATAATAGGACCGCTTTAACATTTGAGTTGAAAATTTTTATTGTAATATTTAACCTAATTTCTAAGGATTTCCATATATTTCCCAGTGCAATGAAAGTTCCTCTTGCTTTTGATATCCTTATTTTGGTATCATTTTCTGTTCCTCACTCTTTATCTATATTACTGCCCAGATATATGTAAGATTGTACATCTAATAGAGGTATTTCTCCTAGTTTTATTTGGTTATTGCCAACTGTATTAATTCTCATAATGTTGGTCTTATCTCTATTAATCTTCAGTCCTAGCTGTTGTGATCTCTCATCGAGTATGCTCATTTTAACCTGCATCTGTTGATGGCTGTGTGATAGGAGAGCTATGTCATCAGCAAAGTCTAAATCATCAAGTTGTTTGGTCAGTAACCACTGGATTCCATTTCTGTTGTTTTGAGTTATTTTCTATAATCCAATCTACTAACCAGTAGAAAGAGAAATGGAGACAGAAGGCATCGTTGCCTTACTCCTGTTCTTATTTCAAATGCTTCTGCAATCTGTCCTTCATGCACCACACTACATTTAGTTCCTTCATACATTGTTTCTATCAGGTTAATAAACTTTATGGGGATTCCGTAGTAACTCAACAACTTCCGAAGCATTCTTCTGTCTAAACTATAAAATGCCTTTTCGTAATTTATGAATCCATTATAAAGTGGGGATTTTAGTTCTAAACTTTGTTCAACTATTCTTTATATAATGCTTTATATTACCTCCTCAAAAATTAAGCAATACATGGGTCCTCTACATAAAGATTCATCATCATCATGTGCCATACCGGTTGGCGTAGGCGATCATGTCCTTCCACAATCTTCTATCTACAGTGCATCGTATCAGTTCTTTTGTTGACTGTTTTCCATGCCATGACACCAAGCTATCCAGTATTTTCTCTCTTTGTCGTCTGCGATCTCTCTTTCCTTTTATTTTGCCAGTTGTAACCAAGTATTCCAACTTTCCTCTTCTCATGATGTGCCCGAAAATGTTGATTGTTTCTTTCTGATTTTTTAGGAGCTTCCTTTATGTGTTGGCCTCTTTGAGAACTTTCTCATTGTTGCTCTTTTTAGCTGTCTAGCAAACTTTCAACATTCTTCTGAGAAATCCCATCTCTGTGGCCTCTAATCGTCTTTTCATCGTTTGTCTACTGTCTATGATTCGTTTTCCTAGGTTAGAATTGGTTCTATATAACACAGATGAACTCTTTTTATCATTTCTATTGTAAAACATAAAGATTAACAAGGAAAAAAAAAACTTTAGATAAAGAGCATACCTCAGAGATAAAAATACGAATAGACGCTTTAGAAGAAATATAACAATAGCTGAATCATTGCCTCATTTCTGGAGTCTAAGGGGAAAAGGGTGGAGGGTGGGATGGGAGTCATGTGACCGTAGAATAATGTTGTGCGGTCAGGATGGCTGCAGACTAGGTGTCGCTGTGATTTGTTGTAGATGGTTGTGTGATTTATAAGGAGTAATGTGATGAATTGGGAACCACGATAGCTCAGTGGTTAGTAAACTGAACTACAAAGGACAAGAGATCGGGTTCAATCCTGATCGACGGCTTCCGCGTTCACCCAGCCTTAAATTGATACCAAATTTTTTTCTCAGAAAACAAATCGGAACGAGTATAATACCGACCAGATTACCCCAAACAATCATGTGCCGAAGGTATATACAAATTATAGTCATTAACTCTATATTCTCAATACGCCACTTGGCGTGACGTTGTCCTTTACTCACTTTCTTTAATGTTTTGAATTCCAATGGATTTTAAATAGCACCAGCAAAGTAACAACGGCAGTAGGTTATACAGATCCCATCAAAATCAAAGCAAGATCAGCACAAAAATAAGAATGCTTTCTATGACTTCTGCTGTTCATCATATACATGAAACACATTTAAAAACTAACAAATCAACGGAAAGGGACGAAATCAACGAGCTTCTTTTCGCAGGCGACAATTTGGAATTGATACACGCGAAAAAAGAAGGCACGCAAGAACATCTAGACAGAATAAAAGAGCTGGAGAAGAACATATGAAAATAAACATAAACAAAACAGAAGTAATGACACTGTCAAAAGAAACGAAATTGATGAACACAGTGAGAAGTGGTAATACCCTAAAACAAATGAAGGAATGTCAGATACTTAGGAAACACCCTGACATATAACAACGTGCAAGCAAACAGAAATAGATTCAAGATGTAATAAAGCCTGTCAAGTTATTGGACAGATTCCACTACTCCTGCCTAACAAAGAGGCTAACGTTAGAAGCTAAGCTAGCTATTATAAGACTATCTTTATCTCAACGTTGTGCTACCAGTGCCAGACATGAACCTTTTCTTCTTCTACCTTTTTAGCTCCCAGTGGAGCATAGGTCTTCAACAAACACTTTCCAAGTCGTTCTGTCTTTTGTCATTCTTTTAAGATCATTCCATGTCTTCCCCATCATCTTCATCTCTGCTTCCATTTGTCTTCTCCAAGAATTCCTTGGTCTTCCTCTTTGTCTTTTCCCCTGGGGATTCCAAAAAAGGGCTTGTTGTGTAATACTCTCACTTGGCTTCCGTAGTGTGTGTCCTATCCAGCGCCATCATCTTCGTTGTATCTCTTTATCCACTGGTGTTTGACTGGTACCTTTCCATAATTCTATGTTAGTGATTTTTGTCCTGGCATAACCATCCTTTTATTCTGCGTAAGCATCCATTAATGAAAGTCTGTATCTTCGTGATTGTCAATTTTGTTGTTCTCCATGTTTCACAGCCATATAATAGGACCGCCTTAACATTTGAGTTGAACATTTTTATTTGTGTGCCAGACATGGACCTTTTACTCAAGAAATATTAGAAAAATAACCACCACATAAATGAAGTGTGTCAGACACATGACAGGAAACAACCTGAAGGAAAAAAAATCAGAAGTGAAGAGTTACTGAAAAAAGACTCGGAACGGAACCAGTTATTGAATACATGAAGCGACAACAGATAAAGTGGTTCGGGCATGTGATAAGACATAAAGACCTACATCTAAATACAACGAGTCACCAACAAACGATAGTAGAACACCAGACCATAAGACCGACCAAGAAAAAAATTTGGATCAAAAATACTATAAACACTCGTAGGTATAACAGCAGAAAAGACCAACAGAAGAGCAAGAAACAGTGAACCTTATCTTTCTTCCACTCCGGAAGGCAAATGAGAAAAGAAACAAGCAAACAAATTCAGAGAGAAAGAAAGCAATACAGAAATAAAGAAGGAAAGAAAGAAAGAAAGAAAGAAAGAAAGAAAGAAAGAAAGAAAGAAAGAAAGAAAGAAAGAAAGAAAGAAAGAAAGAAAGAAAGAAAGATCGAATAACGACCTGAGCAATTGTAACGAAGTGTTCGGGTCTGAGTTTTTATTTCTGCCCCCCCCCCCCAAAAAAAAAAAAAAAAACCCTTAACTTTAGACATAAAATTAGAACTGTCTCTGGTTAGTTATCACACCATTGTTTTCTATAACGAATTTGCTGTCAGGTTTTGTGATACTATTGAAATAAAATATTGTTTTGTTTTCTATTTTGTCCTGCGTATATAACATTACTATTCCCTTACATGTATTTTTTAAATGTTTACAGAGCAAACATTCTTTCACAAATATTTTATTTAGAAATAGGTGTCCGATTATCCAACTGCAATTTTTAAAGATTACTATAAACAACAGTTTCGGGACAAGACGATGCAACAGTTACATGACCAGGCAAATCAGGCTACACAAATTAAACACCATGAAAGACGATTGACAAAACCAACAAGGCAGTAAACCTGCTAAGAGCATGAATTTTCCAAAAGGAAACATATGGTCGCCAATCATGGACATATTCAACAATAAAGAAAATTGATTAATTCGAAATCATTCTTATACAGAAGTAAAGAGTAAAGTAAAGCGACCCCGTCGCGCCAGGTGGTGTATATGGAATATGGTGTTAGTGACCATACATTTTACAGACCATCAGCACATGATTTTGATGTAATGTGGTCGGTATTACGCCCGTGCCGCTTTACTTTCCCAGGACAAAATCCGGTACCCGTTAAAGGGTGGGTGAACTCGGAAGCCGTCGGTTGGGATAGAACCCTAACCTCTTGTCTTTTGTAGTCCATTTCACTAACCAGTGAGCTATCGCGGCTCCCTCTTATACAGAACGGAATAGTACAATTCCTTGGATAGGGAAAACAGCAATAACGATTTATTAAAAGACCTGAACATTATGAAGATAATTGAGTTATAACGAGCTCTTGCAGACGAATTTAAAATACTACTGCAACATCACATGATCCAAATGTATTGAAAGAGCAATAGTGGAAGGCATAATTCCAGGAAGAAGAGATGAGGACAGATCAAGAAGAAGGTGGTTCCAAGACATTAAAGACACTTTGAACGTGGCAAAAATTGTAGTAGGACAATTGACTAGAGACAGAGATTCATTGAGACGGGCAATGATGAGTGCAACGTTCGCAAAGGTCATGCAACAAGATGACGATACTATATGACAGCAATATAAGATGATTCCGTACAAAATAGACATCTCTAAGTGCGTATAGAAAACGTACCAGCAGCAGAAGCCAACAGAAGAGCGAAAGGTGGCAAATTTTATCTCCTCTTGACACTGAAAGACAAATGCGGCAGGAATGAAAAAGTATATACATGCGACTTGTGGATCTCTAACTGCAGATACTGCAGCAGCAATTAGATACATTGAAAAATCATAAGTATATGTGTATGCTTGAATTTAGTATGAATGAGGTTTAGAAAAGAAGCCACATGGCAAATAGTTGTCTACACAAATCTCCTGACTCATGAAGAAACCGAATCTAGTCTGACCTCGTAATGATCATCTTACATGGAGCTGTGTCCTGAAAATATAAAATTGGAAGACACAAGAAAAAATGGAAGCACATTGTTAGAGAATGGACAGACCTTCATTTGAGCAGCCGTAAACATAGATGAATGAAGGAAGCTGGATGTATCCATCAGTACTGCCCCCCGTACACTATTAAGGCCTCAGAACACGGAGAAAGAGAATATTGCAAACGATTATTTCATTACGTTAATTAAATGTGATGGCTAAATTTCTCAATTAGAATAGTTAATGATACACAATACATTTACTATTTAGCTTCTCGTAATAAAATTACGAAACACTTAATGTGGTTTTTTCGTTGTTTTAATTATAAACATGCACATTAATAAAGAAGTAATAATTATTGCTGTAACAATGCCATAAAAAGGACGAGCCAATCTTATTCACGAATCAATACAGATAATAACCAACAATGCATTCATCCAATTGACGTAATGCACAGAAACCCCTTACAATATCTATAGTGCAAGATTCAGCACGCAAAGTTATTGGAGAACGCGCGGAATATCAATCAAAACATTAACACACAAATTAATAAACACGAAACGAAATCATAAATAATAATAAGAAAGGCGTTACATTACACAGGTCCTCAAGTACAACTCGCTTGATTAAGGCTACAATAAACAATGAGTAATGTATAAAAAAAATATTTATAAAGTCATTCAGCATTTAATAAGGTTAGAGACAGCGCTATTTATGAATGCAGTTTAATATTCAATCTACTGGAGGCAAAGAAGTCTAGTTTGTGTATAAATAGTAGGAGTTAACAAATGAAACATTTAAAATACAAAGTAAATTATCCACAAACACAGCTCGTCATTTTGTTTTCATCACAAAGTGGAAGTTTAGTTATAATCTAGGAAATTTTGCAGTATATATGAATGAATATATGCTGCGCCTAGTACATTCCATTTATTTATAAAATGTATACTTTTTTTACTGCAACAAACTTGTCATGAAATAAAAGTGCTAATAATAGACGTTGGGCAAATATGTTGCCAGAACGTGTAAACTCTAGTTAATTAGAAATATATTTTTCAAAAATCGTGAAATAACGCTTTGGATATCATACAAGTGTGTATGTAAATACATGTATATCACACTCTCATGAATTGACCACAACATGTTCTCATGTATAGAACAAGCTGTCAAAAATGAACATAAAATTGAACAAAATGTCGCAGTGAACAATATTAAACAAATTGAAATCAGTCAGTTGAGTTTTGAAATAAAGTGTACACAAAGTCATGCCTTATAATTGACTCCAAAACATCGCTTTTTCGATGTTTGCCTTGAGAGCTTTCCACTGGGGCATCAATCAAATTTGCATGCAAAAGGGGAGGTACACAATTACATAAAAATGCTGAAGATCTTTCGATTTTGCTAAAGATGCATACAACGACTACCAAACCTAATACATTATTTCCATCTCTAATTTGTGTAGAACATTTTGATTCCAGACTTTGCAACTGTTGCCATAGCTCTATCAAGTAACAAGATGTTTCAAAATGGACGCAAACGATTACCGGGGAATTAGATTAATGTGGCTAGACCATCTTCAGTAGAAACACCTCCAAGCCATTAGTGGTAGTCTGCAATAGTTAAATACGTTGACACTTAAATATGTCAGATCTGCATAATGTCGATTAATCAACTTCCTTTTATCTGGGACAGAAATGTTACTATATTTAGAACAAATAAAAAAATGTTTCTAAAAGCGTTTTTCTTTAAAGTAATAAGTAAATTATCAACTACAAGTCCAGGTTGTTAATTATTTCTGTAATTACAGTACAGGTACAGCAATTTGTCGTTAACATTTGATTTATTCTGCTAATTGGCACAACTCAGAAATATAACCTTATGTTTTTGTAATATATTAACATTCATTAACATTTGTATACATTAAATTGTAATACAATTTGTGGTTAACACTTAAACATTTCGACAATTGAAAGTGTAACAATTTGAAAATCGCTGAGATTGTGCTGAGACTGCTATGATGGGGACTACAGCTACCTTTCTTTGTTTGAGAGATGAGTTAGTAATTCGGATGATTCCACTGGCACGGGTGGTTGAGCAATTATGGATTTTAATTCGTTTGCAGTGATACCGGACCTTCCATAACCATAACTTTACCTGTGACCTTCTACTGTCTCTATCTCCTGTGAATGTTACCGGCGAACGTCTACTGTCTCTATCTCATGTGATTGTCACGGGTGACCGTCTACTGTCTCTATCTCATGTGATTGTCACGGGTGACCGTCTACTGTCTCTATCTCCTGTGATTATCACCTGCAACAGTCTACTGTCTTATCTCCTGTGATTTTCTCCTGCGACTATCCCATTCCACTGTCTACTGTGTATTTTCTGTAATTGTCTGCTGCGACTGTCTCTATCTCTGACGGATGTCTTATGTGACTGCCTACATATGTAATTATTCACAACGTTTACATTTTGTCGAACACGCATATCTCCTCGTTCCTCATTTGCTTTTAGAAGTACATTTTCATGGCCCTCATTATAAATCTTCATGAAAAAAAAAATTTCCAGATTTATTCATTGGTTGCATGACTTCATCACATGCAAACGCTGAGGTTATCAGGCAAGTCTCCCAGATTCTAGATTATATACACAACAGGTAGGCCCATGAAGCACAGCCTCATAAGTAAAGGTTGTGGAGAAAATCTAGAAAAACGTTTTTCTACGAGGGAATATAAAAGCTAAGATGAGCGTTATCTATGCATTGATTAGTTCGTTTTTGTCAGTCTTTGGTAGTTATTGCCAGCTTTGTGTGAGCGCAACCAATTATAGTTTTACTAAGGCCAGTGAGCTGAAAAGGATCATCCAAAGCTTGTGACGTTTTTTGTATTTCAGGTTCCAGGTCCTTTGGGTTATTTCAGGAAAAACATATAAGCCCACAGGCCTTAGCAAAGCTATAGTTTCGCTGTTATATGGGATTTTAGATATGAAAATAGTGGCCTTCAAATGTAGCAAATCTTCAAAAAATTGCGATAAATGAACACAGATTATACAGTCGAGTCGAAATATATTTTGCAAGGAATACGGGAAGGTTGAAGATATGTTGCATGGAATGCCAGAAGATTGTTATGATACACCTCGCAACGATCTGCTTCAAGGTCCTTCATTCCGAAGTTTCGGTCTCGGCTAACTCCTATACAATTTACACAAAGAAAAGAAGATTGTATAAAAGTCTGTTATATTAGTCCAGCGATGTGCAACGCGGTGTCCTCGGGTGCAATAGCACCATTGACTTACTTTCCTGAAGCCCGCGACATACTTTTCTGTCCCAAAACGTAATCCAAATGTAACACTATTTTTTTTACGTTTTCGTCTCTTAATATTAATTGCTGTATTATTACTACGAATGTTACTATGTTTACAAATATTACTATTGTTATTATAATCGCAGTAGTAACTTGGCGACCGAGTCCCAGCGGCAATTATTCAGATGTACCTCAAAAATAAAAACACACTGGACAACACTGCATTAACTGCTTTACGAGGGACGCAGCTCCGCGTACAGACAGATAATTCTTGCGTTGCTGGAAGTGCTAGGAAAGATTAGGGGGGAGGTGGGACACTGCGAAGGTACTCTTAAATGATATGATTGCTGAGAAATGTTAACTCTATATTCAATTTAAATTAAACTCGCTACACGAGCAAACTATACTCGCCACACGAGAAATCTATACCCGACATACGAGCAAACTATACTCGCCACACGAGCAAACTATATTCGCCACACGAGCAAACTATACTCGCCACACGAGCAAACTATACCCGCCACACGAGCAAACTATACTCGCCACACGAGCAAACTATACTCGCCACACGAGCAAACTATACTCACCACACTAGCAAAACTATACTCGCCACACGAGCAAACTATACTCGCCACACGAGCAAACTATACTCGCCACACGAGCAAACTATACTCGCCACACTAGCAAAACTGTACTCGTCACACGAGCAAACTATACTCGCCACACGAGCAAACTATACTCGCCACACTAGCAAAACTAAACTTGCTGCTCGAGCAAACTAAATTTGCTACACGAGCTAAATAAATTCGCTACACGAGCAAAACCACACTCGCTACACGAGGAGCAAACTAAACTTGCTACACGAGGAGCATACTAAATTCACTATACAAGAAGCAAACTAAATTCGCTACGCGAGGAGTAAAGTAAACTCGCTACGCAAGGAATAAACTAAACTCGCTACGCGAGGAATAAACTAAACTCGCTACTCGAGAAGTAAACTAAACACGCTACACTAGGAGCCAACTAAACTCGCTACACGAGGAGCAAACTAAACTCGCTACACGAGGAGCAAACTAAACTCGCTACCCGAGGAGCAAACTAAACTCGCGACACGAGGAGTAAACTAAGCTCGCTACAGGAGGAGTAAAGTAGACTTGCTACAAGAAGAACATACTGAACTTGCTACACGAGGAGCATACTAAATTCACTATTCAAGAAGCTCGCTACGCGAGGAGTAAACTAAATTTGCTACAAGAGGAGCATAATAAACTCGCTACAAGAGGAGCATACTCAATTCACTATAAAAGAAGCAAACTAAATTCGCTACGCGAGGAGTAAACTAAACTCGCTACGCGAGGAATAAACTAAACTCACTACGCGAGAAAAAACTAAACACGCTACACTAGGAGCAAACTTAATTCGCTACACGAGGATTAAACTAAACTCGCTACACGAGGAGTAAATTAAACTCGATACACGAGGAGCAAATTAAACTCGCTACACGAGGAGTAAACTAAACTCGCTACACGAGGAGCAAACTTAACTCGCTACACGAGGAGCAAATTAATCTCGTTACACGAGGAGCATATTAATCTCGCTACACCAGGAACAAATTAAACTCGCTACACGAGGAGCAAACTAAACTCGCTACACGAGGAGCAAACTTAACTCGCTACACGAGGAGCAAATTAATCTCGCTACACGAGGAGCAAACTGTAATAGAGTTTAGCTAGTGAGAGTATGGGGACGGGTAACTTAGTTGTTACCCGCTTCTCAATAGACAATAGCAATAACAAAAGGGAGCGACCAGTAGTAATTAGTTTAAACTAAAGGAATGGGAATTTTCATGAATGACAAGTTGTAGAGACGAAGTTAAGGAAGTAAAAGTTATAGTGGGTCGTGGACACACAGAGGTGAGGAAGGTAAAGTCGAATTATACGGAGAGTTTGGGTCCATGGAATTTTCCACGCAGCAGGTTGTGGAAGTTGGACGATAGCGTGGTGCATGTATGGGTGGGGACCTCAGGCATGACAAGGACACCCACCAAGCTAAGGTAGGAAGGTCCAGAATTATCCTGGACATAATAGTTAATGGAAATTTCCACGATTTCCACAACAACCGGTTGTTGTAGAGGTGACCATAGCGACATGACTAGCGCATGCATTGACCCCATGACTTTGGTCGTATGATAAATGAGTGGTCATCCAACATATAGGCCATAGCGATTCACGAAACAAGGTGTTTTCATCAAACCATGAGATAGTTCAGGTATCGGTCACAGAATGGTGAGCAGCGACCAACTCAAGTGACCAGAAGAGCGCAAATTGTCACTTAGCAACAATTTTGATTTGCTGCTGAATTTTAGACGAAGAGAGTGGTTTGAGTATTTAAACTTCAACACTATAGGTTTGAGACAGTGAGGATTAAATTAGTCAGAGATGAATTAGTCAGGAATAGAGAGTCAACAGTTCTAGTTAGTCAGGAAGGAGAATTAGACAGTTAGTATAGTCAGGACAGTTAGGAAGTTAGAATCTCCAAGTTGTAGTTTAAGTCAGTTGAGAAGTTATTAGTAGAAGTTGATAGAGAATAGGAGTATAGCAATGAGAATATGAACATTAGTGTCGTGAAGTGTTTTTAAGAGTTTTTCAAGTTGTTTCACATTACTCGTGAACGTAAGTTGAATAATGTTGTATGAAAAATATGCACTTACGGACGGATCATAGTCATCGGCAGTAGCCTCAGAGAAGTCCCGAATTAATTAACATTAATTTAAGATAAGTGCATCAACCACTAGTCGATCATTGTGCCTAGAGATATCAATAAACTTGATTGTCATTATGTATCCAGAAAATGAGTGTGTCTTGAATTACCTGTTGTGATCAACTAAAATAAATGTGATGTGATGCCAAGAGAGAATAAAAGTTAATATAAAGAATAAATAACATTACAGCTTTATAACAAAACTAAACTCGCTACACGAGGAACAAACTAAACTCGCTACAGGAGAAAAATTAAATGTGCTGGAGCAAACTAAACTCGCTGCACGAGCTAACTAAACTCGCTGTACAAGCAGACTAAATTTGCTGCAGGAACAAATTAAACTCGTTACACGAGTAAACTAAGCTAGTTACACGAGAAAACTATACGCGCTCCACTGGCAAACTAAACTTGCTACACGAGCCAACTAAACTTGCTACACGGGCAAACTAAACTTGCTACACGGGCAAACTAAACTTGCTACACGGGCTAACTAAACTTGCTACACGAGCAAACAATTCTATAGTTATACAAGCGAAGCAAACAAGAAAAATGTGTGCGCGTGTGTGTAACAATGTGTGTATATGTGTTGTACATCTGTTTACAGCAAGACTTCTTATATCTGTAACACTCGGCGCGACACACTCGGCAGCTCGTTTGACATAATAATGATTTAAACTCAATGACTCGCCACTTTGATTGCCTATTAATAACTTAATCTTGCTTTCCTTCATCTCTCTTCCCTTTCAACTTGAATGGAAAATGGAGTACTCGGGTCAATAATGTCTAGTGTGTCTCGTACCGGGTGTTCATCGTGACGTTAGCTATTTAATTGATTCGTCAACATCTAGATCTTCATTCATTCATGGTATATGCCAATACTATCTGTTCTGTTATATCAAAATATAATTCATCATTGATTAAATTCAAACGCATTTAATTATACGGCAATTCGTCTATCTATGCATGTATACCAGTTTGCATCCGAGACACACACGAAACCAGCATATTTCAAACGGAGTAAAGATTGTGGTGCAGCTATATTCGGCTTCTCTTAATTCGTCTTATACTGTAACTGCACGTTAGCAAATAGAATAGGCTGAATGAGGACATAATTAATCTTGACAGCTGCTTTACTAAAGAATAGAATTGAAAGCGTGTGAACTGTAAGCGTTTCTGTCTGTCTTCTAATGCTACGAAGTCGAGTTATTTTTTTCTTAGACCCCAAAAGATGGTGAAGTAGCTGGCTGCATTGACTTCCTTAAATCCCCGGATTCTTCTTGTGGGGGAAAAGGGGTGTGGGTGGAGTGTGGGTTAAAACTTGTTTTGCCTAGAGGTGCTGTAATGCTAGGTCTTCTGTATCAGTTGACTTCACTACTATGGAGAACACAGCGATCCCGACCTGTGTTAGCGAGCCTGCTTTAATACAGGCCGTTTCCATTGAGACCACCTGGGAGGTCCAAGCCAGATTTTTGTCACATGACCCTGCCGGCTTGATCACCCTAGATGTATAAAAAAAAAAGGGAAAGTACCCCCGTCACGCCAAGTGGTGTATAGGGAATATGGTGTTAGTGACCATAAATTTTACAGACCTTCGGCACATGATTTTTGGGGTAGTGTGGTCGGTATTACACCCATGCCGCTTTACTTTCCCAGAAAAAAAAATCCGGTATCCATTAAAGGCTGGGTGAACCGACAACCGCCGGTTGGGGTCGAACCCTACTTCTTGTCCTTTGTAGTCCAGTTCACTAACCACTGAGCTATCGCGGCTCCCCTTAGATATATAAGGTACAGAAAATAAACGAAGTTTCCAAATGAAGATTGATGGTTACTCGGCTATCCCCAGCGGCCAAGTTCTGTACTCTTTGGTTCGCACCCGCTACATCTTGCAGATGATATATTATCCCTGATAATTCTGTCGTTCTTTTTGGATTATTCTGAGAGGGGCTAAAGCGCCTCCATTTTTTTATACGTTTGTAAAGAATATCCGTCACGCCATTTCCGAATATGTGAAACTTGATGATAGTTTCCGGTTTCTTTTCAATGAGCACCAGCACGTAACTTAATGACAAGATCAGCATTAGAACTGATTGCCTATATATAGTACCCCCTCCCTATCCGAATAAACTTCAAACTAAATATGTTTGTTTTTTGTGACTAGGTGTTTGAGGTGGGGGAGGGGGGAGAGTTGGTTGTCTAAGATATCGGCCTCTGGACAGGCCGGTGTGAGGTTCGAATCCCATCATATGTAGTCGCAATATTGACTTTGAATCTGTGGTTTCTTTTGTTTCTTTACTCTCCCCTAGTTTCTGAGTAGTGAGATTCGATGTTTAGCACTCACGAATAAAAGCGAAAAACAGGAGGCTCCGTGTGCATTCCCGCACGTTAAAGAACCTTTAGTCGTTAACTTTTGAAAAGGGTAGGCCGTAATAGCTCTGGATGGGTACGAGTGTTAATGAAATCTACCCATGTCGAAGCTAAAAAGCACAGATATCCCGACCTTGCTGTAAACAACGCAAAACAAAGCACCCACACTCACATAACAGTTGAGCACTAAGAAGAAAAAAGTGCTATCTTGAGTCTTCTCGATATCGAGAGGGAGAGTAAAAAAAACATTCCAGCTGGAAATCAAAACTCCGACTATAGGGTCATGAGACCTGGTACTCTAACAACGTCCCTACAAGGCTTGTATTAGTTGTAGGAAGCATAGGTCGATATGTGGGTAATCATCACTTGTAATCATCATCAAGTACCGTTTCTGCTGACGTAGGTGATAATGTCACAATTGTCTATATTAAATGTTGTTTATCAATTCCGTTGTTGACTTCCAACCAAAACCATTCTCTTAAACTTGAGCAAACTTTTCTGACTATTTTCTTCTATCCCTTCATTCCTGAATTCTTTTCTGAATGTTTTCTTCTATCCCTTCTTTCCTGAATTCTTCCAATTGTCGAAATATGTTCCAGTGATCATTTCATCAGATGGAAAAAAATGGAAAAATGTTTTCTTTTTTGCCTTAGTATCTCGTAGAACACTCTCATTACCCTCATTAGCTGTCCACTGTATTCACATACTTTTTTAAAATTTAAAACAACATTTGTATGGCTTTCAAAGATAATCGCGTCTGTTGTACATGATTCATACCCACAATTCAAGACTGATTACACAATGCATCGCAAAATTCAATGCTCTTATTTTTAATTTCAAGTACGGGTAGCACAATACAATATCATTCCCAACTTTTAAAATGCAGAATCGACTGAGAACTATTCTGCTCCTTATCTCTTTTGTAAATCTACCATCTAAAGTGTACATCCAATGCGGAAATGCTCAAAGAGGCCAACACAAAAAGGCAGCTCCTAAAAAACATCAGAAAGAAACAAACATTTTTCGGGTACATCATGAGAAGGGGAGGATTTAATTACTTTGTTACAACAGGCACAATACAAGGAAAGAGAGATCGCGGACGACAAAGAGAGAAAATACTGGATAGCTTGGTGTCAACAACAAAACTGATACGATGTATTGTAGATAGAAGATTGTGGAGGGACATGATCGCCTACGCCAACCGGCATGGCAAATGATGATGAAAGTTGACATCGATGATTAAAAAAAAAATAATAAAATAAATACGTCCCTCGATGCATTCCTCTGTCTATGATGTTTGTTAAAAAGTAAAAAGTAAAGAACCTCCGTCACGCCAAGTGGCGTATAGGGAATATGGTGTTAGTGACCGTACAATTTACAAACCTTCGGCACATGATTTTTGGGGTAATGTGGTCGGTATTACTACCGTGCCGCATTACTTTTCCACACAAAAATCCATTACTCATTTAAGGAAAAATTGAAAAAAAAAGAAGAAAAAAATGGTATGTTAGAAGCTTTACGTGATTAGTAGACGACAAATCGACCAATTGTCGTCTACTAATCACGTAAAGCTTCTAATATACCATTTTATATATTTTTTTCAATTTTTCCTCGCATTCAGCTTTACTGCAGCTTCGCATTTTTATGCATTCACTTGTATTTCTTTGCCTTAACCCCTTACTCATTAAAGGCTGGATGAACCCGGAAGTCGTCGAGCAAGATCTAACCCTACCTCGTGTCCTTTGTAGTCCAGTTCACTTACCCACTGAGCTATCGTGGCTCTGACATCGATAATATGTATTTGAATGTAACGACCAGCGCAAGTACTGTACCTTTACTTTAACTATCTATTTAAGAGATGACGTTCTCTTTGTTATAACCATTTCTGTCGTTTCCTTGTACTGGCTTTAATTTTACTTTTCATTACTAAAATATCAATCATTTTCTTTAACTTATTTTCACTCTTAGAGATTAATAATGCTTATAACAAACATGCATCAGAGCGTTTAATATAATAATCATCGACTCGGAATACGGGTATATTCCTTATAGATCTTGGTCTTCGTCATTGTCATCATCATCATCATCATGTCGCATGTTCTTTGCAGAACGCTGCGTTCACAAGAGTCCGTCTGAAAGAACCTCTTGTCTCCTGCCAGATCTCCCACTTCTTCTGTTATATTGTTGAAGGTCCCCTTGATGTCTTGAAATCATCTTCTTCTTGGTCTGCCCCTGATGTGTCTCCTAAGAACCATGCTTTCCATTATTGTTCTTTCCACCTCGATGTGTCTTTTGACGTGGCCATAGTATTTTAATTGCTTCTTTAGAATGGTGTTTATAAGCCAGTCCCTTTTTAATGTTTACACATACACACTTGCATAATGCATTGTTTTATTTGTTGAAACATTCCTGGTTTATTTTAATTTTTGGCTGTTTTTTTTTTCTATTCAAACACAATATCTTTAGGGAGCCGCGAAAACTCAGTGGTTAGTGAACTGGACTACAAAGGACAAGGGATAGGGTTCGATCCCAACCGACGGCTTCTGGGTTCACCCAGCCTTAAATGAGTACCGGATTTTTTTCTGGGAAAGTAAAGCAGCACGGGCGTAATACCGACCACATTACCCCAAAAATCGTGTGCTGAAGGTCTGTAAAAAATAGGGTCACTAACACCATATTTCCCTATACGCTACTTGCCGTGACGGGGATACTTTACTTTTTTTTTTTTACATGATCTTTAAACAAACACAATCTTTAAGGGGGGGGGGGAATCAGCATAGTCATAACGCGCTAACTTGCCGATACGAGCCGGCATTGGGAACGCAAGTTTAAACACATTTTGGAGCTCTCCCCTCGAAGAAGCTGATAAATGAATTTATTTCTAGCTCACAGTTGGGAAAGTAGTAACAGGGTTGAAAATATCTGGCCCCCTCACCTACAAATAATGTGACCTAAAGAAAAAGGGAAAGAGCCCCGTCACGCCAAGTGGGGTATAGGGAATATGGTGTTAGTGACCATAATTTTTATAGACATTTGGCACATGATTTATGGGGTAATGTGGTCAGTATTACGTCCGTGCCGCTTTACCAGAAAAAATCCGGTATTCATTTACGGCTGGATAAACCTGGAAGCAGTCGTTCAGGATCGAACTCAAACTCTTGTCCTTAGTAGTCCAGTTCACTGACCACTGTACTATCGCGGCTCCCTAAATTATGTGATTTTCTTATTCTAACTTTCAGCTCCCTGTGGCACATAGGTCTTCAACAAACATTTTCCAAGTCGTTCTGTTTCTTGCCATTCTTTTAAGATCATTTCATGTCTTTCCCGTCATCTTCATCTCTGCTTCAGTCTGTCTTCTTAAAGAATTTATTGGTCTTCCTCTTTGTCTTTTGCCCTGGAGATTCCAAAAAAGGGCATGTAGTGTAATAAGCTCAGTTGCCTTCCTCAGTGTGTGTCCTATCCAGCGCCACCGTCTTCGCTGTATCTCTTTATCCACTGGTATTTGACTGGTACATCTCCATAATTTTATGTTAATGATTTTGTCCTGCCATTGCCATCCTTTTATTCTGCGTAAGCATCCATTAATGAAAGTATGTACCTTCATGTTTGTCAATTTTGTTGTTCTACATGTTTCACTGCCATATAATAGGACTGACTTAACATTGGAGATGAACATTTTTATTTTTATATTTATCCTAATTTCTTTGGACTTCCATATGTTTCCCAGTGCAACAAAAGCTCCTCTTGCTTTTGATATCCCTATTTTGGTATCATTTTCTGTTCCTCCCTCTTTATCTATATTACTGCCCAGATATATGTAAGATTGTACATCTAATAGAGGTATTTCTCCTAATTTTATTTGGTTATTGCCAACTGTATTAATTCTCATAATGTTGGTCTTATCTCTTAGTTGTTTGGTCAGTGACCACTGGATTCCATTTATGTTGTTTTGAGTTATTTTCATAATCCAATCTACGGCCAGTAGAAAGAGAAATGGAGGCATCCCTGCCTTACTTCTATTCTTATTCCAAATGCTTCTGTAAGCTACTCTTCATGCACCACACTACATTTCATTCCTTCATACATTGTTTTTATCAGGTTAATAAACTTTATGGGGATAACGTTTAAGGTTTCACTAACCACTGTACTATCGCGGCCCCCTACATTATGTGGCCTAGTACAGTACACAACAATCATCATTTTGTGGTCATGTAATGAGAAGAGAACAACTGGAATATATTGTAACAACTGGGAAAATTGTGGGACGAAGAGATACAGGAAAGCAAAGAGAAAAAAATACCAGACAGCTTAAGAGAATGGCTTGGCAGAAGGTCAACAACATAAATGATAAATAACTGTCGAGATCGAAAATTGTGGAGAGACATGATCACCTACTCCAGCAGGCCCGGTATTGATGATGATGAGTACAGTAACATTGTGTACTTCTCCCCTCCCAGCTGGGAAGGAAAACCAAATGTCATGTCACTACTTCTTACACTTACTTTATTATTCTTAAATCTTTGCTGTCAAATATTTATACATTTCACATTTTATACTAATATTACTAAATATTTTAATTTATCAAATGCTTTGGTAAGTCTATGGCACACAAGTGCGGAACTGTGCTCACCTATATCTAGTAATTATCGTATAATGTGCATGACGGGATTCATATATTTACCTCCACTAAATCGACAAACTTTTACTTCTAACATTTTTTTTTAAGTTGCATCAAAACAACGTCAAACAGGTCTACAAATCATAGAGAGAACACACTGAATAAAGTAGTTAAAAGATGTAAAGAGATATGAAAATAACGCAAGAACGAGTAACGTAAAGATAGATTTTGACAATACCATAACAACATTCACTGAGCAATACTTCTGTATAAATTATTTGGAATTAAATTAACTGCAACAGTAATACAACTGAAAGGGACGTAATTACAGTATCTGACCAAGGGAGGGAACAATGTTTGACAATATGGCATTTATCACCATTATTCTCGTATTTCGTCCTTCCGCTCTGTAGCTCCGCCATTTTTTAACTTCAACATAGTATTGTGGTTTCAAATTAACAACTTTCTGCATATTTACGAGCGGTTACATTCCACAGAAATTGAATCCTATTTATAGAGAACAAATACAAAAGGAAATATATTAATGATTAATATATTTATCTTATTAAGGTGTCACTGTAAATAATTTTATCAGTTATGAGTTCTCAAGACGTCCTGTTCTGCTAGCAATATCTGCCATATTTTCTTTTTATTTATTAGCATATTCGTTATGTTTTTTTGTCCCCCTAGTGTAATTATTAAGACAGGTCTTCAAAAGAATGCTTACATTGCTAGACAAATTAAAAGCTGCCTTTTTGTTCCGCTGATGAGAAAAGGAAACTTGAAAATAGAAAATTAGAGAGAAAGAGAAAAAGATGGATTTAGCAACATAATATGCCGAACAGTTTGTACCTTGGATGGAAAGAGAACCATAGTAGATATAACAACCGCTACAGGAATTTGTGAGGGGTTTTGATCGTCGACGCCCTACGGGATGGCATCAAGTAATAAGGAGGATACACTATTGAAGCAGTGAGCTGATTTGATTGAATACAACGCTCAAAAAATGAATGATTCAACTTTTCAAATAGCACGGGACGAAACAGCACACCAATGTTTCGACACAGGAGCTTGAACAAGCACAACAAAACAGATTAATTCTTAATTTATCACTGACATAGATCCCGTTCCAGTTCTATGTTTAGACACAATTCAAATGTTTAAAAAATTGTTTTCTCTTTCTTCGGATCTTTCAGAATAGGATCTTATAATATCCAGAACGAGGCTGGTAGTCTGGTTCAAGGTCAGGTGGGGTTAATTTTCTCATAACCTGAGTCCTGTTTCTGTTCCCCCGGACAGGTTTGACGTCATAGATCACCGCTTGGGGGCGAACAGATCGGTAGTCTGTGTTCTATGGTCCGTGCTTTTCAGCAATATGAACCTTTTTTGTTTTGAATTTAGAGTCAATGTTCATTTCCCGAAGCACATCATACAGTCTTAGCCTCGATGTGACATTTTAGTAACAAACGTATATATGTTTGCAACGTTTATGGGTGACAATTCCATTGACCTAGTACATTGCACAAATTCTTAAATTTGACATTCTATTGGGGTGGTTCCAACTTTTATTATCGTACATAACAGTGAGAATTTTCTATCCTAAAAATGTTTGTGGTAATGTTAATCTTAATAGAATAATAATTTTTGAATGAGCCGTTTCAAATTGCGAATTATTTTACACACTGTAGTATGAACATAAGTAAAAGTAATGTAAAGAGCCCCCGTCACGCCAAGTGGCGTATAGGGAATGTGGTGTTAGTGACCATACATTTTACAGACCTTCAGCACATGATTTTTGGGGTTTGTGGTCGGTATTACGCCCGTGCCACTTTACTTTCACAGAAAAAAATCCAGTATCCAATTAAGGCTGGGTGAACCCGGAAGCAGTCGATTTGGATCGAACCCTACCCCTTGTCCTTTGTAGTCCAGTTCACTAACCACTAAGCTATCGCGGTTCCCATAGTATGAACATAGTAATCACATATTATAGTGAAATATATAACCACTTTAACTACTTTAAAGCACCATAGAATATATTAAACATTGTATTTATTGAAAAGTAAAGAAATGAGGAAATTAAAACTCAAACGTCGAAAACAAACATTGTTTCAACAGCATGTATTAGCATGCAATCAGTGGAACATTTTTTTTCTGAGCAAGGTGTTTTTGCTTTACAGTTATTTCATGAATCCATTATACATAGTGACCATCACCTTTCCTCAATAACTTTGATCTGCAGACATTTGGTCCCTAATCTTTTATATATATACACACCAAACGGGTGAATTTTTATATCTTTTTTTGATCCACAATTGGAGTGAAGCTTGACTTACTTTAGATTCAAAAAGTGGAATTGGGAAGTTCACAATATTTCTGAATAATACAAGGAGTATGTTGCAGTTTCCTCATATTCCAAGTCCGGCTTGTTGCAGGAGCTACTGAGTTAAGTGTTCTGTGCATACCGTGAGCTGTGTGTCTCATCCGTTTTGATCATGTTTCGATATTCCAATTGTTTACGATGAATGATGATATCGTATGACAGGGAACAGTTGGCTGTGTTCACTTTCTGCACGGTTTCGCCTTATGTCTTTTGGCGTATGCTGAGACTGCTACGATGGGGACTACAGTTACCTTTCTTTGTTTGGGAGATGAGATTCGGATGATTACGCTGGCACGGGCGGTTTAGAAATTATGGATTTTAATTCCTTTGCAGTGATACCGTGGCCTTCCTTTAACAAAAAAACAAACAAACAGTGGAACTTGGATGCTCTAATAGTATGACTTTTTGTTATGTAACATTTTGTTTTCACTTTTGCTGCATTGTTTACAAACATATTACACTTCATCATTGACTGTTGCAATTTTATCCAACTTGTCTTTTGATTGCAGCAAATTATCTAATCAAATACAGGTTTATAGTGATCTTTGTTTCTCGTACTTTTTGTTTCTGGTATCAATCCGTTTACAACATAAATCTTCCACATCGTCTTGAAGTATCAGGGTGATCTTTTAACTTCCACCTTGTTTCGAACCAGTGAAGTGGATGAAACGATGAAGAATAGATAGGATTGTGTGAGAGAAATGGTAAAATCATAATAGGCACGGGTGTTGTACACGACAAAGATAAATTGAATATATGTGTTGAAGATATGTGTTCCATGAAGAGATGAAATGATATATATAAAACTATGTTTTCTCGTTGCTGGTTGGAGAAACGTACACCAGCACTGTCTTTCAATTAGGCTAAATGATTGAACACACTGAAGTAATGTTGTCACAAAAAATATAGAGTAATACACTTGAGCACATTGAAGTAATGTTGCCACAAAATATAGAGTAATACACTTGAACACATTGAAGTAATTTTGCCACAAAATATAGAGTAATACACTTGAACACATTGAAGTAATGTTGCCACAAAATATAGAGTAATACACTTGAACACATTGAAGTAATGTTGTCACAAAAAAATATAGAGTAATACACTTGAACACATTAAAGTAATGTTGCCACAAAATATAGAGTAATACACTTGAACAAATTGAAGTAATGTTGTCATAAAATATAGAGCAATACACTTGAACACATTGAAGTAATTTTGTCACAAAATATAGAGTAATACACTTGATCACGTTGAAGTAATTTTGTCACAAAATATATAACAATACACTTGAACACAATGAAGTAATGTTGTCACAAAATATAGAGTAATACGCTTGATCACGTTGAAGTAATTTTGTCACAAAATATAGAATAATACACTTGAACACAATGAAGTAATGTTGTCACAAAATATAGAGCAATACACTTGATCACGTTGAAGTAATTTTGTCACAAAATATAGAACAATACACTTGAACACATTTAAGTAATGTTGTCACAAAATATAGAGCAATACACTTGATCACGTTGAAGTAATTTTGTCACAAAATATAGAGTAATACACTTAAACACATTGAAGTAATGTTGTCACAAAATATAGAGTAATACAATTGAACACATTGAAGTAATGTTGTTCTCAAAATATAGAACAATACACTTGATCACATTGAAGTAATGTTGTCACAAAATATAGAGTAATACACTTGAACACATTGAAGTAATGTTGTTCTCAAAATATAGAGTAATACACTTGAACACACTGAAGTAATGTTGTTCTCAAAATATAGAGTAATACACTTGAACACATTGAAGTAATGTTGTTCTCAAAATATAGAATAATACACTTGAAAACATTGAAGTAATGTTGTTCTCAAAATATAGAATAATACACTTGAACACATTGAAGTAATGTTGTTCTCAAAATATAGAGTAATACACTTGAACACATTGAAGTAATGTTGTCATAAAATATAGAGTAATACATTTGATTACACTGAAGTAATGTTGTCACAAAATATAGAGTAATACACATGAACATCTGAAAAAAGTGAATACTGATACCGAGTATTTTGATACTAAAGTAAAAAACTGTAAAGATTATTATAGGTAAAATGATGTTATGTTAAGATCACCATCATCAATTCCGTGACACGGTCTGGGATCCAAATATGTGGGTACATTTTTGCACACAATTTTGCCCGTCCAGCTACCCATTTTTGGCCTACTTTTTCCGATTTGTAACTGCCAAGGGTTCTTTAACGTTCGCGAGTGCACACATGGTCCGCTGTTCTTTGCCTTTAGCCGAGAAGGTTAAACATGTGATGTTGCTACCCAGAGACCATGGGAATGCAATGTTATAAAGGAACCACGAATTTGATTATCTTTATCTTTGAAAACTATTCGCACTTTTGGAATTGAACTAGGGACCGTACTGTTCAGATGACAACGACCTAACATCAGACCACTACAAATATTATAGGATAAAATTATTATGGTTATGCTGAAGGTAAATAATTCGTTGTAATACTCCGATAGATGTTAGGTTAAAATGCTCAATTTTTGTAGTAGAGAGGTTGAAGTATTCAAAGTAATGATGAGGCAACAGTGTATGTATTGGGGTAAAGTGCTCAATGTAATAAAGCAGCCAAGGTGTTGGATGTAATAATGTAGTAAAGGTGTTGGATATTATAATGTAGCCAACTTGTTGGATGTAATAATGTAGCCAAGGTGTTGGATGTAATAATGTAGTAAAGGTGTTGGATGTAATAATGTAGCCAACTTGTTGGATGTTATAATGTAGCCAACTTGTTGGATGTAATAATGTAGCCAAGGTGTTGGATGTAATAATGTAGTAAAGGTGTTGGATATTATAATGTAGCCAACTTGTTGGATGTAATAATGTAGCCAACTTGTTGGATGTAATAATGTAGTAAAGGTGTTGGATGTAATAATGTAGCCAACTTGTTGGATGTTATAATGTAGCCAACTTGTTGGATGTAATAATGTAGCCAAGGTGTTGGATGTAATAATGTAGCCAAGGTGTTGGATGTAATAATGTAGTAAAGGTGTTGGATGTAATAATGTAGCCAAGGTGTTGGATGTAATAATGTAGCCAAGGTGTTGAATGTAATAATGTAGTAAAGGTGTTGGATGTAATAATGTAGCCAAGGTGTTGGATGTAATAATGTAGCCAAGGTGTTGGATGTAATAATGTAGTAAAGGTGTTGGATTCATCCAGGATTGATGGAAAGTGGTTCATGCAGTTCTGAGGGTAAGTGCCCCACGTTGTTTTGATAGTAACGTCTTCTGTGTAGTAATTGGGGTAAGTGTCCCACGTTGTTTTGATAGTAACGTCTTCTGTGTAGTAATTAGGGTAAGTGTCCCACGTTGTTTTGATAGTAACGTCTTCTGTGTAGTAATTAGGGTAAGTGTCCCACGTTGTTTTGATAGTAACGTCTTCTGTGTAGTAATTAGGGTAAGTGTCCCACGTTGTTTTGATAGTAACGTCCTCTGTGTAGTAATTAGGGTAAGTGTCCCACGTTGTTTTGATAGTAACGTCTTCTGTGTAGTAATTAGGGTAAGTTTCCCACGTTGTTTTGATAGTAACGTCCTCTGTGTAGTAATTAGGGTAAGTGCCCCACGTTGTTTTGATAGTAACGTCCTCTGTGTAGTAATTAGGGTAAGTGTCCCACGTTGTTTTGATAGTAACGTCTTCTGTGTAGTAATTAGGGTAAGTGTCCCACGTTGTTTTGATAGTAACGTCCTCTGTGTAGTAATTAGGGTAAAGTGTTCCATGTTGTTTTGAGACTAAAGTCTTCTATAAAGTATTGATAGAAGAGTGTTTCGCGTAGTATTAAGGGATTTTTTTTTTTCAATATGACATTGAGAATAAAGTGTTTAATGTATTATTGATTATAAAGTACTTCATGTTGTATTGATTGCAAATTGTCTTATGCATTATTGAGGGTAGAGTGTTTCATCCAGGATTGATGGGAAGTGGTTCATGCAGCACTGAGGGTAAGTGTTCCATTTTGTATTAGGGGCAAGGTACTCCATATAGGATTAAGGTAAAGTGATCCATGTAGTATTGAGAGTTTTGTGTTCCGTGTAGTATTGAGAGTTTTGTGTTCCATGTAGTATTGAGAGTTTTGTGTTCCATGTAGTATTGAGAGTTTTGTGTTCCTTGTAGTATTGAGAGTTTTGTGTTCCTTGTAGTATTGAGAGTTTTGTGTTCCTTGTAGTATTGAGCGTAAGGTGGTCCATGTATTATTGAGTATACAATGCTTCATGTAGCATTAATGGCATGATGCTCTGCGCATTAGTGAGGGTAAGTGGTCCATGTAATTTAGAGAATAAAGTATTCCATGTAGTGTTGCTTATGAAGTGATTCATGTAGTATTTAGCATATAATGCTTCGTATAGCGTTGATGGCAAAGTGAACCTTGCGTTATTGAGGGTATTGTGTTTCATGTATTATTGTGTTTAAAGTGTTCCATATAGCTTTGGCGGTAAATGCTCGTTGCAGTATTGAGAAGATTTGAAAGTGGTCCATATAATAGTAAAGTAAAGTAAAGAGCCTCCGTCACGCCAAGTGGCGTATAGGTAATATTGTGTTAGTGACCACACATTTTACAGACCTTCAGCACATGATTGTTGGAGTAATGTGGTCGGTATTACGGCCTTGCCGCTTTACTTTCCCAGAAACAAATCCGGTACCCATTTAAGGCTGGGTGAACCCTGAAGTGTCGGTTGGGATCGAACCCTACCTCTTGTTCTTGGTCCATATAATATTAAGGATAAATTGTCCCATTCACTATTGTGGATTGTACTTGCATCAAGGGTACCAGAGTGCAATCTCCACTGGACGATTGTTTGTTTTTTCCCCACAAATAACCAATTATTTAATGGTAAAGAAGATACACTACAGAGTGCTCTAGGAAGAGGGGAAAAAAACATAACATGTTCAAGTTGAGAACTTAAAATAATGACGGTTGAAATAGAATAAACATGCTTCAGAATGAGGGAACACAAATTTTGTGAACAAATTCTTTAATAATTTGTAAAAAATGTATCTTGACCAGCTTTTGTATCTGAGATGTATGCTGTTTATAATGAGAGTGTGTCCGCTGATAGATTCATATATAATTAGGCCGAGAACGTTTGACACTCAAAGAATCCAAGAAGATTTATAATAAATAGTACTATATATGCATAAGAACTAGTGCAGAAAGGGTATAAGAATTAGTGCAGAAAGGGTATATGGACTAGTGAAGAAAGAGTAAAAGAACTAGTACGGCAAATGTATAAGAACGAATGTAGTGTATAAACGGTATAAGCACTAATGTAGAAAGGGTATAAGTGCTAGTTAAGAAAGGATATAAGAACTAGTATGGCAAGGGTATAAGAACACATGCAGCAAGTCTATATATGGCAAGAGCTGATGTGGCAACAAACAGTAGATTTGTATTTTTCCAATAATAACATATTGCTGTGACACGATGATTGTTGACAGAGGCTGCTAAAATTTCATAATCAATTGCAAAGACAAGTGGTCAAATTCATAGCGCACCTTGGATGGAAGGGGAGCCGCGATAGTTCAGTGGTTAATGAACTGGACTACAAAGGACAAGGGGTCGGGTTTGATCCCAATCGACGGCTTCCGGGTTCACCCAGCCTTAAATGGGTACCGGATTTTTTTCTGGGAAAGTAAAGCGGCACGAGCGTAATACCGACCACATTACCCCAAAAATCATGTGCTGAAGGTCTGTAAAATTGATGGTCACTAACACCATATTCCCTTTACGCCACTTGGCATGACCGGGGGGGGGAGGGAGGCTCTTTACTTTACCATGGGTGAAAACACAAGCAAAACATTTCCATCTTGTAACAATTTAACATTTCAGTGGTCATATAACACGCTACAATGTGTCAATGAGTGGTCGCAAAATGGAAGAAGTTGAGAAAGATTATTACTACTGTCAATTATCCCGATGAATGTGAGTTGGGGTTACAGGATAGGAAGGCAGAATATCTCCTCTCGTAAACATGTAACTAGTGAGTTGTTACGAGATTAGATTACTATTTTGTTAGAACGTATCCTTGTCATGGTTTATGTTATGTACACATGCTAAGACCCCAGTAATCATAGCAATGCTCAGAAGCAGAATGTTAAAGCAGGGGCACGTCCAGCGATTGGAAGAAAACCGTATTCCTAAGCAAATACTAGATGGTGAACTAATATATGAAAAGAGACAAATCGGTAGTCCTAAACTACGATATAGAGACATTTATAGATCATCTCTGATTGATTTATCCATCTATGAAAATGATTGGGACCATCTGGCAAGTGATCGCACATCATGGCGATCCTGCATAAAAATTGGCATAGCGTCGTTTGAGGCTGTGCTATGGCAAAACATGTAAGAGAAAAGACATGGAAAACCATGTCGATCAGTTGGTTTGACTTGACCATTCTGTGGCAGAGTGTGTTTGTTAAACATTGGTAGAATCAGCCACGCGAGAAGCTGTTCGACAAATACAAAAACTTCAACAACAAAAAAACAAAAAAATGCACAATAGCCTCCAGTAAACTATATAACAAGACAAAAAGAGACACGTGTGTTCTCCAAACGAAAATTTCATGACAAGAGTGTTTAATACAAAAAAATGTAATACGAATACTCAGATACAAAGGGGTGGAAAGGGGTGCGGGAGCTGATACGCCTCTGGACAGAAAGGTCCCGGGTTCAATTCCACCAGTGGGAATATTTCTCCAAAGTAAAGAAAATGGAAATCACAATTTCTTGATGTCTTTACTCTGCGGTCTATGAGAAGTGTGGTCCAATGTCTAGCCCTCTCTGTTGATGGTAAAAACATGAGGTCCAGTTAAACTCCCGCACGTTAAAGAACTTTGCAGTAAAAAGTTAAAAGAGTAGGCTAAAACAAAACATTGCTGCTGCCCGGGCATTATTATCATCAAAAATCTAACCACACCGATAGATCATAGGCCGTGCACATGCACGTCAGGGTTCTCTTATGAGATTATTGATATTTCAAGGGGGTAATCGCAGCACCTGTGGATTAGTCTGGAGTGCAGAAATAATGATCATAATATCATAACATAACTTGTAGATAGTTTTATCTTTACAATACTAAGCATCAGTGTGAAAGAAGAAAAGAACCGGAAGTGCTGGTAATTTGGTAATATGGTGTTATTGTACATATTTTTTAAAATAATTTTCAGTCCATGATTATTTTGGGTGGGAGCCGCGAAAGCTCAGTGGTTAGTGTACTGGACTACTACGGATAAGAGGTCGGGTTCGATTCTGATCAACGACTTCCAGGTTCACCCAGCCTTAAATCCATACCAGATTTTTTTCTGGGAAGTAAAGCGGCACTGGCGTAATACCGACACATTACCCAAAAAATAATGTGCTGATGGTTTGTAAAAATTATGGTCATTAACACCATATTCATTATACGTCACTTGGCGTGACGGGGCACATTACTTTTACTTCCGATTATGGGGACTATGTTTATACGCCAGTGCAGTCTATTTTCATGGAAAAATCTGGTTCTCATTTGATAATGGATGAATCTGAAACTGTTCTATCAGAACACCCACCCTGATCTCCTGCCTTCAGTAAACAAATTGACTAACCTCTAACCTACTTCGGCATCCAAACCTGAGTAAATGGGAGTGAAAGGTTGCAGTGCTTTATTTCAACGGTGTTTCTTTCATTAAGAATCCCACTCATGCCGCCTTTGTTTCATCTTATTCAATTACAGAGATGTGTAACTTTATTATCTGCACAAATTAATGGGCGAACAAACTCGTTTTTCTAGATGTTATTCCTTCCAAACTTGATTCATTGATTCTGGAGGATTTCCAAGACACACTCATTACTGCCTACTTTAGAGGCCATATCCCTAACGATATTCTATCTGGATCTCGCCATAAGAGACAAACAAATGCCTACTTTGGCATTATTCACTGTGGCTGGTTTAGCTATAAAAGTGCATTTAAGAGATTCAGATAATATTTAAAAAAGGACGCGTTTAGTTTTCGGAATTATTCGCTTGCGTGTCCTGCTATATCTCCTGCCAAGAGACAAGATTTTCCACAATAAGTATCTGCCAAAAGACACGATTTTGTACAATACATATCAATAAAGAGACAAGATTTTGTAAAATACATATCTATAAAGAGACAGGATTTTGTAAAATACATATCTATAAAGAGACAAGATTTTGTAAAATACATATCTATAAAGAGACAAGATTTTGTAAAATACATATCTATAAAGAGACAAGATTTTGTAAAATACATATTTATAAAGAGACAAGATTTTGTAAAATACATATCTATAAAGAGACAAGATTTTGTAAAATGCATATCTATAAAGAGACAAGATTTTGTAAAATAAGAGTCTGCCAGGAGACACAATTGTATACAATAAGTATCTACCAAGAGATAAGATTATAGCTCAGTGGTTAGTGAACTGGACTACTACGGACAAGGGGTAGGGTTCTATCCCAACCGACGGCTCCGGGTTCACCCAGCCTTAAATGGGTACCGGATTTTTTCTGGGAAAGTAAAAGCAGCACGGGCGTAATACCGACCACATTACCCCAAAAATCATGTGCTGAAGGTCTGTAAAATATAGGGTCACTAACACCATATTTCCCTATACGCCACTTGGCGTGACGGGGGGTACTTTACTTTTTTTTAAGAGATAAGATTGTGTACAATAAGAGTCTGCCAAGAGGCAAGATTGTGTACAATAAGATGCCAAGAGACAAGATTCTATACAATAATTATCTGTGAAAAAACAATTTTCTACCAAAATATATCAGTAAGCAAGATATCGGAGAGTCAACGCTGTGTCGGAGAGTCAACGCTGTGTCGGAGAGCCAACGCTGTGACAAGAGTGCTTTATGAGTACTAACGTTTAAAAATAACGTCGAAGTGGCACTTTATTCCCGTTTCTCTTTGGTAAGAATCAAACACTTCTTTCATTTAAGATCATCATCATCATCATCAAGTACCCGGCCTGCTGGCGTAGGTGATCAAGTCTCTCCACAACTTTCGATCTCGATAGTTATTTATCATTTCTGTTGTTGACCTTCTGCCAAAGCCATTCTCTTAAGCTGTCTGGTATCTTTTCTCTTTGCTTCCCTCTATCTCGTCGTCCCTCAATTGTTCCAGTTGTTACAATATATTCCAGCTGTTCTCTTCTCATAACGTGGCCAAAAAATGATGATTGTTTCTTCCTAATATTGGAAATTATCTCTCTTTTGACTTTGGCCTCTTTCAGAACGTTTCATTACTCTTCTTAGCTGTCCATGGTATTCTCAACATTCTTCTGTAAAACCACATATCTACAGACTCCAGTGATTTTCTTGTCTGTAATCTTATATCTAAAATAGACAGAAAAATAACAATCTGTGAGCTTACCTTTTTCTCTTTTGGACCGCAAGGTACGCATATATTTCTTCTATTTAGCTTACAAGACACTTCTTTATTGCTTCCAATGTAACACTGCAAAACACTTCATTTACAAGTGACTTCTTTGTTTCTACTGTAACACTGCAGTATACTTCATCGGCAAGAGCAGCACCACAAGTCACGCATTTAATGTGTGTTTTTATTCAGACCTATAAATACATCTTTAACATTTCTGTTTACTATTGCAGGGCATTTCTCTTGTATCTATTTACTACTTGCTAGCCATGTCTCTAATGATTACATTTACAAAAGATAAACACATTTCTCTTGTTTCTATTTACTACTTGCTAGTCATGTCTCTAATGGTTACATTTACAACAGATAAACACATTTCTCTTGTTTCTATTTACTACTTGCTAGTCATGTCTCTAATGGTTACATTTACAACAGATAAACACATTTATATTGTTTATAAGTAGCACTACAAGTCACTTGTTACTATTTAACATGAGAACAATACACACATTTGATATTGAGCCACGACTACTTTCGATGACAAAATGTTGCCTCTGCTGAACGTTGCGGTCGATTCCCTGATGGTAAAAAATTATAAGTATATAAGTCTTTTAGTTGAGTAAAAAGCAGGGCCCGTTATGACGAAATGTAAAATAGTTACTCCAGCCAGTTTGACATAATCTTTCTGGACATATTAACACACAACTAACATACGTGCCGAGTCATTGCAACATACACTACAGAGCTCATACTAGCCGAGTCAGTCATCGCTAAAATGTACTATAAACAGAGAGTAATAACGGCATAGTCTTCGTTAAAAGCAATAAACTTACGACAAAAGAGCACATACGAAAGATAGGGTTTTCGATTTGATCACAATTTATCCTATATGGCAAGATTTAATGGAAGCCACAATAACATAGTTGAACAAAAATTACTTTTAAAAAATGGTATAATTGAGTTATTGAGTTATTTGCGGGTCATCATCATTGCACTCCGAACATGTCCATAGGTGCTCAGATACCGTCCTCAGTAATTCCCTCAGTGTCCACAGACTGACGACTCCAGTTCTATGTAGGTTGATAAGTCTTCTTACATGGCCACTAAAACGGTATAATGTCTCAACTCAGAGTAGTAGTCATAAACAGAGAGAAATTGAGAAAGATTGTTGCAACTGTCAATGATTCCAAGCATCATAAGATTTATAGGATAGGAAGAAGGGAACGCGGAATACCCTACCTTCTGCAAATAGTTTTAAATTTACATCACTTGCACGCACGCACGCACGCATATATATATATATATATATATATATATATATATATTTATATATACCTATTATAAAATCAAATGTTGCAATTTCTTCATATGCATATAAAATTACATTAAAAAAATTATTTGTATTCTGCGGCTTTGATGCCAAAGTTGTGTTCCAAAATGTTGCTATTTGGGAAATCTACTTCCTTTTTATAACAATAAAGATGTCAGATAGCCTCCGTTATATTTGTTGCATTCTATTGAATCATGAAAGAAATACAAAAAATAACTTGTAAAAGGGAAATCATTGAATTCTAACGTGATGTAATCTGTAATTTGATTTAATTTATAAATCTTCTCCGCTAGTTTGTTTAGTCGATGAATGAAATATTCAGCTCACATGCAAAATGAACGATACTGCATTTGGTTGCAACATAATTGTTGTTATTTTACATGTTCAGAAACGCTTTCGTCAACATTTACAACATTCACAACTTGAATTGTACTTTTAATATTTTTATTGCAGGTTGATTTGATTTCTCTGTTGTAAATGTCTATTTTGGATTGATTTGAATTGTGCGGTGTTTATTATTTCAACTTCAGGTTGATAACTTCATGTTGATGTGAGTTTTATGTTTCATATTTCACTTTTAAGTTGATTTAAATTGTCTGTTTCATGTTTAAATTTCAGGTTGATTTGGTTTGTTTCTTAATGTTATAGTCAGCTTGTTTTGTATGCATTCACAGAGATTACATTTTCTTTCTTCTGCAGTTGCTTTTCTGTTGATATCGTTGAAGCTTACTTTGGTTGCTTGTCTTTTTTCTTTTCTTCCGAACATCCATAGCGTAAATGTTTGCTCTACCATGATCACACCATTTATTTTGGTTTTGTTCACAATCAAATTAGAACAACTGCCCCAGCATACGATGATGTATCTTTAAGACACATATATAACAAGATGAATAAATATGTCACCCACATCTCGTCTTAAATATAAAGCTACCTGCCTCCTTTAGAGCGCTTAGAAGTGGAATCAAACTATATTTTTTCCCCAGGGGGGGGGGGGGGGGGTAGGGGGTGTGGTTCGACGTCGACCTATGAACAGAAGAGGGAGCCGCGATGGCTCAGTGGTTAGTTAACTGGACTACAAAGGACAAGAGGCCCGGTTCGATCCTGATCGACGGCTTCCGGGTTCACCCAGTCTTAAATGGGTACCTGATTTTTCTGGGAAAGTAAAGCGGTACGGGCGTAATACAAACCACTTTAACCAAAAAAATAATGTGCCGATGGTCTGTACAAATGATGGTCACTAACACCATATTCCCTATACGCCACTTGGCGTGACGGGAGCTCTTTACCTTTTTTTTATGAACAGAAAGTCCCGCTCTCAATTTCACCAGCGGGGATATTTATTTATTTATTTGTTTCCAATAATAATGAACGATATAACCCGTGGTATCTTTATGGCTTTACCCATCCATGGCTTCTGGTTAGTGAGACCTGGTGTCTGGCCCTCTCGGAAAACAACACAAACCAGGAGGTCCTGTGTGCTCTCGTGCACATTTAAATAAAACAATTGATAATTAGAAATCGAAATGAGTAGGCCAAAATGGCCGAGGCTCGGGAAATTCACCCCACGCCATTTCAACCCACGCCATTTCAACCCACGCCATGGGATCAATTTTTTTTTTTCGTTCACCAGCTTTTACCTCTGACGAAGAATCCTAGAGACTAGGAACTGAATTTTGCGTGTTAATCCATTTTTCCCTGGTAGCCGTGTGCACATGGATCCCTCGCCGCACAGGCAGATAACTCCGTCTTCTGAGGAACTCATTGAAATAATCAACGCCCTCCATAGGATCAAAATGGGAAAAATCGAGCTCACCATGGGATCCCAGGCCGTGTTACAATGTTCATGCACACGGATCAGGGGTCTGCTCGAAGATTGTGGATATTTCTAGAGGAAAACCGGATTACCTATTGATTCATCCGGAGTGCATCAATGATGATCCTGACATAACATAACATAATATAATCAATATGCAATAATAATGCATAGTTCTTGCACAAGTTCAACATTTAAACTTAAACTGTTTAATAATATAAATAGCTGCTTAAGTAGATTATCAGAAGACCTATCAGGATGAAAGAGAACAATTTATTCCAGTATTTCATTGATTGAGATCGCGAACTTTAGATAAACTGATGCGAACTACGTTCTTTATTTAAAGTCATATATGTATTTTAGTAGGAAACACGGGGTATTTTTCTTTCAAATGTAATGCATTGCTTTGTGTATATTTTGCTCTCTATATATATATATATATATATATATATATAAAAAGATGAAAATATTAGTAGTATACTACATTAAATGTGTCCTCTTTTCGATTATTTAATGAATTACTTAATTCTGAACATTATCAAACTGTAGTACAGGCACAATACAGTCAAAACAGCAAGAGTCAAGAACAAGGCACCCGCATCTTTAAAATGTAAAATATTTCGTTGTTAAAAGTTGAATAATGCATCCCCCAAAACTCTCAGAATTGTCATTTCTTTTATCTTGTTATTGAACAAGTAACATCAAATGATGGACAAGTCAGTCTAGAACCATCAAAGCAAGACACAGAGCGAAATGGCGCTCCATGGTAGACAACCTTCGATGCGAAGACGGCACCCAATGATGATGACGTTGTTGTGAGCATTACCCGCTATTCACACATAAATATTGACCCTAGCTAGAAATGTTAATTTTTGTGTGTGTGGTGTCACGAAATTGAAAACACTCCCATAAAATATCAGTTTTAAGAGTGAGAGGAACGTACCAGGCTCAGGGCATGTTCGTCCGTAAATGCTGACAAGTGTCCGAGATTAAACTAAAATGCCAGTTTGAGATGAAAACAAACAGCTGTGTTTAGTATGATCAAGAACTGCATAAGATAATGAACACACATTCACTACTGCGATGCTGGTTCTATATACATCACTTGCTTTAACATTTACCATAAGGGAGGACTGGTTGGTCTCAAGGCAAGACGCCCGCCTTGAGAAAGAGAGGTTGTGGGTTCAAATCCTGGCTGCACCAGTTGGGATTTTTATTTATGATTTCTCTCTGCGGCAACCACTCCTGGTCTTAACAGAGAGGCCCAGCTTGAAACGTCAGTTACTCATCGACGGGAAAAATAGGAATTCCTCCGAAGTCGGAGGTATCTGCCTGTGCGTCGAGGGACCCCTGTGCACACGGCTGCCAAGGAAAAATGGATTAACACACAAAATTCAGTTCCTAGTCTCTAGGGACTTCGTCAGAAGTAAAAGCTGGCGAACGAAGGAAAAAAAAACATTTACCATGATTCCTGTAATACCGCTCTGCCCCCGAGCATTTACCTAATGTAACGTTGATATCCCGCTTGTTTACGATGAATGATGATATCGTATGACAGGGAACAGTTGGCTGTGTTCACTTTCTGCGCGGTTTCGCCTTATGTCTTTTGGCGTGTGCTGAGACTGCTACGATGGGGACTACAGTTACCTTTCTTTGTTTGGGAGATGAGTTAGTAATTCGGATGATTCCACTGGCACGGGCGGTTGAGCAATTATGGATTTTAATTCGTTTGCTGTGATACCGAGGCCTTCCATAACCAATAATAATAATAATAATAAACGTTAAGATCATATTGACTGAGGGAGCCTTTTATTCCGAGACATAACATATTAGTTATATAAACTAAACATGAAATCATTTGTAACATACACTAGCGTGCTATTCTTGCAAATAATGCTGTGATATTCAAGAAGGATGCTTCAATATCATTTGGAATGTGAGATATGTTCGACTTTGATCCCAAGATTTCACAAGAAAATGTGATAAGACAAACATCTTGGAAGTAAATCTTTAAATGTTAAAAAAATATATTATTTTTGCTTATGTTTCAAGTTATAAAGACAAAACATCCAGAACATATTGTCACAGTGTTGTTGTTTTTGTTTTGAAATAACAAGCCAGACGTTTCACTCATGTTAGAAAATTGTGTTGGTGGTTTCACTCTTTATCGATACTCTTGTTGGTGGTTAACCTCAGATGGAAGATGTACAAAAGAGGTGAGATGCAGAATGGCTCACTCAGGCAAAAGCAGCTTTCCAAAAAATGAGGAAAATACCATGCAATCCATTTTTGACAATAGAAACAAGAAAAAGAGTTCTTAAATGTTACGTAGAGCCAGTCTTAACATATGGATGCGAGTCATGGAAAATAGGACAACAGACAAGAAAATCACTGGAGTCTGTAGAAATGTGGTTTTACAGAAGAATGTTGAGAATACCATGGACAGCTAAGAAGAGTAATGAAGATGTTCTAAGAGAGGTCAAAGCAAAAAGAGAGCTAATTTACAATATTAAGAAGAAACAATCATCATTTGTTGGCCATGTAATGAGAAGAGAACAACTGGAATATATTGTAAACAACTGGAAAAATTGAGGGACGAAGAGATAGAGGGAAGCAAAGAGAAAAAATAACAGACAGCTTAAGAGAATGGCTTTGGCAGAAGGTCAACAACAGAAATGATAAATAGCTGCCGAGATCGAAAGTTGTGGAGAGACATGGTCACCTACGCCACTAGGCCCGGTACTTAATGATCTTGGTGGTTTCACTCTTTATCGATATTCTAATTGGTGGTTTCACGCTTTATCGATACCCTTGTTGATGGTTTCACTCTTTATCGATATTCTAGTTGGTGATTTCACTCTTTATCGATACTCTAATTGGTGGTTTCACGCTTTATCGATACTCGTGCTGGAGTTTTAAATTTGCTGAGTGATTCACTCTTTACTGATACTCTACAGATAGTTACACTATTCATTGATATTCTTGCTAATGGGTGCGCTTTTAATCGATAGTCTCGCTGATAGATTCATTCTTTATCGGTAAACTTCCGGTGGTTTTACTCTTCGTGTAAAGTGTTGCTGGTGATTTAACACTTCCTATACAATTTCATGACACGAAAGACGAATGTGGCTGACCACCATGAAAGAGATTGGAGCCTCATCACGTACTAGTCCAGAGGACGCCATTGAGAGGAATTTGAAGGTAACAGAGACAGAGGCAGACCAAGACTAACATGGACGAGTAACATCAAAAGATGGACAAACCAGCCTATGACAACCTGCACATCAAGGTAAGCGACATAGCAGAATGGCGCTCCATGGTAGTCAACCTTCGTTGCGGAGATGGCACTCGATGATGATGAAACAATTTGTTGGTGGTTTCACTCTTTATCGAGATTCTTTCTGGTATTATCAACACTATTGATAATGGTTGTTTCACTTCTCGACATTCTTCCTAGTGACTTCTTATGTATGCAGATAAACACTTCAATAGAAACATAAAAACAGTTCGTTTTGCACTTAATGTCACAGACGGAAGGCGAGAAATTGTTGAAGATAAAGTGCTCGCCTCAAGTTTTGAAGTTCAGGTTCAATGTTAATCATATTTGAGATTGAATGTACAAACCTATCGAACACGGAAAGTATAAATTAAAGACCATTTTAATTTTGAGAAAGCAAAACCACAAGTGGTAATTAAAAGTGGAAAAAGATTACACCTCACCTCGCTGCTGATCAAAAAGTTCAGAGAATAATAAAGATCTGCATACAAAAAACATAATTTGAGCAAACTTTCCTAGATTCCCTCAGGGGTATTTCTTGTGATTTGTTCAACAAAGTCTGAAACGAAGGCACAGAGACGAGTGAGAAGGGTGGAGAAAAGATATAAGAACAAAAAGTTAAAACGGAAATATGAATACAGAAGGTGTGAAAAAAAAAGAAAAAATAATAATTTATAAAATAGGAAAAGACAATTAAGGTGGAAAAGAAATTATATATAATTTGATGGCAAGATAATCAATGAAAACAACGTGACAAAAACCAAGAAAAGGAAATAAAATGAATAATGTAAATTACTAAATATAATGGCATTATGATATGCAAAGTTAAAAAAAAAATAGACAAAAGCAAAACAATTTGAAGCAAATAAAAAGAAACTCACTCTTTACATTTTATATTTTCTCAAACAGAACTGATTTTCGCGCACATTTAAACGATAATTTTTCAATCAAATAAATTGTATTAATATGTTTAATATAATTTCAAACCAAATTTATTATATAACATTATTCTAGTATGAAACAACAGGCTGTGTGTGACATTTGATTTTGTACAACTCAACATACAAAACACGTTCTGGAAGCATTTTTTCCCACGGTCATATACTGAACATAGCACTGTGAATGCTCCCAATATATAAAGTAAAATTTAATGAAGTTAAACCTATATATGTTCGGAAACTTATTTCTATCTGGAGACATTGAAGAATTCATGTTATTTTATCCAATTTGCAAGAATATTTCATGCAATGCTATATCGTGTCTTTAGTTAACATCTAATTAGTCGATTTATTAAAAATACTCGTGATGCAATTTTTTTTTATTTCCCAATTTTTCAATGTAATAATTTATTAGCTAGCTCAGAGTTGTATACAAGGCGTGCTATTTATGTTTATGTTTTCTTCATGTTCTGAATAAAGTCAGTATAATTAGTGGGCTTAGGTATTGAGGCAGCCGACCATTCTCATTAAATATAGGGAATATCTTTATGGTATTGATTTTGTTGATGGGATTACCGGGGGTGACCATAGGGCTAGGGAATAAGGGCCGCATGTCCAATGCAGTCGCCATGAGGTGATTAAGTCAGAGATTTTATGTCACGTCCATTGGGAAAAGAAGAAAAAAAGTCCACCGAGATTTGAACCATGTTCTCCTGATGTTGAGATCGAAAAGTTTATCAACTAGACCACCAACTCTGACGAAAAATATTTAGTGCTTGATAGCTGGAAACACCATCTCATACAATGTCTTCTTCACTTAGAGTTGCTCTCTTTCCTTCTAAGTATAGCCATTGAACTGCCATAAGGAAGGTTCGCCACAGTAGATGTGGGGTGTTTCATAAACAATTTGGTCTGGAAGAAACACCTTAGAAAAGGACCGTTACGCGAAAAAAACATATTCTATTCGAGTTATCCCCAATACTGCTCCACCGTCAGGTCACGCATTTCTCGAAGCGTATGCTGAGTGGTTTACATATAAGGTTTTACTGTAGATGTCCCTGATTTTCCAGCTAGACATGCCTTAGCACCCTTTACTACACTCATCAAGCTCTAAACATATACCATGACTGCCTTCACCCCCCCCCCCCCCCCCCATCAATATCCTTCTCTTATTCTCATAAGAAATGATGAAAAAACTTGGCGGTGTACAAGAGCTTTATACACACATGGAAATCATAAGTGAAGAAGACTATATGCAGCCAGAGAATATATTCATTTACATGTGTTTTGTATTTTCTATTTTAATCTCGATGTAATATTGTGACAATTTATATAGCTATAAGGTTGTTCATTTGACATTCCAATGGAAGTGATTCGGTACCAATTACACATTCTCCATTTGAGAAAAATGTAAATGACTTCCAGATTTGTAGTCGTGGGAAGGCGGGTACATTAATTGCAACGAGGAAGAGTAATAGCAACGATCTTATTGTTGAGTAAACTGACAGTCTAGAATGTATCCAAGCTCTATGATTAGGATACTTTCAATAATGAAAAAGACAAATGAAGACATCTTTAAAAAAGCTAAATATTGGAAAGAACAGGCTCACAACCACTATTCAACAGAAGAAATTAAAATAATATGGTTTAAAAAAAACAGCGGGCTTGAAAGAACAATAATGAAAGAAATAGCTCTAGAAAAACGAGATAGGGGCAAACCAACACGAAGATGGTTTCAAGACATCATAGAGACCTTGAACATGATAACAACATTTGGTGACCTGGCTTAAAAGAGATTCTATCAGACATGCTCTGGTGAATTCAACGTTCTGCAAAGGGTATGTGACCTGATAGTTATAATCTTTGCTTAGCACACTTCTATATGGATCAGAAACTTGGACTTCCTATGAGGACAGGAGAGAAAGTTAAACAGTAGTTTTATGTGTGTTTAAAAAAAATAATGAACATCAAATGGCAGGACAAAGTATCCAACTATATCGTCTTGCAGCGAGCCATATTCCCATCCATCATGACAATAATTAGGAGTCGAAGATTAAAGTTCTTGGGTCACGTGAGAAGGATGAACAACAATCGTATTCCCAAAAAATCATTTTAATGTGGATAGCGGCGGAAAGAGACCATAGGGTGGACCAGCGCTGAGATACAAGGAGTCAGTAGTTGTAGTTAGTCGAAGGCCCGTTATTACTGGAAACGAATGAAAACCCATAATTGCTCAAGCGCCCGTGACAGTGGAATCATCTAAAAAAATCTATCTTAGAAACTATCTTTACGTCACATAGTACCATTGCTAGTGTATGACGGGGGGCAACGATAGAACCAGAGGGATAAAGGCCGCTTGGTCAAGCAGTCGCCACGACGTGTGAGACTCAAGATTTTTATTTCATCCCCGATAGAAAAAATCCTTTCTGTCTACCGCGGGCTTCGAACACCGAACGTCGGCTTTTCAGCCAGCGGAACAGTGGTTTTAGCCGCACGGCCACGCGCACCTCTGGAATCATATAAAAAAAACTATCTTAAATCATCAAGTGGAATCATCAGAAAATAAAACTCATCATTGAAGAATCCAAACAAAGAAAGGCAGCTGTGGTCTCTATCATAGCAGACACGGCATACACCAAAATATAAAGGCTTATCCGCACCGAAAGTGAACGCAGCTGAACAGTCCTACGTCATACGCTATCATCATTCATTGTAAGTGATCTGAATATCGAAAAACGATCCGGATTAAAAAACACAGCTCACGGTGTGCACAGAGCACTAAACTCAGTAGCTCCGGCAGCAAACCGGACTTGGAATATGAGGAAACTGAAACAAAGAAACACTTTCCAGGCAGAGGCTAAACGGTTCCTGCCGCTTATCCGCCATATTGAGGTATAAAAGCACGGCTACTATTAGAAAATTCTCCACCAGCGATAGAAGCTGGCATTATATCGTAGCACACGAAGAACAAATATAACAACAGATCGTAGCACACGAAGAGGAAACACTAAAACAGATCGTAGCACACGAAGAGGAAACATTAAAACAGATCGTAGCACACGAAGAGGAAACATTCAAACAGATCGTAGCACACGAAGAGGAAACATAACAACAGATCGTAGCACACGAAGAGGAAACATAACAACAGATCGTAGCACACAAAGAATAACATAACAGATCGTAGCACACGAAGAACATATATAAAACAGATCGTAGCACACGAAGAACATATATAAAACAGATCGTAGCACACGAAGAACAAATATAAAAACAGATCGTAGCACACGAAGAAGAAACATAGCAACATATCGTAGCACAAGAAGAGGAAACATAACAACAGATCGTAGCACACGAAGAATAAATATAAAAACAGATCGTAGCACACGAAGAACAAACATAAAAACAGATCGTAGCACACGAAGAAGAAAAATAAAAACACGGCAAATTAAAATTCAAGGAAGTGTCAAACTAAGAAGACAAAATGAGCATGACAAAGATGTTTTGACCAGGTACTACAAATGCACCTTTTTTATTCAACAGACGGATTTGCCTGTGTAATATTGACTTTCTCGCTTAGTCACGAAAAGAGCTGCTCCGTAAAACAGCATTCAGGACAAAACACTATTATATATAACTATAGGAAAGTAAAGTACCCCCTTCACGTCAAGTGGCATATAGGGAAATATGCTGTTTTTGACCCTATATTTTACAGACCTTCAGCACATGATTTTTGGGGTAATGTGGTCGGTATTACGCCCGTGTTGCTTTACTTTCCCAGAAAAAAATCCGGTACCCATTTAAGGCTGGGTGAACTCGGAAGCCGTCGGTTGGGATCTAACCCTACCCCTTGTCCTTTGTAGTCCAGCTCACTAACCACTGAGCTATCATGGCTCCCTAATATATAACTATACTACTAATAAATCATTATTACATGCTACAAACCGTGCGTCAAAACGCCAAAGGTAACATGTATGGTTTAACACTGTAACATTAAGGGAGCCACAATAGCTCAGTAGTTAGTAAACTGGACTAGAAAGGACAAGAGGTAGGGTTCGATCACAAACCGACGGCTTCCGGTTCACCCAGCCTTTAATGGATACCGAAGTTTTTTCCAGGGAAAGTAAACCGGCACGGGCGTAATACTGACCACATTACCCAAAAATCAAGTGCCGAAAGACAGTAAAATGTATGGTCACTAACACCATATTCCCTACGGTATATATATCCAAACAAGGAAGTGAGGCGGTACATTAAGTGACCATGCCTCGACTTTCTTGTTGGTCTCCATGGAAACTGTCTGCGTTAAGACGGGATGGCTAATATAGTCGAGTATGGCCGTGTTCCATGCAGTGATGGGGTTTAATGATATAGAAGATTTAGTATTGTATCAAATGAAAAGACGATTAGAGGCCACAGAGATGGGATTTCTCAGAAGAATGTTGAAAGTTCCCTGGACAGCTAAAAGGACCAATGAGGAAGTTCTCAAAGAGGCCAACATAAAAAGGGCGCTCTTAAAAAACATCAGAAAGAAGCAATCAACATTTTTCGGGCACATAATAAGAATATGAAATTTGGAATACTTGGTTACAACTGGCAAAATAAAAGGAAAGAGAGATCGGGGACGACAAAGAGAGAAAATACTGGATAGCTTGGTGTCATGGCATGGAAAACAGTCAACAACAGAACTGATACGATGCACTGTAGCTAGAAGATTGTGAATGGACATGATCACCTATGCCAACCGGTAAGGCACATGATGATGATGATGATGAGTATTGTATCTTCTGTAGGCAAGATCAGCTCCATCTTCCCCCAGCAGAACCAGTGACGTCAAGAAAGCCAATACAGCCCGCCACATGCCATATTGTGTCCAAGTGTTTCCGCTCGGTAACAACCAGGGACATTCAAGGCAACAGTCATGTGACATGTTGGATGATAATTAATCAACGTTTTAATGACGCAACTCATTTAGCATAAAATATACAGCAAATTGTACGTCTGAATAATTTAACGACAATATTTACCAAAACCTCACACACCAGGGCCGATTCAGTAATTGGCCGCTGTCCTTGCAACAGCCTTACACCTATAACCCTGTCATTAAACTATAATTTTAGTGTCGGCTTTTTTAAAATTCAATTACGACGAGATAGAATAACCATAAATGGAAATGCTCGAAACAATAACAATCTTGAAGTAATTGGGATCAATCGTCGCTAATGAAGGCTCAAGACCTGAAATGCTTTCCAGAAAAGCAAAAACCGTATTGGTCTTGACACAACTAAGCTCAATCTGAAAAGATAAAAATATTTGCTCGAAGATTCGATTGATGGGAATCTCCCTCGTCTCCACATTTCTATACACTTTCAAGACGTTTATTTTAATATCAGAACTACAGAAAATGCAAGCTATAGAAAAGAGAAACAATAATAGAAAATTTACTTAAATTAAAATAGAACCAGGCAGCAAATGTTTCCACAAAGACCTCTGCATGCACTGTGAAGACATAAGAATTCCATCTTGAATGACATTATATATCAGCATGTATTATAATGATATACAGTGTCCGAACAAAAATGTACCCTTTTCTTCTATTTTTATTCCACGCGACCAGTGTGTGCAGAGACTCGTAAGAAGCACCAATTGTAACTAAAGCAGAAAAGATGAAGCTGAAATAGCAGCTGTACTCATACAACACTGATTATCCAAGATAACGCCAACAAAGCAATATAAAGCATTTTGTTCTGTAGTATACACGTCGGGTATAGGAGAAAATGGACTATGAACTAATTATTTGCCGCGTCACGAAGGGCCATCCGCCTCATATTTAATATTTTGTAGGACAGGATAAAAATACATTGAGATTGGACATTACATTTGGAATAAAAACAATCTTCATATCGCATCAGAGGAACCAATAATAATGTATTGGAAAAGGTATTATTTTTCGGACCGTTGTATATATATATATATATATATATATATATATATATATATATATATATATGCAATCATGACTCAATCAGAGTAGGACTCCAGACTCTCGCTGTTTGAGCCTGTTAGATCCACTCCGCTTGAAAACCTGTTAAAACGTTGCACTGTGTTATGCGCCAGTGGCCCAGTGCATCCGATTTCAGCCAGTATTTTGTTCAGGTTTGCTTTCCTTAGCCTTTGATTGTCCCCAATCTTCCTGCAAGGCAGCAGATTATCTTTTCTGTAGGGGGATTCTGCCCTTAGATGGTCGGCCTTCCCAGGTTTACGAGCACCATCTGCCCGAGTCACTAGAGGTGACTAACACAGGCATGCGACTTGGAATATGAGGAAACTGCAACAAGGAACACTTTTCATGCACAGCCTCCAACTGTTCCCGCCGCCTATCCCCATATACCGGTAAGTCATGTTCTCTTGAAAATGATGATCGTCGTAGCACTTGATGATGTTAGGCCATCGTTGATGACTCCGATTCCGAACATATAGACACACAGTCAGACGTCAATTATCTCCGTAGCACATCAAACAGCGAACCGTAAGATTTGCGCACGGCCCGTTTAGGGAACCATTTACGATGACGTAGCACACACCAATGTCGCCGGACATTAATAATCTCGCTCCCTTTAGATTTCTGTCTGATTACTCTAGTGTAAGCAGCCCACGACGAAAAGAACACGAAGCAACTTCCCCAAAGAGACAAATCTGCGGCTGACGAAGTAGTTTACATTAATGTGTAACATGGAAATAACTTGCGTCAAAGAATTCCAATAACGGTCATGAACAGCACCGTCCAACGTGACGTACAGAGCAGACCAAGTCTAGACGGTGGAAGGTCTCGCTCACAACACTTGATCTGTCAAAAACGGAGTATTGTCGGCCTACGACCTCGCTTTTGCGACACAGATGTATTGAGTATATCATCATTTTGATTTTAACGCAGAAAAGTGCTAAGGAAATCCGAAATTGATCAAACCCTGGGTGCACTTTCGGCAGCGATCGAGAGGACGTGGACTAGATCCGCCATCTTGCAGAAGGAAGTCCATATATATATATATATATATATATATATATATATATATATATATATATATATATATATATACCAAGGACTTTTCTTAGCCTGTATGGTTCGGAGCAGGCACCGATAAACCTAACCTTAGAACTTTAATTGTCCAGATTCACATATTAAAAATAATTGGAAACTCTAATTGCTGTCATTTAAAATTAGTATGTTTTGATCGATTATAACCTCGTGTAAATGGAAGTGCACTAGACCCTCCGAGCAGTGGCGTAGCTAAAGGAAGTTTGGAAGGAGTGGGGGTCTTGCCCAGATGTGAAATTCTTCAGGACGCAAGATTGGAAGAACAAAAATAAATAATACATTTTTAAAAAATACCAGCTTAGAGAGTGAAAAACTTTTCTCCGAGCTCTGTCAACTTACGCTATGCCAGTGCTTCATAGGTCTTGTATATTATCATAATTTTCTTGCCATCGTGGATGGAATAATAGAATTCAGATGTGTGTGCGTGCGTGTGTGTGTGTGTGCGTGTGCGCGCGTGCCTGCCTGCCTGCGTGCGTGCGTGCGTGCGTGTGCGTGCGTCTGTTTGTATCTGTGTCTGTTTTCTTCATTTTCTTCCCATAAACCTGAAAGGTCGATGCGACACCACTGACAGACTTAGTCAATCGTCACCTTTCTCTCCAACTTCAAGCATTCTTTTGAACTCAAAGTGTAGGCTCGCCCATTCTTTGATGTTATCTTCCCATTCCTTTCTCAGCTACGTCTCTCTCTCTCTCTCTCTCTCTTTCCTTTCGCAGCTCCTGGCAGAAAGGTCCTTGCAGGGTCAAACGTTCGAAATAAGTTACAGAGCCGTTTCATTTTGCACTTCATTACAAAAAAAGTACGTCATGTACTCTGATTGTTTGCTGAAGTTTATATATTTTGCGACATATTTCTTTTTATTTATGTACACAATTCGACCTATCTAGGCAGCAAAATATCCAGGAATAAAAACATAACACCTGAAATCATGACTAGTATCAAATGCTTTCAACAAAATGACGAAGAGCCAAAGTTCTCAGTAAACAAACAAAACTTAAATTGTTAAACTCCTGTTTGATCATCATCATCATCAAGTACCGGGCCTGCTGGTGTAGGTGATCATGTCTCTCCACAACTTTCGATCTCGGCAGCTATTTATCATTTCTGTTGTTGACCTTCTGCCAAGCCATTGTCTTAAGCTGTCTGTTATTTTTTCTCTTTGATTCCCTCTATCTCTTCGCCCCTCAATTTTTCCAGTTGTTACAATATATTCCAGTTGTTCTCTTCTCATTACATGGCCAAAAAATGATGATTGTTTCTTCCTAATATTGGAAATTAGCTCTCTTTTTGCTTTGGCCACTTTCAGAAAGTTTTCAGTACTTTTCTTAGCTGTCCATGGTATTCTCAACATTCTTCGGTAAAACAACATTTCTACGGACTCCAGTAATTTTCTTGTCTATTGTCCTATTGTCTATGATTCACATCCATATATTAAGACTGGCTCTACATAACATTTAAGTACTCTTTTTATTGTTTCTATTGTCAAAAATGGATTGTATAGTATCTTAATGTTTGATACTAGTGTTCTAAGAATGGCAGTGTTGCTGTGAAATGTGGAGTATCGAACGACGCACGAAATATTTGCATAACTGTTCTAAAATAATGATAATGAGAGAGATAAAAACAAGTTGAAGAAAAGAGATAAGAATAATAATTTTAACAAATTAAATGAGAAAAAGAAGAAACACGGTATATTAAAATTACAGGGAAACATAAACGATGAAAGAGAAACAGGGGATGAGGAAACAAAGAAAAGAATTTAATGAAATTAACATAGAAATAAATTATGAGATGGGAGAATAAAAGAAGAAAGAAGAAGAAGAAATAATAACAACAGACATAACAAAACAGAAAATTATATTTCACAATTTCGTGCCATATTTCCACCTTAAGTATGTTTTTTTTTCTTCCGCGCAATAATTACTGAAATTTCAAGTAACCAAAACTCACAGCAGCTAATAGTTCGTCTTTAAATAGAAAATGAAGGAAATAATTGAGGTTTAACTACAGTAATAAGCCAACAGGGCCCCTAAGTAGCTAGACTTAATCAATGAGCAGACAAAATAAAGCGGGTCGGTCAAGAATGATGATTCGCGTTTGTGGATTTGAAATTAGATTTTAATAAATTTAGACAATATGGCGTCGGCTTGTATAAAGGATATTTGTTTTTCTCTAAGAAAATGTTTTCAGATATTTTTTATTTAAAAAAAAAAAAACATATCAAGACAGTGTTTTAATATTTTCTGACGCCAAAAGTACTTAAACTGTTGATTCAATTTGTAAATCAATTCAGAGGAAGAGGTATGTTTACAGCACTCGGAAAAAATGATGAATAATCAACAACAGAAAAAAAATATGGACCAAAGCAGGATCGAACCCGTACTCATAAACATTCAACACATTTGATCCTGCTTTGGTCCATATTTTTTTTGTTGTTGATTATTTGTCATTTTTTCCGAGTGCTGTAAACATACCTCTTCCTCTGAATTGATTCGCTGATTATCGCCTCGGAAGTTTCCCTCTATGATAATATTCATTTATTATTTTTTGTCTCCTGATTCAATTTGTACCTTGAGGACACGCTCTGGAAGCTTCATTTCGCAATGATAACATTAAGAATGGAAAAAGAGGCATGAGAAAAAGTATCAAGTGTGGCCGCTGAAGTAAGGCGGCAAATTAGAGGGAATGAGAGATTGCGGACGATAAAGAGTCAAGATAATAGATAGCTTGGTATCGTGCACCATAAACAGTCAACAATAGAAATAAAACAATACACTAAGGACAGAGAAATATTGAAGGAAATGATGGCCAACATCAACCGCTATGGCACATGATGAAGTATCAATGAACATGCAGACACAAGTTTGGGATGAAATCAACCACCCTCTTGATATCTTCTGCGTGACCAAGGGAAACATCTCTCACGTGACAATCAACTTATTTCACAGACATCTATATTTCATTGCTTCAATAAATCATGCATTGGTCATTGTCAGCTATCTCTGGCATTTGTTTTGTTTCTCAATCCACCAATCAGCTCCCTCATTATATCGAGGTTGTTTATTGATGGATAGTTAGCATACATATGTTTCTAAAACAGTATGTTATTGTTTATCTTCGGATATCCCCGGCATACTAGTTTCTACATTCTAAAGCCGTTAAAAATGATATACAGAGAATGTAATTAAAGAAAATAAAAGTAGACAAGCATCATTTGTTCAACACTGCTACAGCTTGTGTATCCTGACTGGTCTATGGGAACTCAGCTAAACTCTCGATGCAGTTATCTACAACATTGAGAGGATGAACTCCCATGGTATATGGTGGATAGGCGACAGGAACCATTGAAGGCTATGTCTGAAAAGTGTTCCTTCTTGCAGTTTCCTCATATTCCAAGTCCGACTTGTTGCAAGAGCTACTGAGTTAAGTGCTCTGTGCACACCGTGAGCTGTGTGTCTCATCCGTTTTGATCCTGCTTTGATATCCGGCTTGTTTACGATGAATGATGATATCGTATGACAGGGAACAGTTGGCTGTGTTCACTTTCTGCGCGGTTTCGCCTTATGTCTTTTGGCGTATGCTGAGACTGTTACGATAGGGACTACAGTTACCTTTCTTTGTTTGGGAGATGAGTTAGTAATTCGGATGATTCCACTGGCACGGGTGGTTGGGCAATTATGGATTTTAATTCGTTTGCTGTGATACCGAGGTCTTCCATAACCAATAACCAATTGAGAGGATCATGTGTGAAGTTTGTTCAAGAACTAACTCAAATGTAGAATGCAGGTTTAAAAAGTTACTGTCGGTTTGTTGACTTTGTCAGAATTATCTAACCTACAAGAGGTTAATTAATAATGCTACCATGTTCAAACTTATTGACTTATTGTTCTTAATTGAACTTTGTCAAAATGTCAACAAATATATAGAGAAAACTTTGCTGTTCATATAACATGTACGTCTTTGGGCGTTTCGTAAACGTTTTCTATCTTTCTCTGCCTAGCACCGATACATTCCTCAAAGATACATGTCTGAAAACGGTGGCACATCTCGTCGGCTCATTGATTTTCCTGCCTACTCTTATCCCTTTTCTCTTCAATATTATTTTCTCAACACCATTTTGTGATCTGATGCGTCCAAAACACGTTTCCATCGTGGAATTGGTATCAAAAGCCACTTCTCACACGTAATCCCCTAATGATGCACATCTTAGTCTTCGTAATCATCATCCGATGATCACTATAATATTCTTCTGTAGTATCTCATTTGAAATGCGGAATTTCTCTCTTCGCCGGGTTTGGTTTTAGGGAAATCATCCTATAACAGGAAAGTATCATTAGTGGCGCACAATTCTATATAGATACAGTACTTTAGATTTTCAGAAACCTTTATCAGGAGGTGAGGATTTAAAGAAAGAAATTACCGCGTGGGAAATTTTTGAAAAAAAAAATAAATATTTTGCTATACACCCTGACTGTCAACTCAAAAAATAGGGCCAATTGTCAACTTTACTGTGGGAACACGATAGACTTTAGGGTTTCCTGTGCAGTATTTACCGTTTAGCGTGTATTCACGCTTGCTAGTCTCGCGCTGCTAGGGTCTACACATCTTCCGACTAAAGCAAAAAGATAGATAATTTGGTGAATGAATGGAAAACTAAGATGCGGGCTGGGTAATATTGAAGTACCACATCGGTCTGTGGACAGGAATAATTCGGGTTCAAAGTTCACCAGTGACGATGGTGATTTGTCAAAAATAAGGAAAAAACTGTCAGTATTTTGCTCGTGACGTTACCCGTCTTTGATCTCTTGGGTAGTGAAATCCGATGTCTAGCTCTCCCAGTAAGATCAAAACAGAAGGCAACGTGTGCACTTGCACACGTTAACTCTTTCCGTACGGAAGCTTGTGATCGATGCAAGGAAGAGATTTCGGGGACACAATTTTTCATGCTTTAAGAATCAATCTACATATCTATATATTGATTTGTGTGTGCTACGTCATCGTAATGTCTCATCGTACATCCCTAGATCGGCCGTACGATAATCTTACGGTCTGTTGTTTGATGTGTGACAGGGATAATCTGGCGGCTAACTGTGTGTCTATATGTTTGGAATTGGAGTCAACAACGATGGCCTAACATCATCAAGCGCTATACAATTTTTTTTAAAAAATACGACGATCATCATTTTCAAAAGGACGTGAACTTCCGGTATATTGTGGTAGGCGGCGGGAACAATTGAAGGCTATGCATGAAAAGTGTTCCTTGCTGCAGTCTACTCATATTCCAAGTCCGGCTTTTGTTGCAGAAGCAACTGAGTTAAGTGCTCTGTGCACACCGTGAGCTGTGTGTCTCATCCGTTTTGATCATGTTTCGATTTTACAATTGTTTACGATCAATGATGATATTGTATGACAGGGAACAGTTGACTGTGTTCACTTTCTGCGCGGTTTCGCCTTATGTCTTTTGGCGTGTGCTGAGACTGCTACGATGGGGTCTACAGTTACCTTCGTTGTTTGGGAGATGAGATATTAATTCGGATGATTACACTGGCACGCTTGTGTTGAGCAATTATAGATTTTAATTCCTTTGCAGTGATACCGGTGTCATTCATAACCAAATAACCAAATCTATATATATCTAACGTGTAACATATTATATATGCATTTTTAGATAATTGAACAAGGTATTAGACTTCGTCGTAACCAAGAAGATATAATACATGTACTAAGAATATGGTTTGATAAAGTTTCACGCTAATCAATTTGCAAATTAACTGTCATCAATAGCCAGCAAAATTGGGCTTGAGATCAATCATGAAAAGACTAAAGTCATGAAAAGCTTAATTCCAACAGAACACAAAATATACATGGAAAACAAACCAGTAGAAGAGATCGATCACTTTATCTATCTTGGAAGTCACATTGATCGAGAAGGAGATACAAGCAAAGAAATTAGAATCAGAATGGCTAAAGCAGCAATGTCTTTCAGAAGCCTTGAAAAGTTGTGGAAATAAACTCATCAGCACAAAGACAAAACTTAGACTACTCAAATCAAATGTACTGCCAACCATTACGTATGCGTGTGAAAGCTGGAAAACAACAAGAGATAGAAACAAAGTTGAACGCATTCGAAAATAGATGTCTAAGGAAAATACTTGGTATAACGTGTAACGAATTCAAAACAAATGAGGAAATTAGAGAAATCGCCAATCAACCACTAATATCTTCAGTAATAAAGAAAAGACGATGGTCATATGTTGAACATGTGATGAGAAGAGATAATAACCGAATAGCAAAGCAAGCCATCACGTGGGAAACAACAGGTAAGAGAAAAAGAAGAAGACCCAGATAGACGCTGAGAAGAACATTGATGAGAGAGGGAAGAGCAGCAGGAATCGGCTCCCTCAATGAGATAGAGTTGCTTGCACAGAACAGAACAAAAATTCAGATGAAGGAGTATCTTGGTCTACGCCCTATGGGCCGGCTTCGGCTCGAAAGACCAATAGATAGATAGATAATCAGTTTGAGAGTGACGCACTATGCGGCGAAACGTACACGGCCGAAATCAGCATGGCGCACAGAGCGTCGAAACGTACGGAAAGAGTTAAGAAACTTTTGGCAGTTAAAACCGAAAAGAGTAGACCATACTTTTAAAACTGTCCGGGCAATATTGTCAACAAAAAACTATCCAAACCGTCAATACAAGACCGCGCTAACGGAGTACGTGGACGTGGGTCAGGGTTCTCGATGGGGATATCGGGGCGTCTATGAGATCGTCCGGTGTGCGGTGGTGATGATCCCAACAACTAAAGATCTTGGCCTCACCAGCAAAGAGTTGAAGCTGTAGTCAATGATAAATGTTTATGTTAAATGCACATACTAAAAGTACAAGGAACATAATAAAATAGGTCAATGAATTCAAATACACACGGATAGTTTTAGCTCCAGATAATAGATGTACAAAAGAGATGAGGTGCTAAATTGATCATGCGAAGGCTATATTACATGAAAAATAAATATAATTTAGACGACTCAATTTTTACAAAGAAGAAAAGAAAGAAAAACAAGTTGTTCAATGTAACGAGGGGCTAGTTTTGACATTTAAGAGTGAGTCATCAACAATCAGAAAAGAGGCAAGAAAATTGATGACCTCAGAAATAAACTTTTTACAACAGGAAATTGAGATAGACAACTACCACGTAATCATGATATACAGCGAACTTGAAGTTGAAGGTCAGTATGTTGTTCTTCCACTCTCCTTTCCAACGTCGAAAACGTTGTATTGCAAATGTGAACCTACAAAACTCCAAGAGTTAAAATTCAAAGCTATATACATATCATCATCATCACATGCCATACCGGTTGGGGTAGGTGATCATGTCCCTCCACGATCTTCTATCTACAGTGCATCGTATCAGTTCTGTTGTTGACTGTTTTCCATGCCATGACACCAAGCTATCCAGTATTTTCTCTCTTTGTCGTCCGCGATCTCTCTTTCCTTTTATTTTGCCAGTTGTAACCAAGTATTCCAAATTTCCTCTTCTCATGATATGCCCGAAAAATGTTGATTGCTTCTTTCTGATGTTTTTTAAGAGCTCCCTTTTTGTGTTGGCCTCTTTGCGAATTTCCTCATTGGTCTTTTTAGTTGTCCAGGGAACTTTCAACATTCTTCTGAGAAATCCCATCTCTGTGGCTTATAATCGTCTTTTCATTTGTTTGTCTACTGTCCATGATTCGCTTCCATAGGTCAGAATTGGCTCTATATAGCACCGATGAACTCTCTTTCTCATTTCTGTTGACATAGATTTGTTGCATAAGATATTTTTCATTTTCTGAAATGCTATTTTGGCCTGAGCTATTCTGCTTTTTATTTCGGTGGTTCATCTTCCATCCGATTTTATTATTGTGCCCAAGTATTTGACGTTTTGCACTTGTTTCAAATTTGTCCTGTTTATTTTTATGCTGTATGCTGGTGATGATTGTTTTTTCGATATGACCATTACTTCTGTTTTCTTACTATTCATACAGAGACCTTTCTTGTTGCTTTCTTTTACTATTATGTCTATCATTTCTTGTAGTTTATTCTCTGTCTCTGCTATTAAGACTGTGTCATCCGCATATCGCAAATTATTTATGTTGTGACCGTTGACTTCAATTCCTTTTTTGTCTACTATTGATCTCATAATATGTTCGCTGTAAAGTGAAAATAAATCCGGTGACAGAACACAGCCTTGTCTGACTCCTTGTTTTATATATTGGAATTGTCCTGTTTGGTTGTTTATTCGTATAGCTGCTGTTTGTTGTCAGTACATGTTTTTTATGATTCGCAGATCCTTGCCATCAATGTTTAATTTCTCTATCATATTGATAATTTCCACATGCTTTACTTTGTCAAATGCTTTCGTGTTGTCTGTAAAGCACACATATATATCTTTCTTTACCTCTATAGATCTTTCTATCAATGCTCTTAAGATTTATATTGCATTATTGGTGCCCTTTCCTTCCACAAATCCACATTTGTCCTCACTTATTTCTGGTTTTATTTTGTTCTTAACACGTCTCATGATTATTCTTAGTTATATTTTAGTCATATGGCTCATGAGACTAATAGTGCGATGGTCTTCACAGTCAGTGGCTCCTGACTTCTTCGGTATGGCTACATTTATCTCTTCGATTGTTATATTGTCAGGATCTGGAGCTTTGCCTTTGATGTGTTGAATTGCGTCCTCCACTTCACTCTGCATTATTGGTGGTCCTGTGTCTTCATTTGAATTGTTTAATTCTGGTCTTTCATCATCATAGAATTGACTGATATATTCTGTCCATCTTTCCATTGTCTTCTCCTGTCCCATTATTATATTTCCTTCCTTTGATTTCACACATCCTGAAACTTTGACTTCTTTTCTTCCTGTTAATTCATTTAACTGATTGTGCATACATTTTGAGTCTTTCTTTTGCTGTTTTTCCATTTCTTCACATTTCTGTTTTAACCATCCTTCCTTTGCTTCACTGCACTTGTTTTGGATCTCTTTGTGCAATATTTTGTATGTCCGTTCTTCTTTCTTATGTTTTCTTCTTTCGTCCATTAGTTGTAATATTTCTTCTGTCATCCATTTCTTTTTGTTGATTCTTTTAGTCACTGGTATTACTTCTTTTGATGTTTGTTGAATCGATTGTTTGAGCATTTCCCACTGCTCCTGGATGTCCTGTATTTTCTCAATAGCATTATATCTATTTTGTACTATCGTACTGTACTTATTACTCATCTTTTTATCTACTCTTAGCATATCTTGTTCTAATTTTATATTTCTTGGTGATTTCTATGCCTTCCGCAGGTTTTTTTCTTATCTTTCCAACTACTGGTACATGGTCACTATTGCAATATGCTCCTGGCCTTGTTTTAACCGATGTTAACCCATTCCTGAATCTTCTCTGTACCAGTATAAAATCAATTTGATTGTGTACTTTTTTTGTCTGGGCTTTGCCATATCCATTGTCGCCTAGGGCGTTGCTTGAACCAGGTGTTACCTATAATCATTTCATGTATCTTTGCCCAATTTATCCCCTCTATCTTTCATCTCTCCAAGGCCATGCCCCCCAGTCACATTTTGCACTTTAGCGGTTCCTACCTTTGCATCGAAATCCCCTAATATAAAAGTTATTTCTTGGGGTTTACACTGTTCCATGGCCGCCTCTAGCTCCTCGTAAAAAGTGTCAATGTCTTCTTCTTCGCTATTACTTGTTGGTGCATAAACTTGGATTATGTTGATATCCATTGGTCTGTTACTCAATTTTACTAGCAGAATTTTGTCTGATATTGGCCAAAATCCTTTCACTGTTTTACTTCTTTCTCTATCTAACATGATGCCTACTCCTCTTTCGTGTGTGGTTCCCCCAGAGTAAATTACATTTCCACTGTCGTATTGTAATAATACTGCTCCTTTCCATCTCATTTCACATAGTCCCAAGATGTTCCATTTCATTCTCTTCATTATATATATATATATATATATATATATATGTATGTATTTTGGAGACAAATGAGAGATTAGACCAGGAATATGCATAAATATCAAGCTAAAGAAAATATCTATATATAAACCTGCCGTCATCTATTAGATATTATTTATCATGCATGGGTCTGGCCTCAAGGTCAGATATGTTGATTATTTTAATCTATTGCCAGAAAACATCTTTTATTTTCATTAAAGATGGCTTCATGTATTGTTCGATTACACTTCTTTGATGTTTCTTGTACACAGAACTTATTTCTTGGAATCTATTTTGCTTAAAATTATGACTTTAGCCATTTTCATCTGTCTTTTAATGGCATTATGCTTCATTGTCCTTTTCATCTTTTAACACAATCCATAAAATGATATTGGTTTTATGTACAATAATAAATTATTTTATACCTTCTAAAGCCAGACGCTGCTTTGATATTATATCTCGCTCTTTCTAGAAGCTTCGTTTACAGTTGCATTCTCTTTGACTCCTATTTGGCTTTGTAGTAAAACTAATTACTGCACGGCTGAGTCTTGTGTACATGACACGGTCATGACGACCTCAGATAACTAACATGAAATACCCATGCAGAAACATGAAACTACAAATTGACATATTTAGATTAAGACCACTTCTCAAACATAAATCTTCTACAAGGTCAATAGCATGTGCAGGACAACATTCAGGCAATCATTTGGCTACACAATCGCGCATTAGAATTCTCACAGCAGCCATCAATGAGAGCACTTTTGTGAGAAATGGCTAGAATAAGCTGCAAATAATAGAATATAGAACGAACATAAATGATTGAGAAAGGAGCTCATAAAATCTGAAACATTACTGGACATTTACTTGTAAAAGGAAGATAGGCTTATCCTCATGGAAATAGAAGAGCTCTTCAGTGTAGCGTGTAGAGCGGATCTTTCTTTTACGACCACAATAACAATTATTTAAAATAACATGTAAAACAAGCAGTTCAGTTTTTGAACGGAATAATTAAGAGCACTTTTGTTTGATAATAAAATGACATGAATGTTATTTACCGATTTCTTGAAAGATAAATGTAACAAGATTGAAGAAGACAGGAAAAGGGAGAGAGAGAGGGAGAAGGAGGGAGAAAAATAGAGAAGATGAGATGAATGTAGAGAAGGTGGACAGTAAGAAATAAGCTGAAGGAAAATTATCATCATCAACATTATCAATAAGTATTTTGCCCACCGACGCAGGTAACCTTTTTCGTTGTGAAACTCTGTATTTTTACAAACTGTTTATCATTTCTGTTAATGACTTCTTATGAAACTATTATTCTTACTGCGAATGTTCTTTTTCTACCTCTGCAGCTGTTTATGTTGTTACCACTTATCAAACTATTATTCTTACTGCGAATGTTCTTTTTCTACCTCTGCAGCTGTTTATGTTGTTACCTCTTATCACACTAGTATATTTACTGTGACTGTTCTCATTCTACCTCTGTAGTTGTTTATCATTTCTGTTGTTTACTTTTTATCTGACTTATCTTTACTGTGTCTGTTCTCTTTCTTACCTGTGCAAACTGCTGAAGTGATTATAATTTATTTTTTTTTACTTCAGACCAAACTATTATCTTAAATAACCTAGTATCTATGTTCTCTACCTCTTCATCAATCAAGTTTTCAAGCTGTCAAATTCCCATCTATTTCCGCCTCAGTACACGGAAAGTCAAAATGAAGTGTTCCCTTTTGATGTTGGAAATTATATTTTTTTTCCTTGCTTAGGGCTCGTTTAGAGTGTCCTAATTACTCCGTTAAGCTGTGCATTGTATTTTCATCATTCATGTTTCGATTTATCGAGTTATTTCTGGGTTACCATCATTACACTCCGAACATGTCGATATGTGCTCAGATTCTCACCTCAGCATATCACATAGCGTCCAACAACTGACGACTCCAGCTCTGATTATTATATAAAAACCATATCTATTTTGCCTTCGACAGTTTTATTGCATTATGTCCCCTTGTCCAGTATTTACCTCCATGTTAATGAAGTAGAAACAAGAAAATGCAAGGGGAAAAAAAGAAATGTAAGACAAGAAGAAATAACAACCAGAACAGGATGAAGAAAAGTGAAGAACTAGAATAAAAATGAAAGATGTCGAAAAAAATGTAAAGTAAAAAAAAAAATGTAAGAAAACAGATAGTAAAGAATACATAATAGGAAGAAAGGAAATAGAAGAATAAATGTAAAGAAGATGTGAGAGGATGGATAAACTGTAATATAGAAGACGAACTTAACATGATTTTTTTAGTTTAAAGCAAATATTTATTTGTTGATACAAATATGTATTGATGAAAGTTTAATAGTCAGTGCTCATAACTAAACATTCAAAGATGGGCAAAAATCTGAGAGTTTTGGGGGATGTAATATCCTATTTGTTTCCATCAAAGTTTACAACATTTTGAGATACGGCGTCTGGTAATCATTTTAAATGTATAATAGAAGAGGTATGCTATGTGTATTTTATGTACATGGTAATATACAAATAAAGCAAATCAACTAAAATGTCAGTGACAAACAACTGTGATAGATAAAAGGATGGCGTGTTCGACGCACCATGCGCCATGCCGATTTCGATCATGTACGTTTAGCCGCACAGTGCGTCACTCTCAATTTGATTAGTGTAAACTGTCATCAAACTATATTCCTTTTACATGTCTTGTATAATCTTGGTATTTGTGAAATCTAATTCCTTGTTTAATCGTCTAAAAATTCATATATAGTTATTTAAGTGTTAGATAACATACACGTGTAGATTAATATTTAAAAACATGAACAATTTTGTCTTTGAAATCTCTACCGCTAAATTGATAAAATACCTTCCGTACTGAAAGAGATAAGGAATTGAGAGAGCATTACTTCAATTGGAGCAAGCATTAGAAATGGACTAATACAGACAATAATACATAGATCAGGATGAAAAATGTTGCTGGAAAGGGGGGTTTAATGTACGGGAATGTCACGCCTGCAGTGACGTCAATCATACCGACAAAAGTAGCGATCTTTATTGGCGATTTTATGTGACCTGGAGGTTTTATTTGGATTTCAAAAGATGGCTTCTAAGTTGAACCTCAGTCATTATCCACTAAAACCCGCGAGCTAAACACAGTCACTCAAAGTGTGTGACGTTTTCAGCGATGTTAGCTGGGGCGATTGTGGGCAAAAAGACGTCACCATTCTAAGCTCGACTACCTGAAGACGTCACTAAGATGAGAAAAAGGTGAAAAAGGGGGGGGGGGCGACGAAAGGCTTGAAGATTATGTTTATGGTCAACATCAGAAGACAAATAAAAAAATGGAGTAAACAAAAATATGGAATGAAACTAACGAAAATATAGTACTTTAGCAGTGATAGTCTCTCTAAGTTCTTACAGCTATTCAGTTCAGAGATTATTCACAAAGGCATGTAAGATTAAAGAAAGCCAAGAAAAGTGTAAGGTCATTAGAATATAGTATGTGCAATACACTTATAAATATAACAATTTAAACAATATGGAAATTGGAGATAATAACGTCAGATCAAGATGGAATTATAGATTACTGACAGACATGCCGATAGCGCAAACGATGTTTGTAATCTGTCAAAGTCAATATCCAACGCAAAACAAACCAAAACATAGAATACACTATCAATTAAAATGGCTACATAATAAATATGAAAAAAATACACAGAAAAAAAACGAGGCTAACAGGGCAACATGTTTATAAATTATGAGGAAACTTCCAAAAATTATTAAGACATTATTTGAGAGGGGGGAAGAAAAGGGGGGGGGGGTGGGAGGGGGAAGACGCTCAACAGCATCTGAGCAGCGATTGGTCAGAGATTCACAGCTGACTAGTGCCTCAAAATGAGCGAGACGACAGTCAGTCCTGCTCCAGACCTTTCTCCATTTCCAAGTGGTGTCCCTGATGACATGACTAACCAGCCTGAGCATGTGTGTAAGGGATCCAAGTAGGAAGGCAACACGGTACTCAAAATAGTCATGTCGAAGACGGATTTGTCGAAGCGAAAGGCACAGATATCGCATCTCTACCGTAGCCAAGTGACACAACGCATCCACGCCCACTCGACGCTCTCTTAAGGGCGGACGATGATAAGGAGTAATCGTCGGGGGGGGGAGGCTGTTGAAGAAAATGTATTCCACGCTGAAGATTTTTCAGACTGGAAGCATATTTATTTAGTTTTCTCTTAACCGGTGACGTAATAACATATGTATCACAGCTTCTATAGATTTCATGTCTACCACAACATTCCACCCACAAGCAACTGTTGATGTTTCCTTGTAGTTTCCAGACTAAGCAATTTTCATTGCAATGAATCCCACTGGTTTCCTTAATGCATACGTTAACCAATAATACGGTATCAAGCTCATTTCTCATAATATTCTTCAAATTTATTTTATTCCTTAAATGAGTTTCCAGATTTAGTATCAATTAATGAATGCCTTCATGGCACCAAAAATGTCAGTTTTTATGCAAAAATTCATGATCAAAGCTCATTAGATTTAGGCTAATACTGTTCAATTCCGTTTCCTCCTTCCCAGCTAATTCGTTCATTTTTAATCGTTTTCAGCTGAGCAAATTAGCGATTAATACTAAATTTGCTTCCAAAATGGAAAGCATTTGGCAATTGGAAGGTTCATATGGAGGGTTACTAGGATATGCCATTTATCATTATCACCATTATAACCATTGCCCTGCCAATCATCATTATCATTATTCATTTAACTGAAGACTGGATAAAATGTCCAACATTTCTTAAACCATGGTAACTATGTTAAACTGACTTTTCCACTTCTTTACGTCTTCCTTTTCCAAAGGATTATGTAGACTAGAGACACGACGCCAGCCTCTAGACAGGAAGGACCCTGGTTCAAACCCTACCACAATTAATCCGTGGTTTCTTCCTGATGTTACCTTTCCGTGGTCTCTGGGTAGTGAGGCCGATGTCTAGCCTTCTCTGGGTAGTGAGGTCCGATGTCTAGCCTTCTCTGGGTAGTGAGATCCGATGTATAGCCCTCTCTGGGTAATGAGGTCCGATGTCTAGCCATCTCTGGGTAGTGAGGTCCGATGTCTAGCCTTCTCTGGGTAGTGAGGTCCGATGTCTAGCCTTCTCTGGGTAGTGAGGTCCGATGTCTAGCCTTCTCTGGTAAATGAGGCCCGATGTCTAGCCCTCTCTGGGTAGTGAGGTCCGATGTCTAGCCTTCTCTGGGTAGTGAGATCCGATGTATAGCCCTCTCTGGGTAGTGAGGTCCGATGTCTAGCCTTCTCTGGGTAGTGAGGTCCGATGTCTAGCCTTCTCTGGGAAGTGAGATCCGATGTATAGCCCTCTCTGGGTAATGAGGTCCAATGTCTAGCCATCTCTGGGTAGTGAGGTCCGATGTCTAGCCTTCTCTGGGTAGTGAGGTCCGATGTCCCTATCAGGATAAGGGCAATAAATAGAAGTCTCGTGTGCACTCAATGCACGTTAAATACATTTGGCAGTTAAAATTCGAAAATATTGACAATAGATTTTGCCGCTTCCCAGGCAAAATTTTCGGTAAAAACATATCCATACCATTGAAACCAGGCTATAGTACGGAGTTCGTACACGTAGGTCAGGTTTCTCCTCTGATTTTCTCGAGGGGGATATTGGGGCACCTATGGATGCATCCAGTGTGCAGTGACGATGATAGTAATGGTTAATACAAACAAACATCGTGTATTGAAAGATTATGTTATATAGTATGTCTGTTGCCAGTTCACTCTTCTAAGTATTTTCCCTTAGAACTATCATCTGTGTATATTTCATGGACGACTTCTTGTATCTAGCACTCTTTTATATGTTTCATCGTTCTCCTCTATTATACATCTTTTTTTGCTTCGTTTATGTCGTGGTCTGGTCTTTATAGTTTCAGATTCCACGAATTTCTTTATCTTTATGGTTCTACGTCCTTTAAACATGTTTCTCTTTGTCGTCTTGTTTCTACATCCCTTTAGTATGTTTCTCTTTGACTTCCTGATTCGATCCTTCCTCTTTCTAGCTGTTCTTGCAATTATCTTCCAGTTTTCTTCTACTTTTAGCTTTTTTGATCTATGAAGCTATTACCTCTAGCTTCTTTTCTCTATCTCTATCTAATTTGTATTAAAAGAAAAAGTAAACCAGAATTCCTCACACATTAGAATTAATAAAATATTACAAATCTCCACCTAGGTTAATCATGTACTGGAGACACGAAATACATCACAACAGGGAATCTGCGCATTTAAATCAGAAAATAGTAAATATATATCTTATCAACCTGCCTTTGTTATACATTCAAGACAGCCAATAAGAAAACGTGACATTTCTACTTCTAGAAAGAACGCCAGTTGTAGATAGGCTATCTTCATTAGCAGAAACGTGGATTAATCACGATCACCCCAACCAGTGATATAAATAAATCAATCAATCAAATGTGCACGCTTATGATGATTCGATTCATGACCAGACCACATAAAGAAAGTCATGTTCTAGAATTGTCTTCACAAACTCAACAGTTTACCAATCGTAATTTGTTCTACTGTGCTGACCTGTTCAGAAATATCGTCGGATATCACGTACACGGTTGAACCAATTTGAGTTAAAGTTGTTGACGTTTATATTTTACACATTTTTATTTAAAAAGATGACGTAGACAGTGCTACTGCGGCCTCGCAGACACGCTCGGGGCAGTAAAACGCTAAGGGAGGGTTCCATTCTGTTTTGTTTTGTTTTCAGCGTTCGCCAGTTACTTGAGGGTGGATGCGGTGCTTTGCAAAGCAAAGCCACGATATCTGTATTTTTAGGCCCGAAACATCCGTCTTTGGCATTGGTAGGTTTGTTTAACAATTTTTGCAGGGGCAGCGCCCATTTTTGTGTTATTCTTTTCGTCTTTCTCCAATAAGATTTCTCACGTTTACAAACGGGGCTTCCTGTTTTCCGCCGTTTTCCGAGAGCGCTAGATATTGATATTATACAGAGACAAGGGAAGGGTAAACAAAATAAGGAAACCACGGGTTCGAAGTGAAAATTTCCCACTGCCTGTGGTGGCATTAGAGGCCTGTCCAGATATCGAGGCCTTACCAGTACACCTCAGGGTCCTCTAAATGAAATCAACCCCAGTGCTTTGTGGGTGGCATTTTTTTAATCAACGACTAGTCAATCGCAAATAAAACCGACGGGAGGCAAAGTCAAGCACCAAATGTACAATCATGGATATCATGAGTTACCTCAAATTTATAATATCAGAAATGTGTGTAGCGAGACATGATCACCTACGCCAGCAGGTAAGGTTTTTGATGATGATGTTGATGATGATGATGATGATGATGATGATGGGGATGTTGAAAGAGAAAACATTATTTGTTCAATATCAGAAATGGACAAATTCAAGATTATTTTTTTTCATCATGAGAAATACAATTTTAAAATGCTAGTACAACAATTATAAAGAAATTGAAACATTTTAACATTTTTATTTTATAACGAGACAGAACTGTCCCAACAAAAATCTCGGATAAAAACATAGAAAAAAAGAGAAGGATCAGCAATGTTTTTTTCCCCCCAAATTTACCTGAAGACTGTAAACGATTTACAACTATAACACAACAGGTTGGCTAGCTGTGCTGTTGTTGAAGATGGTCAACCACTGGATCGGGCTGACATCATCAATGCCCTCCAGGAAGTGGGAAGGACACAGGACTTCGATAACCATGAGTCCACGTCACTCACTCAGATGAAAGAGATGGGAGTTAAGATGGACACAACCAGAAGCGAGAAACTTAGTGGGCGTGTTAGAAGACAAATCAACCAACATAGAACTGGAGTCGTCAGTCGCTGGATACTTCGAGACTTGCTGAAGAAGGGATCTGAGCACCTATGGACATGTTCGGAGTACAATGACGATAACCCGCTAATAACTCAATAACTAGAATACATTTAGATAGAAGCGAGCTGCATTACACCGAGTAATTTGTACGTGTTATGGTCCTTGAGGTAATTAATTCATGCATTATTTTGAAAGATAAAATATATTATCAAAACTAAGAAACTTAAACAGAAATAGTGTATAGTTATACAACCGTCGGCATCGGCACAACATGATTATTGCTTGCAGTGAGACTAGAAATCTTGAATGCGATTAAGAAACGTGGGTTGGCAATATTTCGACGATCCAACCTTGCTCATGGCGTCCTACACGATACGGTAAATGGGGATAAAATGTGGACGAAAAAAGCCAATATCGGAAGACAAGGGATTGATAATCTTCATCCCAACGGTGTGCTACCAATGTCAGTCCTGGACGCAAAAACATTTAAAAAAATAACTTCAACCGAGATTAAATTTGTTAGATAAATGACAGGATAAGAGAGATAAGATCAGAAATGAAAAATTGAGAAAAAAGCTTGGAATAACACCCGGCATATAATATAAAAAGAAACAATAGATACAATGGTTTGACCACGTGTTAAGGTAGAAAGATCAAAACACAACACAACGAGCCTTCAATAAACGTTGCGAGAACATCAGACCCAGGGACCGACCACAAAAAAAGATTGATTTACGGAATATTAGAAACACTATGAAACATAACAGCAGCAGAGTCGAACGGAAGAGAAAAAGACCGCAAATTATATCTCCCCTCGACGCTGAAAGGCAAAGAAGGAAGAAATAGGTGTAGACACACCTCTAATCGACACCTCTCAACTAGCAACCACTATCAGCGAGACTACAGTTAATTATATAATATCCGTTATTACATTTATTTTTTTCCCATAACTGAAATTGTAATAAGGAATAACTTATTTCTCAGGTGGAAAAAAAATCCAGAAAATTACAAGCTGTGAACGGCACTTGAGGAAACGTCTTTACTATGTCAATAGAGCTTCCCTGGGTGACATGTTCTGACATTAGTTACGCCACTGGTTTATCCGTTTCCTCGAGAGAACAGCAGATGGTGCCTGAGTTAGATCCCTGAGATAATAATTATCTGACTGGTGTAGAAGCAACTGACGAAACTGTGATCAATAAGACCCGTATTATGTTGACACAAGAGGACAGTATCTAGTACAGGTTCCTGTAGTGGCGTTCCTGGTTTGGCGGCCTTTTTAATAAATGGTCTACCAACTTCTCGATAACTAAATGGTATTGGTCGTTTCAAATCTAAATGTTCACGATTAACATGAAATATCTCCTCTTTCCCTGCACTTACAAACTTGATTTTTTGCATCTGGCCTTGTTTTTCTAAGGTCCCACCGATTTCACAAAATTTAATGATGTAGGAAGTATGCTTCATCATGAAGCAGCACTTTCCTTTGATCTCAGTGAATTTACGGATCTTTTTGCTCCTGGAGAAAATAATTTACCGTACATTAATGGAAATCAGCTTCTCGACATAGGCGTCTCTACACAACTTGAAAGTTGGAGGCGTTTATCAACTGTTTACTTTCTATTGTTTACTTTCTTTAAAATACTATGAGAATGTCAATGTTATAGCCTTTACAGACGGTCTAAAACAAATCAGCGTATAAACAGTTCCATTAATGAAAACTATTTAAACAATAAACAACAAAGAATACATTAAAAAAAATTAATTATCCGTTGCGAGCGATAACGAGCATGACATATCAAGCAAAGTTATTGTTTATGGGTACGCATGTGACTAAAGAGTCCGATGTAAGCACGGGATCCTCTTCACTGTAAAGAGCTACATTGTTCGTTTTATGTCTTTCCATGTGACTTTCATTATTTTACGTAAACAAGACATATGAAAGTGATTTAGTTTCTTTGCATGCCTGCAGTACACATATCAAGAATCTTTACATTTTCAAAACGTTATCAACTTTAGCTAAAGATTGATCATGCGAACATATAAAAACGTCCATTATTATTTCATTTATTCTGAATCAGAGGAGTCTAACATATTGATTACTAATCTGGGCTGAACGAACGATAGTCCATCTTTTTTCCAATAGTCATTTTCTTCTTTTAAGACATGATCTTCACATTTGCACCAAAAATCTTTGTCAATCTGTGATAGAGCAGCATATGTCAGTCCTTTTATATCGCATAGTTTAAAACTTGTATTCTCAGCTGCCACCTGCCCTTTAATTTTTGCCCAAACGAGTTCAATGGGGTTTAATTGTGGATGATAAGGGGGCAGTCTCAAGCACGTATGACCATGCTGTTGAATGATTTTGTCTATTTGGAATACTTTGGTCTTTTGCGATTTCTTAACAAGTGACAGTAATTCAGGTTTCAAAAATCCCTCGTTAAATGGAATTCCTTCCTTTCTTAGCCAAATCTTTATAACATCTTTTGTACTGGTAGATGTAGGAATTTTGTCTTCTTCTGCCACAGCGTTGTGGTACGACGCGTTGTCCATTACCAGACAGGATGGTCTGTCTAGAATTGGAAGAAGAGTATTTTCAATCCACTCTCTAAATATATGGCCATTCATCTCGGTGTGATAGTCCCTGTTGTCAGTATAATTAGAGGTGAATATAAGTTCTGCATTTTTCACCAACCCTTCTTTTCGGCTGCCTGCATGTGCCATTATAATACGCTGTCCTTTTCCAGTGGGTACACATCTTTTAATACTTCCATCTGATAACTGCCATTCCTTTGCACTTGTGTGGTGAGAATTTATCCAAGATTCATCTAGAAATACAATATCATAACCTTGGTTACGCATTTCCCGTACTTCACGTAAATATTTACTCCTCATAGAAACTAAGTGCGGCTTCTCGCAGATGACATTTCTACCACTATCGTACTTTCTAAACGTAAAACCGATGCTTCTAACAGTTCTCCATAATGTTGTTTTCGACACAACAATGTCATTTTCTGCTCTCAGTCGAATTTTCAGTTTTCTTAAAGTCACAGTTTCTTTGGAATCGAACATTTTACAAATTGCTCTTCTAATCACTTCCTTGTCAAAACTATCTACTACTTTCTTTCTTCCTAGCGTCCTAGTCTTGATTGAACTGGACACTCCGTTAGCTTTAAGCACTTGTTTGAAAAAGCGTTTGCTTATACCCAATGCGTGAATAGTTCTCTTTTCTGGCTTTGAGATGCTTCGATACAGTTTTCCACGCTTAGCTTCTATGCAAAAATATTTATACACCTTTATTGCCACTGATTGCAATGTAAGGAACTTTACTTTTATACCCATTGACTAACAGATCACAAATTTAACGAAATTACCCAATAATTAGGATACGCCGTTGCACATAAATCACAACAAAACGACAGGAAATGGGATGCACCGGATATAAAATTATAACTATGACGCGTTTTATGTGTTTTTTAGTGCTTAAAACAGGGAAATTGGCGCGCATTACGTTCAAGATGACAAGTCCGTGGGTGCTCACTCATATGAAGCGGTAATTCCTCCAAATATATGGTTTGACCAAAATGCCTTAAATTTGTATACTTCAAATAAAGAATATTTAAAACTATACGTTTGTTGGTGAGGAAATGAATGTACTTCTTGGGACCAAAAAATCACAAGACCATATGCAAAATTTCAGCATTATCAATCAATTGGTTGCAGAGATATGGAATTTTAAACACCTTCAAAATATTTTGAAACGACCTATAAAAATCCGTTTGCAGGTTGATAATGATCGACGCTTCGTTCGTTCGTTGCAAATTAATAAATATTTAGTTTACCAATATGTAAAAAGTCAACATTACCTCCCGTGTGATGGATATTGGGTTCACTAATGCGTCATTTATAGACTTAGAATTAGAAATATGAGGTTGCGCCTATGCTATAAATTAATATGTTGAGTTTTTGTGAATACTATTTTGTGTATAGGTCGTTTCAAAATATTTTGAAGGTGTTTAAAATTCCATATCTCTGCAACCAATTGATTGATAATGCTGAAATTTTGCATATGGTCTTGTGATTTTTTGGTCCCAAGAAGTACATTCATTTCCTCACCAACAAACGTATAGTTTTAAATATTCTTTATTTGAAGTATACAAATTTAAGGCATTTTGGTCAAACCATATATTTGGAGGAATTACCGCTTCATATGAGTGAGCACCCACGGACTTGTCATCTTGAACGTAATGCGCGCCAATTTCCCTGTTTTAAGCACTAAAAAACACATAAAACGCGTCATAGTTATAATTTTATATCCGGTGCATCCCATTTCCTGTCGTTTTGTTGTGATTTATGTGCAACGGCGTATCCTAATTATTGGGTAATTTCGTTAAATTTGTGATCTGTTAGTCAATGGGTATAAAAGTAAAGTTCCTTACATTGCAATCAGTGGCAATAAAGGTGTATAAATATTTTTGCATAGAAGCTAAGCGTGGAAAACTGTATCGAAGCATCTCAAAGCCAGAAAAGAGAACTATTCACGCATTGGGTATAAGCAAACGCTTTTTCAAACAAGTGCTTAAAGCTAACGGAGTGTCCAGTTCAATCAAGACTAGGACGCTAGGAAGAAAGAAAGTAGTAGATAGTTTTGACAAGGAAGTGATTAGAAGAGCAATTTGTAAAATGTTCGATTCCAAAGAAACTGTGACTTTAAGAAAACTGAAAATTCGACTGAGAGCAGAAAATGACATTGTTGTGTCGAAAACAACATTATGGAGAACTGTTAGAAGCATCGGTTTTACGTTTAGAAAGTACGATAGTGGTAGAAATGTCATCTGCGAGAAGCCGCACTTAGTTTCTATGAGGAGTAAATATTTACGTGAAGTACGGGAAATGCGTAACCAAGGTTATGATATTGTATTTCTAGATGAATCTTGGATAAATTCTCACCACACAAGTGCAAAGGAATGGCAGTTATCAGATGGAAGTATTAAAAGATGTGTACCCACTGGAAAAGGACAGCGTATTATAATGGCACATGCAGGCAGCCGAAAAGAAGGGTTGGTGAAAAATGCAGAACTTATATTCACCTCTAATTATACTGACAACAGGGACTATCACACCGAGATGAATGGCCATATATTTAGAGAGTGGATTGAAAATACTCTTCTTCCAATTCTAGACAGACCATCCTGTCTGGTAATGGACAACGCGTCGTACCACAACGCTGTGGCAGAAGAAGACAAAATTCCTACATCTACCAGTACAAAAGATGTTATAAAGATTTGGCTAAGAAAGGAAGGAATTCCATTTAACGAGGGATTTTTGAAACCTGAATTACTGTCACTTGTTAAGAAATCGCAAAAGACCAAAGTATTCCAAATAGACAAAATCATTCAACAGCATGGTCATACGTGCTTGAGACTGCCCCCTTATCATCCACAATTAAACCCCATTGAACTCGTTTGGGCAAAAATTAAAGGGCAGGTGGCAGCTGAGAATACAAGTTTTAAACTATGCGATATAAAAGGACTGACATATGCTGCTCTATCACAGATTGACAAAGATTTTTGGTGCAAATGTGAAGATCATGTCTTAAAAGAAGAAAATGACTATTGGAAAAAAGATGGACTATCGTTCGTTCAGCCCAGATTAGTAATCAATATGTTAGACTCCTCTGATTCAGAATAAATGAAATAATAATGGACGTTTTTATATGTTCGCATGATCAATCTTTAGCTAAAGTTGATAACGTTTTGAAAATGTAAAGATTCTTGATATGTGTACTGCAGGCATGCAAAGAAACTAAATCACTTTCATATGTCTTGTTTACGTAAAATAATGAAAGTCACATGGAAAGACATAAAACGAACAATGTAGCTCTTTACAGTGAAGAGGATCCCGTGCTTACATCGGACTCTTTAGTCACATGCGTACCCATAAACAATAACTTTGCTTGATATGTCATGCTCGTTATCGCTCGCAACGGATAATTAATTTTTTTTAATGTATTCTTTGTTGTTTATTGTTTAAATAGTTTTCATTAATGGAACTGTTTATACGCTGATTTGTTTTAGACCGTCTGTAAAGGCTATAACATTGACATTCTCATAGTATTTTAAAGAAAGTAAACAATAGAAAGTAAACAGTTGATAAACGCCTCCAACTTTCAAGTTGTGTAGAGACGCCTATGTCGAGAAGCTGATTTCCATTAATGTACGGTAAATTATTTTCTCCAGGAGCAAAAAGATCCGTAAATTCACTGAGATCAAAGGAAAGTGCTGCTTCATGATGAAGCATACTTCCTACATCATTAAATTTTGTGAAATCGGTGGGACCTTAGAAAAACAAGGCCAGATGCAAAAAATCAAGTTTGTAAGTGCAGGGAAAGAGGAGATATTTCATGTTAATCGTGAACATTTAGATTTGAAACGACCAATAGCAAATTTTATTTCCTAATTAACATTGAGCTTTGTGTAACACCGTTAACAGATGTAGATGACCAATATATCCCTTTTGTGGGCTTATCTCGAACATATCCTTCAATAGTAGATTATTGTAAGTAATAGAATATGTTTTAACAGAAGAAACAAAACATAACAGAAAGTATTAGTTGCAGTTTTTCGGAAAGAAAGACCACATACAAAGCGATTCGGTGTTACGTTCAAATATAACATTCTGTAGGGATACATATAATGTAGAGACATTGAATAAACAGAATAAATATGTTTATAGTTATTAGAAGGCCCCGGTATCACTGGAAACGAATGAAAATCTATAATTGCTCAACCGCCCGTGCTAGTGTATTCGAATTAACATCTCATCGAATATCCAAACAAAGAAAGGCAGCTGCAATCCTCATCATAGCAAATACAGCACACGTGAAAAGACATGTGGCGTATCAGCACCGAAAGTGAACGCAGCTGAATTGTCCTTCGTCATATGATATCATTCATCATAAGCAATCGGGATATAGAAAAACCATTCAGATGAAAAACACAGCTCACGGTGTGTACAGAGCATTAAACTCAGTAGCCCCGGTAGCAAGATATCCTGGAACATGAGGAAACTACGACAAGGAACATTTTTCAGACAGTGCCTCAACGGTTCCTGTCGTCTATCCGCCATTTTGACTGAAATTCCATAGAATACGTAATGTTGGAGTACTTATCTGAATTCCTCGGAGTAGCTCAAGCGCTTGCGACCTGCTATCGCAACAGGAGTGTCGGCGGTGTCTCGGCTGTCAAAAAGCTGGTCTCAGCCTCCTAGTTGACAACCTCTGGTATCAGTCTGTGTCTAAACAAGCTGGTTAACAACAGCAGGGAGACAAATAATAATAAATAAATATTATTATAGAGGGAAACTTCCGAGGCGATAATCAGCGAATCAATTCAGAGGAAGAGGTATGTTTATAGCACTCGAAAAAAATGACAAATAATCAACAACTGAAAAAACAAAACAAAGAACAATATATGGACCGAAGCAGGATCGAACTCGTACTCAGTGGAACAGCGCCTTGCCACGAAAAGCCAAACGCTAGGGAACACTGCCACTGTTGCTGACTATTTGTCATGTTTTCCGAGTGCTAAAATGCTAAAACATACCTCTTCCTCTGAATTGATTAACAACAGAATCTGTGATCGCTTTGTTCCACATCGTGGTGGCTTTTACTGAAACGGAAGACCTATTACAGAGGTTCTCTAGGCAGGAAAAGTGATCAAGTTTTCCAGCCATAACCTAGAACCACACAAACTCCAACTTGTTCAGTAGAAGCAGGGAATGCCACGAGAGCCAAAATGACCTGACACATTCATGAGTCAAAGGGCTTCAGCTCGTATCAACTCGTAGCATTTGTGCAACAACAACTACGTTATGAATGTTTCCTTTAATCGTTCTTTAACTTATTTCATAAGCAATAGATATGAATATCAAAAAAGACTAAAACTATGATCATAAACAAAGAAAATTCTCAAGACCTACAATTAAATATCAAAGTGAAAGGAATACATCTGGAGACAGTTCAGAACTATAACTACCTGGGACATACTATAACCGGTGATGGAAAATGTACAACGGAAATAAATAAAAAAAAAATAGGTATGGCAAAAAGTAATTTCAATGCCATGAAAAATATAATAACATCAAAACAAATAACACCAGGGCTAAAACTAAAAATAGCAAAATGTTACATCTTCTTAATATTCCTATATGGTGCAGAAACATGGACATTTGACAAGAAAACAGAACAGAAAATTGAAGCCTTTGAAATGTGGATTTATAGAAGAATAGGTAGAATTGGATGGAAAGAAAAGAAAACAAACGATGACGTTTTAAAACAACTAAAAATTTAAAAAAAATAGAACTACTAAACACAATTAGAGCAAGACAAATGAAATTTTTGGGTCATGTTAAAAGACACAACAGCCTAATAAAAGTAATATTGGAAAGGAAAATACAAGGTAAAAAAGGCAGAGGCAGACCAAGACTAACATGGACGAGTAACATCAAAAGATGGACAAGTCAGCCTATGACAATCTGCACCATCAATGCAAGAGACATAGTGGAATGGCACTCCATGGTAGCCAACCTTCGATGCGGAGACGGCACTCAATGATGGTGACGAATTTATTCCATTTATTACCACTATCGATAGTTTCACTGCATCTTCGCATATACTTATTCGCTCTCTATTTTTCTCTTTCTCTCGCACTTTCCCTCCATCACTCTCTCTCCACCTCTCTCTCTCCACCTCTCTCTCCACCTCTCTCTCACCACCTCTCTCTCTCTCCACCTCTCTCTCACCACCTCTCTCTCTCCCTTTGTGAATTATGTGTTCCTCCGTAGATAATGTGTCCTTTTTTTGACAAATTCAATTTATTCCCAAAAACATGAAAAAGAAGAACACTTCATTATGCAACAAATTAATACAGCAGAACATTGATTGTTAAAGAAAAAAAAGAAAGAAAGAAAAAAAAGAAATATTTTTGCGGCACTTTCCAATCGCTGGGATTTGCTGGGGACTTATCGAACTGGTGAATAAAGGCCGCTTGTCCAAAGCAGTCATCGCGAGGTGATTGAGTCTGAGTTTTTATTTCACCCCCGATCTAACAACTTTAGACCCTACTGAGATTCGAACTCGCGTTCCTCTGGTTTGAAGCCGGCGGCGAGTGATTAATTCAGCCCCCCCCCCGTTCTCTGATTGCTCCGATTGATACAAAAATAATCAAAAATACAACCTTTTGGTCACATAAAACACTGTGATGGCTTATACAAGACTATTAATGAAGACGCTTCGGTTAGGCGAAAGAGAGGAAAATCAAGAAGGTTGGTGCAAGGTATTTAAGACGAATTTAGCACGACTGCAGATTAAACTTCAAGATAGTTATCATTTGAGCTAATTTACAACAGAGACACGTTAGACGATGATATATTTTTGCGTACACTACAAATGAAACAAGCAAATACCAATATTCATTTATCTTACCAGTAATTTGAAATAAATATAATATCAATATCAGTTTACTTTACGTGCAATTATAAATGAAGCAGATACTAACATTCGCTTTATTTGGAGTGAATTTGATGTGTGTATTTCATTATTACAGAGCATTCTCATTATGATTTTTAAAAATCAGATTCCTGAAAGAAATTGTTTTCTCTGACATTCATGACCAAACGTCTAGCAAAGATCGTTCTTCCTAACATGGTCATATGACAAAGAAATAGTGATGAGGGTGAAAAAACAAGATTAGAAAACAACATTGAAGGACTGGTTTGGCCACGATTGTTTGCTAACAAACAAGGAAAGACTACAATAAAAACAATAGAAATGGAACATGTGTACAGTGAAAATGAACATTAATATTGTCGTAAAGATCTTGAAGTTAAAAAATACGCCAAGACAAGCCACATTTGATTTTAATTAACAATAACAAAACAATTTGAAGGACGGTTCTCTCCAGGAAAAATAAAATGTTTAATTTGATCTCAAGTATGTGAAAAAGAAATACTACTCTCACTCCCACATTGGTAAAATTGATTTTGTCGACCATTACTCTCACACTGGTAAACTATTTTTTTTTAGACCATCACGCTAACATTGGTAAAACTATTTTTGTTGACCATCACTCTCACATTGGTAAAATTATTTTTGTGGACCATCACTCTCACATTGGTAAAACTATTTTTGTGGACCATCACTCTCACATTGGTAAAACTATTTTTGTGGACCATCACTCTCACATTGGTAAAACTATTTTTGTGGACCATCACTCTCACATTGGTAAAACTATTTTTATTGACCATCACAATTACATTGGTAAAACTAATTTTGTGGACCATCACTCTCGCATTGGTAAAACTATTTTTATTGACCATCACAATTACATTGGTAAAACTATTTTTCTGGACCATCACTTTCACATTGGTAAAACTATTTTGTGGACCATCACTCTCACATTGGTAAAACTATTTTTTGTGGACCTTCACTCTCACATTGGTAAACTATTTTTGTGGACCATCACTCTCACAGTGGTAAAACTATTTTTGTAGACCATCACTCTGACATTGGTAAAACTATTTTTGTGGACCATCACTCTCACAGTGGTAAAACTATTGTTGTAGACCATCACTCTCACATTGGTAAAACTATTTTTGTGGAACATCACTCTCACATTGGTAAAACTATTTTTGTGGACCATCACTCTCACATTGGTAAAACTATTTTTGTGGACCATCACTCTCACATTGGTAAAACTAATTTTGTGGACCATCACTTTCACATTGGTAAAACTATTTTTGTGGACCTTCATTCTCACATTGGCAAAACTATTTTTGTGGACCATCACTCTCACATTGGTAAAACTATTTTTGTGGACCATCACTCTCACATTGGTAAAACTAATTTTGTGGACCATCACTTTCACATTGGTAAAACTATTTTTGTGGACCATCACTCTCACATTGGCAAAACTATTTTTGTGGACCATCACTCTCACATTGGTAAAACTATTTTTGTGGACCATCACTCTCACATTCGTAAAGCTATTTTTGTGGACCATCACTCTAAAATTGGTAAAACTATTTTTGTGGACCATCACTCTCACATTGGTAAAACTATTTTTGTGGACCATCACTCTCACATTGGTAAAACTATTTTTGTGGACCATCACTCTCACCTTGGTAAAATTATTTTTGTGGAAATCACTCTCACATTCGTAAAACAGTTTTTTTTACTCGGTATCATCTTTACATTTGTACAACTGTTTTTGTCTATCACCAGTTACATTGATTGATCGGCTTTTGTCGAATATCACTCTCACATGGATAAAACTGATTTTCTTGGCCACAATTCTCACAATGGTAAAACTATTTTCCCCCCATTTTTTTAAAAACAAATTTGCCACAGTATTACTCCCGATGGCGAGTGAAAGTAAGGGCCTCTACACAACTTTAATATAACCTCTGGATTTGCACGCCTACTCCTTTCCGCCTTGCATGTCTTTCCATTAGATGATCATGTTTTCGTCCGTTGGGTCGATTATAAATAGATCGAGGCTCAAACAATAATTTGATTATCTAACGATATTGACAAGAATTCCAAAGCTCTCAGTTCCTTTTCTCACATTCCCCGAAAACATTTAAAATCATTCACTTCTTCTACACCGCTTAGTATTTTGTTTTCTTAGTTCCTGTTTCTTTCGGTCCATTTTATAAACTTATATATCAGAACTTCACTAAAACAACTTCAAATGTATAAATGCATAGAAGTGACTTAGTATCTATCTATCTATTGTCCATTCAAGCCGGTTCCTGGCCCATATGGCGTAGACCAAGATACTCCTCTTATCTGAATTTTTGTTCTAGCAGTTTTCAATTCTTTTAAAGATGTTTTATCAAATCTCGCCATTTGTCTCTGTTCTGTGCAAGCAGCCCTATCTCATTGAGGGAGCCGATTCCTGCTGCTTTTGCCTCTCTCAGCAATGTTGTTCTCAGTGTCTCTCTGGGTCTTCCTATTTTTCTCTTACCTGTTGTTTCCCACATGAGGGCTTGCTTTGCTATTCGGTTATTATCTCTTCTCATCACATGTCCAACATATGACCATCGTCTTTCTTTTTTACTGAAGATATTAGTTTGTTGTATATTATATAGATAGATTAGATAGATATTAGTTAGAAGTATAAGATTGTCGATTTTTCTAATTTCCTCGTTTGTTTTGAATTCGTTCCACGCTATACCAAGTATTTTCCTTAGACATTTATTTTCGAATGCGTTCAACTTTGTTTAACTTAGTATAGTTCAATTTAATTTAATTTCGTGTTTTCAAACTAGCAGTTTCTAAGTCACAGGCACTTTCGTATTTTTAAAGCAGTTTGCAATGAATCAACACATTTTTTTTTAGTCAAAGTAAACAAGTTTGTGAAAGCCCCGGCCATTTCCAGTCAATAGGGAGGAAAGCCCAGGAAATGGTAGGATGAATCTATCTTGGCGGGTCGATGTGTCAGCTGCCCATTTAAATTCATTAAGAGAGAGAGATACCAATCGTTCAGTGTCACTGAAATTCGATGGTAGTACAAGAAGCTGTTTAAGAATACTTGTTTTAACAAGTAGGGATGGTGCTTGCCCACGTTCGTGTTATTCAGTATGTAGTTTTAGTTTTGTATAATGAAAGTCTCAATACTGTAGTAGATGGGATGCTGGCTTGGCGAGATATCGCTTGTGGTTCAAGTCCGGTTTGACATTATCCAGTCAAAACAGTTGAAGATAAAATTCGTACATGATTTGCTAAATTGGTGTAAGTAAGGGTAAAGTACGAGACTTGAATCGCCGTTTTAGCACTCGAGTTTTCCCCCATATGTGCTCGGCCACCCATCCATAAGTGTCCTGAGACTGTTCTGTTAGCGGCTGGGTCGACCGCGGGAGTATTTTTTTTTCAACCACGAGTACAGTTCACACAATTAACTCCAAAATTGCATTTTGTGATACATCATGATGCAGAATAGCTTAGTAAGCTTTACTAAATATGAGGAAAATGCTGTGCAAACCATTTTTGACAATAGAAACAAGAAAAAGAGTTCTTAAATATTATGTAGAGCCAGTCTTAACATATGGGTGTGAATTATGGACAATAGGACAACAGACACGAAAATCACTGGAGGCTAAAGAAAGGCTGTAGTTTTACAGAAGAATGTTTTAAATATCTTGGACAGCAAAGAAAAGTGATGAAAACCTTCTGAAAGAGGACAAAGGAAAAAGAGCTAATTTCCAATATTAGGAAAAAACAATCATTAATTTTTGGTCATATAACGAGTAGGGAATAGATTGAATATATTGTAACAACTGGGAAAAATTGGAGGACGAAGAGGTAGAGGAAAGCAAAGAGAAAAGATACAAGACAGATTAAGAAAATAGCTTGGTACAAAGTCAACAAAAGCAATGATAAATAAATGACGCGATCGAAAGTTGTGGGGAGACAGGATCACCTACGCCAGCAGGCATGGTACATGATGATGACGATGTTACATCATGATTAGCTTTATTCATGTTTCTATTGTTTTTTTCTGACAATAACAACACATTAATTATAATGAGCTTTATTTTCTGTTTTTGACTTTTTATTTTCTAGTGTACCCTATTCTTAGTGACATCGTGTGGGTCTTTGTTAGCTCAGCAGAATCTACATCCTTCAGAAATGTCTTTTCCTTATTCTCAGGGTTCTTTACACGGAAATACATGTCCATCTTACAAATTGTGCGATGTTATATTTTCTGTTAACTTATCATCTTCACAATGTTGTGTAACAAATACTAAATTTTGTGTATAGCTCATAGGACTGTTCAGTTCAGCTCTCAGAATTGTGTCTATTTAGCCGATACCAGCAGTGTACACTTCAGTACTCAAAATGTCTATTTAAATGATATCAGCAGTGCCCACTTCAGTACTCAAAATGTCTATTTAAATGATATCAGCAGTGCTCACTTCAGTACTCAAAATGTCTATTTAAATGATATCAGCAGTGCCCACTTCAGTACTCAAAATGTCTATTTAAATGATATCAGCAGTGCCAACTTCAGTACTCAAAATGTCTATTTAAATGATATCAGCAGTGCCCACTTCAGTACTCAAAATGTCTATTTAAATGATATCAGCAGTGCTCACTTCAGTACTCAAAATGTCTATTTAAATGATAATAGCAGTGCCCACTTCAGTACCCGGAATGTTGTCTATTTAAATGATATCAGCAGTGCCCACTTCAGTACTCAAAATGTCTATTTAAATGATACCAGCAGTGCTCACTTCAGTACTCAGAAAGTTGTCTATTTAAATGATACCAGCAGTGCCCACTTGAATACCGGAATGTTGTCTATTTAAATGATACCAGCAGTGCCCACTTCAGTACTCAGAAAGTTGTCTATTTAAATGATACCAGCAGTGCCCACTTCAGTACTCAGAAAGTTGTCTATTCAAATGATATCAGCAGTGCCCACTTCAGTACTCAAAATGTCTATTTAAATGATATCAGCAGTGCCCACCTCAGTACTCAAAATGTCTATTTAAATTATACCAGCAGTGCCCACTTCAGTACCGGAATGTTGTCTATTTAAATGATACCAGCGGTGCCCACTTCAGTACTCAAAATGTCTATTTAAATGATATCAGCAGTGCCCACTTCAGTACTCAAAATGTCTATTTAAATTATACCAGCAGTGCCCACTTCAGTACCGGAATGTTGTCTATTTAAATGATACCAGCGGTGCCCACTTCAGTACTCAAAATGTCTATTTAAATGATAGCAGCAGTGCTCACTTCAGTACTCAAAATGTCTATTTAAATGATACCAGCGGTGCCCACTTCAGTACTCAGAAAGTTGTCTATTTAAATGTTACCAGCAGTGCCAACCTCAGTACTCAGAAAGTTGTCTATTTAATTGATACAAGCAGTGCCCACTTCAGTACTCGGAACATCTTCCATTTAAATGATACCAGCAGTGCCAACCTCAGTACTCAGAAAGTTGTCTATTTAATTGATACAAGCAGTGCTCACTTCAGTACTCGGAACATCTTCCATTTAAATGATACCAGCAGTGCCAACCTCAGTACTCAGAAAGTTGTCTATTTAAGTGATACCAGCGGTGCCCACTTCAGTACTCAGAAAGTTGTCTATTTAAGTGATACCAGCAGTGCCCACTTCAATACTCAGAAAGGTGTCTATTTAAGTGATACCAGCAGTGCCCACTTCAATACTCAGAAAGGTGTCTATTTAAGTGATACCAGCAGTGCCCACTTCAATACTTAGAAAGGTGTCTATTTAAGTGATACCAGCAGTGCCCACTTCAATACTCAGAAAGGTGTCTATTTTAGTGATGCCTACAATGCCCTGTTTAGTACTCAGAACATTGTCTATCTAAAGAGTACCACTGGTGTCCAGACATGTCACCGAAATGTTCATGCCATATGTGGACATGGCAGTAAAGAGAAGAAATTGGAAGGCTATGATGTTGCTATTTTGCGCATTCTTTGCTTTAATACAAAGAATTATGTCAAAGGTAAAATTGAATCTAAAATTAAATCTGGAAAAACAGAAATAAAATGAGAACGGACTCTCACCAAAAAAAAAATGTCGTCTCCTGCATCTTTAAGACCACTGTGCGAGTCCACAAAAGATGAGTTGAATCATGTAATCAGTTGGCGATTATTATGAGTGAAAGTAAGAAGTTCTAAACTACTTGGAACTCAACTTTGTGCCAGATCACAATTTACTTTATGTCCAAAGGGTTTAATCAGAGCTGAAGAAGTTCTAACCACGAAATATCAGTTTGATTAGTGTCAAAGCATGAAGTGCTCTAAAGTCAACAAAGTGCATTAAAAAAATATCATGTTAACCTTTATTTCTGCAGTAAGTTTGTTTAATGCAGCCCCTTTTATCTTACTTTCTTCTCCTCAGTAAGAAAGTCTTGTTCTTTATTTTGTATTTCTGTGTAATCTTCAGATACGTTTCTTATATAAAGATGTATATATTTTTTCATCATCTCTCCCCATTCATCATTCTCGTTTCATATTTTGTCTAAATAGTACATTTCGAGCTGTATGATGCCTAGACATTATATACGATGCTTAGGAAAAGTAAATAAGATATTAAAATAACACAGATATTTCATACTTTACCTAAAAACATCACGTATTCTACAGATTGCCTACGCATTTCATACAAATCCTGCTTCTCATACATTGCTGGCAAAATCTTTTCGGCTTTTATTCAGTTTTTAGATAACAGCAGTTTTGCTACAATAAAGACATTATAACCCAACGCAATCGCTGCATATTGTACATTCCGCGTTATTTCATTTTAGATTATCATGAAAATGAATTTTATTCCTGAAAATGGGCTTTTGTTTCACTTTGAGGCGTTATTGCATATCTAGTAGAAGATTGGTGGTATACAGGTTCGAATTCGGCCTCTGAACCGGAAAATCTCGGATTCGAACCCACAAAAGGCGGTAGCTTTCACCTTGAACTTGTAGCTTCTACGTGGTTTAACCCTCGCCCTTTGTCTGGGTAGTGAGATACGGTGTCTAGTCCTCTAGGAAAACGGCGAAAAACAGGATTCCCGTGTGCACTTGCGCACGTTAAAGAATCCATGGCAGTTAAAAGTAAAAAATAGAAAGCTTAAAATGGCCGCTGCCACAGAAAATTTGGTAAGCCAATCTACCAATCCAGATGATGGATATGTCGGGCCGAAATTAGCAAAAATTGTGGTGAAATAAACTAGCACCATAACGCATCCGCGCCGGTTTGACGTGTGTCCGCTGAACACGTTTACGTGTGTAGTATTTAAATGTGATATTATTCATCCTAATAATATGTCAATGACAAAGTAAGCTCACTACTTGCTCAGTGGAATAAATGAGAATTGGAATGACAGATTTGTAGTCAACCAGCTTTGTAAGAAGTTACTACGTTAATTTTTAACCAATTAACTGCCGAACAGAAGAAAGAAAGCACGACATGGCCGACGTAACCTTTATTAAGGAATGAAATTGACACTCATCGGCCGCTCACAAACCATTAATGGGCACAAGAGATGACAGTGGGAGAATGATGATACCAGAAAAATGGTTTAATTGCAACTTGCGTCAAAATCGACGAGGAGGGGAGGGAGTAAGGGGGCAAAACAATGATTCGGTCTGTCTATACGTGGTGGGCTTCACCAACTACCATCATGTGCCTACAGAAGCCGTGATCTACATTTAGGGCGTAAGAATGACAAATCGTCAGGATGGAAAAAAAAAACAATTTTGCTCAAATCCAGCAGCGGTTCGTCCTAGCAACTATCATGTTTTAAATTTGTTTAGGATTTTAATTTTGAACTAATGCCATGGTGTCGACAAGGTTACTAGACCCTAAATATAGATGTGGCGAGTTGTAAATGTTTTATTTATTTTCCGGTTATGTGATAAAATTCAAATCTTATCCTTCGTAAATGTAAACAAGGCCTTTTGTGTAGACCGCTAGGCCTTCTGTAGAGACCTCTAGGCCTTCTGTAGAGATAAGTCTTTTGTAGAGACATCTAGGCCTTCTGTAGAGATAAGTCTTTTGTAGAGACCTCTAGGCCTTCTGTAGAGACCTCTAGGCCTTCTGTAGAGACCTCTAGGCCTTCTGTAAAGACCTCTAGGCATTCAGCCACCATAGCTTTGACGACACCGATTATCTCCTCGTTAACCAGTCTGCTTCATGTAAGAATGTTACCAGAAAGCCCATCTTGTAGACGAAGTGAGGTCCTAGTGAGCAATGATTCACTCTAGGGCGACCACTAAAGACTAGCTTGTATTTCGCATAAGCTAAGGATGGAACACTGTAACTCAGTACAGTTATATAGAATTTGAGCTACAATGCAACGATCGTAAAAATATGGCAAGAAACAGAACGGCTTGGAAAGTGTTTGTTGAAGACATATACTCCACAGGGAGCTGAAATGTAGAAGAAGAAAGAAAACCGTTTGATTTCTCCCCTGGGAATTCCAATAAGTAAACATAACCGATATTGTACACTCGAGTTTTGGCGCACACTAAGACATAAGGTTCATAACAGACGACGGAATATGAAATACAGACTGGTTGTTACTTTCTAACTATCTAGGTTGAAAGTGTTAACTCGGTCTCCGAGTCTCCATCTTCTTTTTGTCCTCACTGCCTTCAGCGTCGAAGGGCGTTGCTACATTCGTTTTCTGTTGTTTAACTGAGTGTTTCTAAAACCTTCATATTGTATTTATATAATGTATTTACACGCCCTAGGGAGCCGCGATAGCTCAGTGGTTAGTGAACTGGACTACAAAGGACAAGGGGTAGGGTTCGATCCCAACCGACGGCTTCCGGGTTCACCCAGCCTTAAATTGGTACCGGATTTTTTTGGGGAAAGTAAAGCGGCACGGGCGTAATACCGACCGCATTACCCCAAAAATCATGTGCTGAAGGTCTGTAAAATATAGGGCCGCTAACACCATATTTCCCTATACGCCACTTGGCATGATGGGGGTACTTTACTTTTTTACTTACTATTTACACGCCCTGACTTTCTTACAGTTCAACATTTCACTTTGTAGGAGAAATGAAAAATAAATAAATAAATATATATATATATATATATATATATATATATATATATATATATATATATATATATATAGAGAGAGAGAGAGAGAGAGAGAGAGAGAGAGAGAGAGATAGAAAAAAAGTGGTATGGTTAAAGCTTCACGTAACAAGTGGACACCACAAATCAGAACGACGTTTCTGCGCAAAGGTCTTCAACAGGAACAAACCTCACACGCGCACATATGTATATAAAATAGAAAACAATTGTGTTGTATGTTTGTTCCTGTTCAAAGTCATTGCTTCGAAACATCGTTCTAATTTGTAGTGTCCATATCATGGCTTTAACCATATATATATATCTTCATTTCTCCTCACTGTTAACTTCACTGCAGATTCGCATGTTGATGCAATTATGTGCATTTCTTTGCCTTTACCCTAATATTTCATTCTGTACTTGTACTGTCCAGAACGGTAGAGTAAAACTATTCTTATTTTAAACCAACACTCCCAAGCATATCTTTTTTGAACAATGATAATTTATAAAATAAAATGCGACACAATATATAGAGTACCACCTATCCTCTTAAAGAAAATACAACTTTTGAAACGGAAGCACAGAATGTACATGAATCTCATTTTATTGTTCACGTTATGTTAAAAAAGTGTAGAAAATATAGAACTTGAACAGAACAGCTGAGCTCCGAGCTTGTAATACTGTCTAATGGGAATCGGAAGACCCCATGGCTGGTTTACATAAGAAACCATTAACGGCTGCAGGAGGTTCATAAGAACGCTCCCCAGATGAATACTTTATGACGTGCAAGCAAACATTGGTTTCACTTGTCGGACAAATCACGCGTGCAACTGGGTGCGTGCAGAAGGTGGTTCCTGTGCATGAGCTTTTGAAAGCTTTCATGAGAAACTAAGATACATAGAGACGAGCGCAGTTGCAAAGGTTAACGTGAGAAAAGTAATGGTAACAATCATTTTAAACACTACACTGGAGTAAATACTCACATCGAAGTACAAATCACATATGTTGATTAAAACGTAACATAATCAAGTTTTACATTTATTTAACATTCTTGTATGTAGCAGAAACATGGACACCAAATTTAAAAAAAACAAATTCAATTAAAACTATCAACATATAACTCTAGAAAAGAATGGCAAGAATCACTACTATCTTGACAGCATTTATCCCAACACTAGGTCTATCTTAATATATGGATGTGAATCATGGACAACAGACAAGAAAATCACTGGTGTCTGTAGAAATGTGGTTATACAGAAATATGTTGAGAATACCGTGGACAGCTAAGAAGAGTAATGAAAACTTCCTGAACGAGGTCAAAGCAAAAAGAGAGCTAATTTCAAATATTAGAAAGAAACAATCAGCATTTTTTTGGCCATGTAATGAGAAGAGAATAGCTAGAATATATTGTAACAACTTGGAAAATTGAGGGACGAAGAGATAGAGGAAAGCAACGAGAAAAGATACCAGACAGCTTAAGAGAATGGCTTGGCAGAAGGTCAGCAACAGAAATTATAAATAACTGTCGAAATCCAAAAGTTTTGGAGAGACATTATCACATACGCCAGCAGGCCCGGTACTTGATGATGATGATGATGATGATGATGAGGGTCTAACAGGGGTAGGGATATGATATATAGATCCGGAGAATAAAGACCGCTTGTCCTGAGCAGGCGCCACAAGTGGTTCGAGTCAGAGTTTTTATTGTGAACCTCGATAGAAAAAAAAACTGTTAATCTACGGGGATCCGAACCAGCGTTCTCCTGGTTTGGAGCACGACGAGTTATCGATTCGGACACCTGCTCTCCATGAGGGAGCCATTGGAAGGAAGTAACTTTAGAAACAGCTGAAGCGGACGACAAGAATTGTTTAACACAGTTCAAATTGGACACGTTACTTTTGTTTGCCATATAAATAATAACTTCATTAAAGGAAAATACACGGGAATTATAACTGAAATGGGAGCCGCAATAGCTTAGTGGTTAGTGAACTGGACTACAAAGGACAAGATGTCAGGTTCGATCCGGATCGACGGCTTCCAGGTTCACCCAGCCTTAAATGGGTACCAGATTCTTTTAGGGAAAGTAAAGCAGCACGGGCTTAATACTGACCACATTAACCCAAAAATCATGTGCCAAAGGTCTATTAAAATTATGGTCACCAACACCATATTCCCTATACGCCACTTGGCGTGACGGGGCTTTCTACTTTACTTACAATAACTGAAATATTAAATTAAAGTGTGCTAGAGCATCAATTGATAGGCAAGAGTAGATACAGCAGCCCCATCATATCAAAGCTTAGCATGAAATTGCATTCCGTTGTAGCTGTCTCCGATACTCTTATAGCACATGATGATGATGATAATAATGAACAAAACTATTCTATTGGAAATAATAATTTTAATTAATAAAATACATATTTAAGCTCTGCACCATGTAAACATGGCCATAAAAAGGTTAATCCCTAGGTTAGATCGAGTCCTTTGGGTCGAAACATATCATCAGTTACCGTAATCACCAAACTCTTTAGAGCATCCAAAGTCACCAATCACTGTATAGCTATCCCAGTAACGAATCACTGTACAGTTGCTCCAGTAATCAATCACGATACAGTTACCCAAGCCCCTGTACTGCTACCCAATCACGATACAGTTACCCAAGCCCCTGTACTGCTACCCCAATCACCAACCACTGTACTGCTACCCCAGTCACCAACCACTGTACTGCTACCCCAGTCACCAACCACTGTACTTGTTACCGCAGTCACCAACCACTGTACTTGTTACCCCAGTCATCAACCAATGTACTGCTACCCAGTCACCAACCAATGTACTGCTACCCCAATCACCAACCACTGTGCTGCTACTTCAGTCACCAACCACTGTACTGAAACTCCAGTCACCAACCACTGTACTGCTACCCCAGTAACCAGTCACTGTACTGCTACCCCAGTCACCAACCACTGTACTTCTACTCCAGTCACCAACCGCTGTACTTCTACCCCAATCACCAACCACTGTACTTCTACCCCAATCACCAACCACTGTACTGCTACTCCAGTCACCAACCACTGTACTGCTAACCCAATCACCAACCAATGTACTGCTAACCCAATCACCAACCACTATACTGCTACTCCAGTCACCAACCACTGTACTGCTACCCCAATCACCAACCACTGTACTGCTACTCCAGTCACCAATCACGGCACAGCTACCCCAGTTACCAATCACTGCATATTTTCATTACCACTGTATGTTTACATACGCTTAAAGGCAAATAAAGAAGAAAAGAAAACCAACCACTATACAACTACATCGCCCCCAATCCTTGTTCAGCTATCCCAGTCACCAAGCACTGCATTGCTACACCATCTTCAATCACCGAAAACACATTACAAACCACCATACAGCTGACCCAGTCCCCTAACGCTACAGTTACACCATTTTCCAATAATTGTACAATTACTCAACCACTAATCAATCACTGTACAACCACCCTACTCACAAATCGACGACTGTAAATTATTCACAGCCACACGTCAGTCACTGCCGTGTTGTTCCAGTCATCAGTCAATCACTGCACAGTTGTTTCAGTCATCAATCAGTCACTGTTAAGTTACCCTGATCACCACCAGTATGTCACTGTACAATTAATTACCCCTGTCAATCAATAACTGCTGGGTGTTGCCACAAACCAATCAATCACTGCTGGGTGATCCCACTCACCAATCAATCACTGCTGGGTGATACCACTCACCAATCAATCACTGCTGGGTGATACCACTTACCAATCAATCACTGCTGGGTGATCCCACTCACCAATCAATCACTGCTGGGTGATACCACTCACCAATCAATCACTGCTGGGTGATACCACTCACCAATCAATCACTGCTGGGTGATCCTAGTCACCAATCAATCACTGCTGGGTGATACCACTCACCAATCAATCACTGCTGGGTGATACCACTTACCAATCAATCACTGCTGGGTGATCCCACTCACCAATCAATCACTGCTGGGTGATACCACTTACCAATCAATAACTGCTGGGTGATCCCACTCATCAATCAATCACTGAATAATCACCTGTTAGAGGCCAGCTCTCACAAAAAGAGGACAAGGTAGAGTAGGACAAAGCGCACGTCAGAGGACAGGTGAAACAGGATGCCACGAATGGTGAACGCATGAACTAACTCTCAGCGTAAAGGAGCGCAAAGAGTTTAATCAACGCCTAACAAGAACAATGAATAGATGAACACTTCTAATGTTGCTGGAACTTTCCGCGAAGCGGATCTAGGCATTCCTCGACAGCAGTGACAAAATGCTGGAATTACAGACTAAAACAATTACCCCTGTTATCATTTCACTGACCAGTTACACTAGCAAATAAGTCGTTGTACGGTTCCACCAAACAAATGCTTATTGGTCTTATCCATGGAGCAAAGTGACAAAGAATTCAGAGAAATACGACGAGAAAACACTGCGCAGTTATCTTCAATTTAAATTTAGAAGAAAAAGAGCCACCACATTACAATATTCTACATAATACATCTTATTGGAGATGCCCTGTACCCAGTGGCGTAGCCAGGGAAAGCTGGATGAGCGCTTCTCAAGTGGGTTGCCAAAAAGTCATTAACACTGGGAATTCGGAATAATTTGTCGCTTGTTAGTGGTGAAATAGAAATTTCTGCGAATATTGATTTTGGCCAAATAATTGACCATTTGAAGGAACGATGTGAAAAGCTCAATCTATAGATCAAAAATGTGTACCCATAGTCACTGATTTATGAAGCGAATATAGAGCTATGTTAAGAGCACTCAGCTTTCTATCCATGCAGTAGAGCACAAGAAGAGAGAACAGAATACTAGCTGATTTGACTTCTAGTGGTATCGCTTAATTAACACTTCATCTCCTGCTATCAGCCACCATTGATTTGACAGCCAAAATCCTATGATGGTGTAAGCGACTTCAATTAGATCTTTGATATAAAGTTCACATATAAAACTAGTCTAGCATCAATAGCATAATCAACATGGGGATAACGTGTTAAATATAAAAGGATATTGTTATAGCAGTTTGCTGGCCTTAAAATATAGTTTTGTACAAATTTATTATTATGTTGTTTTGCTTAAAGTTAATGCTATCTTCTGACTTCACTTTATGAAATTGTCCGATTAGTTGTGAGTATGGTCTGTAGATTAACTAATTGAATTATCGGCATTGTCTAATGTATACTTTTCATTAAATGTATTAATATTATCGTTTGATTTATTTAGATTTTTGTCTTACATTGATAAAAATTATTTCTCACTTTCATCATTTTTCTTTTGAGTTTTGATGGAGATTTAGACTAACTACTTTGGTATTTTTGTTAGTTTAGTTTGTTTTATGACTATTTTTTATTCTTTCTTTTCATTAATTCTGAACATTATTTTTTTAAAATTGTGATTAAATCATTTTGTCTATGCAGTTTTTGTGTACACTTTCTCTGGTGATATATTCATAAAAATCTCATTTAATGTGACTAAATGATGCATTCTTGTGTGTGTTTCATACGCGTAGCATTAAAAAAAAATGTCTGTATGTTCTGAACACATAGAGCACTTGGAACCCACTTTTTGTGAAATTATTGATAATGTTCTGACAAAGATTTCTTAGTCAAACGCGTCGTTTCTTCTCTCTTCGTTAGGTGTTTAATTATCGTAACCAATCACATTGCATCACAGTGACCTTAAAATCATTGTTTCTTTTAAACACCTGGCGATGCTCTCAACTTTCAGTTTCTTTGACCAATTTGTGTGAGCACTGGTAATAACATATCCAATGTGTCATTTTTCTCGGTAAGGCATTGTGTCCCTTGCCGGTGTAAAGGACACTGATCTTAAGTTATTTATTGTAAAATAATGATTTTATATTAAAACAAAAAACATTAAGAGAATAGATGTTAAAAGAGTTTACAAATTTGACACTTCTGATGTGAAAAATTCATTTAAATCACCGACTTCTCTTTTGACACCTTGTTGAAGCATGGACTACAGACAATGTCTCTCAATTCATACCTATTCTGGCAAAATGTCTCTACGTCTCTCCAGTCTAGGCCATTGTTCTAGAGGATTTCCATGAATTGTCTTCCCCATGTATTACTGGGTCTTTCAGGTTTCTAATTCCGCTTGTTGTCTCCAAACAGTTCATATCTTATTTTCAAGACAATCCATATCTTGTTATTTCCAAAAAGTTCATATCTTATTTTCAAGACAATCCATATCTTGTTATTTCCAAACAGTTCATATCTTATTTTCAAGACAATCCATATCTTGTTATTTCCAAACAGTTCATATCTTATTTTCAAGACAATCCATATCTTGTTATTTCCAAACAGTTCATATCTTATTTTCAAGACAATCCATATCTTGTTGTCTCCAAGACAGTTCATATCTTATTTTCAAGACAATCCATATCTTGTTATTTCCAAACAGTTCATATCTTATTTTCAAGACAATCCATATCTTGTTATTTCCAAACAGTTCATATCTTATTTTCAAGACAATCCATATCTTGTTATTTCCAAACAGTTCATATCTTATTTTCAAGACAATCCATATCTTGTTGTCTCCAAGACAGTTCATAAATTATTTTCAAGATAATCCATATCTTGTTATTTCCAAAAAGTTCATATCTTATTTTCAAGACAGTGCATATCTTGTTGTCTCCAAGACAGTTCATATCTAATTTTCAAGATAATCCATATCTTGTTATTTCCAAACAGTTCATATCTTATTTTCAAGACAGTGCATATCTTGTTGTCTCCAATACAGTTCATATCGTGTTGTTACCAAAACAGGTCATATCTTGTTGTTTCCAAGACAGTTCCTATCTTGTTTTCAAGACAGTGCATATCTTGTTCTTTCCATGACAGTACACATCTTGTTGTTTCCAAGACAGTTCATATCTTGTTGTTTCCAAGACAGTGCACATCTTGTTGTTACCAACACAGTTCATATCTTGTTGTTACCAAGACTGTTCATATCTTGTTGTTACCAAGACAGTTCATATGTTGTTGTTACCAAGACAGTTCATGTCGTGTTGTTTCCAAGACAGTTCATGTCGTGTTGTTTCCAAGACAGTTCATGTCGTGTTGTTTCCAAGACAGTTCATGTCGTGTTGTTTCCAAGACAGTTCATATCTTGTTACCAAGACAGTTCATATCGTGTTGTTTCCAAGACAGTTCATAGCTTGTTTCCAAGACAGTTCATGTCGTGTTGTTTCCAAGACAGTTCATATCGTGTTGTTTCCAAGACAGTTCATATCGTGTTGTTACCAAGACTGTTCATATCTTGTTGTTACCAAGACAGTTCATATGTTGTTGTTACCAAGACAGTTCATATCTTGTTGTTACCAAGACAGTTTATATCTTGTTGTTACCAAGACAGTTCATATCTTGTTGTTACCAAGACAGTTCATATCTTGTTGTTACCAAGACAGTTCATATGTTGTTTCCAAGACAGTTCATGTCGTGTTGTTTCCAAGACAGTTCATATCGTGTTGTTTCCAAGACAGTTCATATCTTGTTGTTTCCAAGACAGTTCATATCTTGTTTCCATGACAGTTCATATCGTGTTGTTTCCAAGACAGTTCATGTCGTGTTGTTTCCAAGACAGTTCATATCGTGTTGTTTCCAAGACAGTTCATATCGTGTTGTTTCCAAGACAGTTCATGTCGTGTTGTTTCCAAGACAGTTCATATCTTGTTACCAAGACAGTTCATATCGTGTTGTTTCCAAGACAGTTCATAGCTTGTTTCCAAGACAGTTCATGTCGTGTTGTTTCCAAGACAGTTCATATCGTGTTGTTTCCAAGACAGTTCATATCGTGTTGTTTCCAAGACAGTTCATATCGTGTTGTTTCCAAGACAGTTCATATCTTGTTGTTACCAAAACAGGTCACATCTTCTTGTTACCAAGACAGTTCATATCTTGTTGTTACCAAGACAGTTCATATCTTGTTGTTACCAAGACAGTTCATATCTTGTTGTTACCAAGACAGTTCATATCTTGTTGTTACCAAGACAGTTCATATCTTGTTGTTACCAAGACAGTTCATATCTTGTTGTTTCCAAGACAGTTCATTTCTTGTTGTTTTCAAGACAGTTCATATCTTGTTGTTTCCAAGACAGTGCATATATTGTTGTTTCCAAGACAGTCTCATAGCATAGACAAGGTAGTGTCAACAAAGAACCACAATGATGCCACCAAATTCAATAGTGTAAGGTTCAAATCTAAATGCCACAATTATTTGTGTGTGTGTGTGTGTTATTTCTTGCCTCTTTATCATTTTCTGATAAGTTATCCAGTCCCTAGTTCTATCGGAAGTCGATTAAAAAAATAGATAAGTGTTGAAGTTAAGAAAATGAAAAGAATATTTGATGTCTGAATTGTACAATTTATAAACGCCTATCAATACTCAAATGGTACTAAATAACGACTCAAACTGTGTTTGCATTGAAACTTTCTCTGTGATCAGGAAATATATTAAAGTACTGATGGACATTCTAAGAGTTCAGAGACGATGGTCCTGTGTAGAAGTATATGGGATCATATTAGTCTAAACCACATCACACGAGTAGACACGAAAAGATCGATGAATAATTTTATCCAAACGCATAAGAACTTCAAAGACGCTTTTGATTTCAACCACAAAAGTGATCGCATTAAAGATCTAAAGAAGCAACACGAGAGATCCCCCACGTCTGCGTCAGTAGTGCGGCATCTGTTACTAAGATAGTGACCTATTCCTTGAAGGGTTAAAATGTTTAGAGCAGCCACGATCTGTTTTTCTTGCTTCAAAGTCACGCAATGCCAGCTTATCCGTTAGAATTTAACAACCAGTACACGACATATGTCTCGACCAAGTACGCAATTTAAGTCCTCACTTTCGACGGGTTTTATCGTCTGCTTCACAAACTGTTGCCAGTACGAAACTGATAATAATTCCCTTGAAGCAATAATTGGACCGGAAACTACAATGTGGATACAGCAGTAGTGAGTAATCGGTTCAGCGCAGTGAGTTCAAACCGTTATAGTTGCAAACTAATAAAAAATTGAAGTTCGTTGTGTGTGAACACTGCTTTACGTTTCTCTAATCTCTTTCCCGCTTCAGTTTTATCTTCTGCCCATGGAGATGCTGTAGTATTAGCATATAAATGTGTCATTCACAACTAGATGCTTCTAATCATATCTTTGACGATCGTGTTTATTTTATTTTATTTACTTTGTGAGTGATCCAGTGGGATCAAGGTCGGCTGTGTTGAGCACCGAACTCTTTCAGAGACCGGCGGGTAAAAAATTCAAATGTTCATGTTTAGCACTCACAAGAAGTCTAAGCAGGTGACATCTAAAAATGATTGGAGGTAGTAGTGTGTCGCTGCTTGATTAAAGTACAAAGAAACGATAATTAAAATTACTCGCATCTTACAAATCTCAAAAGGCTGGTTAATTATTAAGAAATAATAATTAATAATTAGTGTGCATTTTGAAATTTGTAACATGGCCTTCGCCTGTGCTTCGGAGTTTGTGTACACCTCAAAGGTATACATGTTTTATCAGATAAGTGTTGTTAAAGGACAATCACAAGTACACCCAAAGTGATGACGATCATCAACAAAATACAGAAAACATCTTTTTCCGATTATTATTTATTTTTCTTTCTTTCTTGTTTTCAATCATTTTAGCTTGTTTCTCTTTCTTTTTGTCCCTCTTGCTTTACTGTTTCTGAATTCGCGGTAGCGAAATATTAAGTGTGTTAGACTACTGACCAGTTGAGTCCTAGTTCGATTACCAAAATTCAAGAACTTTTTTTTTATTTACTTGAACAGAAAAGACTTTGGTGTTTACACGGTATCTGAAAATATGTTCAAGGGTTATCATCTGTGAATATTGGACGAACGGACGTAGTGCTGACTACATCAACCATAATATACTAACGGTTACAGAAAAAAAATGAATAATAAAATTATATTGCACATAGCCTAGAAGATATGAATTTATATCGTGTTTCTCCTTCAAACCACATCTCTTCAAATTTAATTGTCCCACTAGATCATTTGTTTTCCCATTTGCTCGCCTATTCTATTTTTTTTGTTTTACATTTACTCGTCACTTTTTAAACTGTTCATCTTAGTGGCATTCTTACCTCCCTTTACGTTCTCTATCTTCTCCTTCATTTATCCTTTCTCCTTGTACCATTCTATTTATTTTGGGACCTCTTTTTTTCAAACCACTATCTATCCTCACTGGATAGCTTGGTGTCATGGCATGGAAAACAGTCAACAACAGAACTGATACGACGCACTGTAGATAGAAGATTGTGGAACGACATGATCGCCTACGCCATCCGGAATGGCACATGATGATGATGATGATCTATCCTCACGCTTCTCTACTCTTTTATCACTTTTTCTGTCACTAACTCATCTTTTTCGCTCCCATACAGTTTCTCCTTCTCTTCAACTTTTACACTGTACACCTTGGCTATCATGCAGACTGTATTGGAAACAACAAGAGATTAACTGTCTTGGTAACAATAAGATATGTACAGTCTTGGTAACAACAAGATATGAACTGTCTTGGTAACAACAAGATATGAACTGATTTGGTAACAACAAGATATGAACTGTCTTGGTAACAACAAAATATGAACTGTCTTGGTAACAACAAGATATGAACTGTCTTGGTAACAACAAAATATGAACTGTCTTGGTAACAACAAGATATGAACTGTCTTGGTAACAACAAGATATAAACTGTCTTGGTAACAACAAGATATGAACTGTCTTGGTAACAACAAGATATGAACTGTCTTGGTAACAACAAGATAGGAACTGTTATGGTAACAACAAAATATGAACTGTCTTGGTAACAACACGATATGAACTGTCTTGGTAACAACAAAATATGAACTGTCTTGGTAACAACAAAATATGAACTGTCTTGGTAACAACAAGATATGAACTGTCTTGGTAACAACAAAATATGAACTGTCTTGGTAACAACAAAATATGAACTGTCTTGGTAACAACAAAATATGAACTGTCTTGGTAACAACAAAATATGAACTGTCTTGGTAACAACACGATATGAACTGTCTTGGTAACAACAAGATATGAACTGTCTTGGTAACAACAAGACATGAACTGTCATGATAACAACAAGATATGCACTATCTTGGAAACAACAAGATATGAACTGTCTTGGTAACAACAAGATATGAACTGTCTTGGTAACAACAAGATATGAACTGTCATGATAACAACAAGATATGCACTATCTTGGAAACAACAAGATATGAACTGTCTTGGTAACAACAAGATATGAACTGTCTTGGTAACAACAAGACATGAACTGTCATGATAACAACAAGATATGAACTGTCTTGGTAACAACAAGATATGCACTGTCATGATAACAACAAGATATGCACTATCTTGGAAACAACAAGATATGAACTGTCTTGGTAACAACAAGATATGAACTGTCTTGGTAACAACAAGATATGTACTGTTTTGGTAACAACAAGATATGAACTGTCTTGGTAACAACACGATATGAACTGTCTTGGTAACAACAAGACATGAACTGTCTTGGAAACAACAAAATATGCACTGTCTTGGTAACAACAAGATATGAACTGTCTTGGTAACAACAAGATATGAACTGTCTTGGTAACAACAAAATATGCACTGTCTTGGTAACAACAAAATATGCACTGTCTTGGTAACAAGAAGATATGAACTGTCTTGGAAACAACAAGATATGTACTGTCTTGGAAACAACAAGATATGTACTATCTTTCTGTACTGTCATTGTTACCTAATATAACTAACATCCCGTCTCATGATATTTCTCCTAAGTTCACAGATCTCACAACTCAAACGCAATCCACAACACAGCGCTTCTACATGCATCTTATGTCCTCTTTAGGGCGCATGATGAAAGTGTATTTAGTTGTCGCCGAGTGAAAACGATAAGGAAAGAAGGAAACAGCTATACTAATGCCAAAACTGTTCTTAGCTATTACTTTGAGAATCACTGATTTAAACACCCTACGACTCTCGTTAAAACCTTTTATTTTTTTACTTTAGCAGTTACCGTTTCTCAAGCACTTCAGCCTCTTCCATCAAAGTTCATCTGATGTTTTCAGTTCGTTCATCAATTCCCCACTTTTTTTTTTGTGCAACCTCGATCAATATTCAACAAACCTTCAGCATTCCGTCAAAATGCAAAGATTTCCTTGTACTATTGCCTAATTCGAGCCCCCATTGCGGGGGGAGGTACGCAGCCCTGCAATCAGTATCGGCAGTTAGGGTCCTGGTTGGCGTCCTAATTCTTACAGGATCCGCTGTAATGAGTGGAGATCCTGGTGAAGGGGTGCAATTCAAACCATCTCCTTTCAGTTTTCGTCTGGAATTGAAGGGTCTCACAATGTTAGGGGGTTACTCTTCATGCACTTTCTCTCGTTCTTATTCCTTGTAAATATACAGACAAACTGACAAAACAGAAAGAAACAACGAGGAGAAATGTGTTAGAAAGGGGAGGGCAGACATTAGGGAACTGGACGGCAGAAATATCAGAAGGACGCACAAAAAACAGAATTAGATTACAAATTTAAGACATGGGGATAACGACAGATATGTGAGAACAGGGAGACAGACATACACGAAAAAAAAACAGATATTGCAAAGACGACAGCTAAAAAGAGGACAAGAGAAGCGGCCAAGTAGACACAGAAAATGATAGTCAGACAGACAATAAGACATTAAGAAAGCCAATCAGACAGACAGAAGACAAAGAGCCAGATATATGCAATAGAACAGACAGTGAAAATGATAGGCACGCAAGCAAACAGAATGAGAGAGAGAGAGAGAGAGAGAGAGAGAGAGGCAGGCAAACAGATAAAGAGACAAGACAAGCAGGCAACCAAACAGAGAAAGGTAGACAGCCAGATAAATGAACTGAGAGACAACTAAAGTTGTGTAGGCAGTGGGTTAACGGACGGACGGACGGACGGACGGACGGACGGACGGACGGACGGACGGACGGACGGACGGACGGACGGACGGACGGACGGACGGACGGACGGACGGACGGACGGACGGACGGACGGACGGACGGACGGACGGACGGACGGACGGACGGACGACAGACGACAGACAGACAGACAGACAGACAGACAGACAGACAGACAGACAGACAGACAGACAGACAGACAGACAGACAGACAGACAGACAGACAGATAGATAGATAGATAGATAGATAGATGGATAGATGGATAGATGGATAGATGGATGGATGGATGGATGGATGGATGGATAACACGAAATATACAGTGCTCTAGCTTCGCATTTCTACACCAATACGTGCTATCAATCATCGTTCTAATAGATGTAGCATCAGACAGAGAGAGCACCATTTGAATTAGACAGCCCGGAGATTAGTTACCCGACCCGTACAGCTAGGTTTAGTCAAAGGCTAAGAATTAATTAACAGGAACAGTACACTTCTGCACCCGTTAGTTTCAATAACAAAAAACTACCCTCACTTGCGGTACATCTTCTTTTGATTTTTAACGTAGCAGGATTGATCTTTGAAAAACTGACTTGACACAGACGATGCTGTATTTAGAAATTGTAGCTTGTAATATCAGTGTGGTGATTAGACTGCTGGCTTCGGGATGATGTGGATTTATGTTCAATCCTAAAGTGACACTCCTCACAGAACCCAGCTAAGAAAAAGGAAATTGTGTTTACCTCTTTGATCTGGGAAAGTGTAGTTTTGGTTTACTTTACTTTAGTTTAGTTTGGTTTACTTTACTTTAGTTATTTTGGTTTACTTTACTTTAGTTTAGTTTGGTTTACTTTACTTTAGTTTAGTTTGGTTTACTTTACTTTACTTTAGTTGAGTTTGGTTTACTTTACTTTACTTTAGTTTAGTTTGGTTTACTTTACTTTAGTTGAGTTTGGTTTACTTTACTTTACTTTAGTTTAGTTTGGTTTACTTTACTTTACTTTAGTTTAGTTTGGTTTACTTTACTTTAGTTTAGTTTGGTTTACTTTACTTTAGTTTAGTTTGGTTTACTTTACTTTACTTTAGTTTGGTTTACTTTACTTTACTTTACTTTAGTTTGGTTTACTTTACTTTACTTTAGTTTAGTTTGGTTTACTTTACTTTAGTTTAGTTTGGTTTACTTTACTTTAGTTTAGTTTGGTTTACTTTACTTTACTTTAGTTTGGTTTGGTTTACTTTACTTTACTTTAGTTTAGTTTGGTTTACTTTATTTTACTTTAGTTTAGTTTGGTTTACTTTACTTTACTTTAGTTGAGTTTGGTTTACTTTACTTTAGTTTAGTTTGGTTTGGTTTACTTTACTTTACTTCAGTTTAGTTTGGTTTACTTTACTTTAGTTTAGTTTGGTTTACTTTACTTTAGTTGAGTTTGGTTTACTTTACTTTACTTTAGTTTAGTTTGGTTTACTTTACTTTACTTCAGTTTAGTTTGGTTTACTTTACTTTACTTTAGTTTAGTTTGGTTTACTTTACTTTAGTTTAGTTTGGTTTACTTTACTTTACTTTAGTTTAGTTTGGTTTACTTTACTTTACTTTAGTTTAGTTTGGTTTACTTTACTTTACTTTAGTTTAGTTTGGTTTACTTTACTTTAGTTTAGTTTGGTTTACTTTACTTTACTTTAGTTTAGTTTGGTTTACTTTACTTAGTTTAGTTTGGTTTAGCTAGTTTGTTAAGTGTTTTTAGTTTAGTCGACATATTATATTCATTGTACAAGGTCGACAGCTCCATAATGCTCAGATTCCATCCTTAGTATGTTCCTCAGAACGTCCGCCACACACTAGCGAATGCACTGACGATGGTTTCAGCTCAGATGCATGAAATCCGTACCACTTGCGAAGACCTTGACTCTAATCTCTTTAGTCGCTTCTTACGACATGCCTAGCAGGTGACGTTGGCTCTACTATTAACTCGTCTAACCGTGGTACGCTGATCGCCAGATCGACGTTGGAAAAAAAACAACTATAGGAGCAGATGCACTGGCCATCTCATATTCACTATTGAGCTCAACACTTCACTCTACAATGAGATATTTGTTGGACATCTTTTAGTCTTCACCCTTTCTCTGTCTGTCTGTCTGTCTCTCTCTCTCCATGTATGAGATGTTTTTGACTATAAAAAAGTAAAGTACCACGTCACGCCAAGTGGCGTATAGGGAATATAGTGTTAGTGACCATACATTTTACAGATCTTCGGCACATGATTTTTGGGGTAATGTGGTTGGTATTAAGCCCGTGCCGCTTTACTTTCCCAGAAAAAAAAATCCGGTACCCATTAAAGGCTTGGTGAACCGGAAGCCCTCGTTTGGGATCGAACCCTACCTCTTGTCCTTTATAGTCCAGTTCACTAACTACTGAGCTATCGCGGCTCCCTGTTTTTGACTATGTAATGGCTTTTTTCTGTCTTTCAACTAAACTTTCCCTAAAACAACCACACAGACTCACGACAATCAAACACCCTTCCAACAGGACACACTACACTTTTACCTGATATTCTCAAAGCTTCTAGTTTTCCCCAGTGCTGTCTAACTATTAGTATGATCTGTAAGAATTACTTGATTTCTAGCTCCCATCGTCTCTTAGACAGCCTCGCTTTTGGTGAACTATGTCTTTCATTAATGTTCTTTCAGAACAATTTCCGTGTTTGATATTGCGATAACATGTCAATTTTCTTGCTTTCATTAAATCCATTTGTCAGGTTTATGTATTTCCTTTTCTCCTAAGATACCTTTGGTTATTTCTTTTGTGCATTCTGGAAATGTGGTATATCTTTCTAGACAAATGCGTTGCTACCTTCCTTCCTTACCCCACAGTTCTTGGGATTGTTGGGGCTCTATTGACAAACTTCATCTACCTTTTCCATCGATCACTATTTAGCAGGTACTCAAAGGGACTCTGTGAAATTGAAGAATGTCCATTCTTTGCTGTTATATTCCCATCTCTTTCTTTATCTATCACTTCATCAAATCCCCTTTCATAGTTTCTAGCAGAATTGTTCTTGTCATACCAGATGACCGAGATACGTTAACTAATCATTTATATTTTTGGGTTTCTTCACAATAATCAAAATATTACTATTGTGTGTATACTTTTCTTTCCAAACTGCTTAAGTGAGCATCCAATGTATACACTCGTAAGTTTAATTTGATTTCTCACAATGAGTTTACGCTAACCAAAATACAAACATCAGTTGCCAAAAATGTTTCTTCTATTCTTTGTGAAGCAACAAATCGAATTAGAAGAATCGATCGTTACAGACTGTTACATTTTAATGAAATGCGAAGATAACTCAGAAGTAAGACAACTCTTACGAACTTTTCATGTCTGACTTGAAATGGCACCCTGGTGCATCGAGAACGTGACAGCATTGCGTGAATTAATCCATTTGGGACACCGGTTTTAAACAAATAGGCGGGTTCATAAACTTCCCTTTCTTGAAAAACGCCCGTGTTCTTGTGTAAGAAAGACAGATTGATTCTTCTGGGTAAATTGATTTTAAGATATTGTGGAGATGTTAGCTTCAGTAAAGACAAAAACCCACATTGTTTCTATAAATAGGATAACAATTGGAGGGGTGGGGTGGGAAGTCTAAAAGGAGAAGTAAGGGGAGGTAAGACGTTGGTCTATGAAGAGGTAGATCCTAATCCTTAATCCCGCCATAAACCATGGAGATTTCTCTCTTTGGAGTCCGTGGTTTCTTTGTTTTTTTTCCTTTCCCCTGGTCTCTAAGAAGGTAGTTCCGATGTCCACTTCTCGCGTATGATGGTAAAAAAGAGTCAAATGTACACTCTGCGTGCGATAAAAACCGGTAGGTAGTTTAAAGTCAAGAAGTGAGTTAAAAGTTGCTTATGCCCTGGTAAAATTGTTAAATTAGAAAAGCCTCAGATGAAGAAGCATATGTGGGGCAAAAAGGCGTATGAATTGTGGCTTGCAGTAAACTACAGACATAACATACCAACGCCCACGTAGAGGGTGACAGCTAAGAAGAAAAGTAAGAAGAATAAACAATTTTAGTCGCTTAGGCGACCTTACCATCGTCAGGGGCTGAAGTCGCTATAGGTGGCCCTACAACAGTTATGGGCTGAAAGTCGCTATAGGTGGCCCTACAACAGTTATGGGATGAAAGTCGCTATAGGTGGCCCTACAACAGTTATGGGCTGAGGTCGCTTTAGGTGGCCCTACAACAGTTAGGGGCTGAAGTCGCTATAGGTGGCCCTACAACAGTTAGGGGCTGAAGTCGCTATAGGTGGCCCTACAAAAGTTATGGACTGAAAGTCGCTATAGGTGGCCCTACAACAGATAGGGGCTGAAGTCGCTATAGGTCGCCCTACAAAAGTTATGGACTGAAAGTCGCTATAGGTGGCCCTACAACAGTTATGGGCTGAAAGTCGCTATAGGTGGCCCTACAACAGATAGGGGCTGAAGTCGCTATAGGTCGCCCTACAAAAGTTATGGACTGAAAGTCGCTATAGGTGGCCCTACAAAAGATAGGGGCTGAAATCGCATAGGCGGCCCTACCATATTTAGGAGCTGAGGTCGCTATAGGCGGCCCTAAAATAGTTAGGGGCTGAAGTCGCTATAGGCAGCCCTACAATAGTTAGGGGCTGAAGTCGCTATAGGCAGCCCTACAATAGTTAGGGGCTGAAGTCGCTATAGGCAGCCGTACAATAGTTATGGGCTGAAGTCGCTATTCGCGGCTCTCTACAACAGTTAGGGGCTGAAGTCGCTATAGGCGGCCCTACAATAGTTAGAGGTTGAAGTTGCTATAGGCGGTCCTACAATAGTTAGGGGCTGAAATCGCTATAGGCGGTCCTACAATAGTTAGGGGCTGAAGTCGCTATAGGCGGTCCTACAATAGTTAGAGGCTGAAGTCGCTATAGGCGGCCCTACAATAGTTAGGGGCTGAAGTCGCTATAGGCGGCCCTACAATAGTTAGGGCCTCAAGTCGCTATAGGCGGCCCTAGAATAGTTAGGGGCTTAAGTCGCTATAGGCGGCCCTACAATAGTTTGGGCCTGAAGTCGCTATATGCGGCCCTACAATAGTTAGGGGCTGAAGTCGCTATTGACGGCCCTACAATAGTTTGGGCCTGAAACCGCTAAAGGCGGCCCTACAATAGTTAGGGGCTGAAGTCACTATTGGCTGCTCTCTACAATAGTTAGGGCCTGAAATCGCTATAGGCGACCCTAAAATAGTAAGGGCCTGAAATCGCTATAGGCGGCCCTACAATAGTTAGGGCCTGAAATCGCTATAGGCGGCCCTACAATAGTTAGGGCCTGAAATCACTATAGGCGGCCCTACAATAATTAGGGGCTGAAGTCGCTATTGGCGGCTCTCTACAATAGTTAGGGCCTGAAGTCGTTATTGGCGGCCCTACAATAGTTAGGGGCTGAAGTCGCTATTGGCGGCCCTACAATAGTTTTGGTCTGAAGTCGCTTTTGGCGGCCCTACAATAGTTTTGGCCTGAAGTCGCTATTGGCGGCCCTACAAGAGTTTGGGCATGAAGTCGCTATAGTCGGCCCCACAATAGTTTGGGGCTGAAGTCGCTATAGTCGGCCCTACAATAGTTAGGGGCTGAAGTAGCTATAGACGACCCTACAATAGTTAGGAGCTGAAGTCTCTATAGTCGGTCCTACAATAGTTTGGGGCTGAAGTCGCTATAGGCGGCCCTACAATAGTTTGGCGCTGAAGTCGCTATTGGCGGCCCTACAATAGTAAGGGGCTAAGGTGCTGCAGGCGGCTCAACAATATTTAGGGTCTCCAGTCGCTATAGTCAGCCCTACAATGGTTACGGGCCGAAGTCGCTTAAGTCGTTAACGGGGGCCCTACAATAGTTAGGGGCTTAGTCGCTAAAGACGACACTGCAATTAATTACCCGGAAGTGGCGTGCGACTCAAAGCTGACTGGTGGCGTCAAAATCAATTAACTACAGCAGATTAAATCTCACGTCTTAGTGGTAACCATTGAAACCGGCTAACTAGTCTGGCCAAATTAGTATCTTTGGATCAGGGAAGACAATCCCTACGCTTAAAGAAATGCCTTGCTGGTGTCGGATGTAACAAGACCGGAGGCCTATAATGTGGTATGTTGTAAAGTAGGTCACTGCGTAACTTACCTTGAAGAGTATCATTTGCATGTCAAAAGCGACAAGCTGTGAACTAGCTAAACTATTTTCTTAAACGTGGACTAGGAAAGCGAAATCATCACTAAATGAAAGATCATGCCTATTGGCAAGGGTGATGATAGTTCTCCACAACCTTCTAACTCTACAGTTGTTTTTTAGTTTTACTGTAGACTCAATACTAAACCATTATATTAAACAGTCTTCTGTCTTCCCCCCCCCCTTTTTTCCTCAATAACACTTTTTTTTAAAAGTTATGACATAATATTTCAGTTGTTCATTTGTCATGACATGGTCCAATAGTGATCATGCTGGAAATAAATTATGGTTTACTTCTGGTCTATTTTTAAATGTCCTCGTTACCTTTTTTTTTTAAACAGTCCTTGTTGTTTTCAATATCTTTCAGTAAAACCACATTTATGTAGACTCCATATATTTCCTTTTATTTTGTTGAATTATCCCAGATTCATTTCTACATGTCAAGACCGACGTAACACCAAATAATTGTTTTCTTTCTTGTTCCCGATGTAAATAATTGATTGTTTCACAATTTGTAAAGTCCAGTCTTTGCTTGGGCTATTATACGCCTCACCTCTGTTGAGAAAACGAAGTAGGAAACCAAATGTTGGTGTAATCTATCGCTAATGCTACTTCCCATATACGTAAGCACAGATAACCCCAGTTTGAATGTCGTTTCTTCGGTTCCACAAAATGATTATATGGTCAATAAGATGGGTAAATAATTGGTCTTAAAGGTCATTCACTGCAGCATGCATGTGATTTACTGAGAAATCCAATGCGGAATCACCGGAAAAAATTTTAACGAAATAATTATATATATGTCATTCTTGGAAAAGGGCGTTTTTGAGAAAGGAAAAATAAGGTTTGCGAGTTGATGTGGAATATAGAAAATTTGATGTATGTACCCAATGTGTGGCTGTTTTTTTTTAATTTTTTAATTGAGCATATTTTTTTGTTTACTACGGCCAGTATTGTGCATGTGCCGTCTTTTCATCCCAGAAAGGTCACTTCGTGTACTTACTTATGACTGGGGAAACTGAAGTGCCGTCGAACTGTACCAAATCTGACCACTTGTTCTTACTGCACTAATTCACTAACTTATATTTACCGGGTGTCCCATAGCAGATAAACGAGATAAATATAATGTCACATTTTTTAAAAACAATAAGAGTGTAGTGTGTTAATGTGAATTAATCTTTTTTAGCATTAGAGCAATTCTGTAGTCCGAAGTTGTTATTTGTTTCTACAACACCAGTCATGTACCCATTTTACAGCTAGGTTGAGTGAGCGCAGATGTTTATGAAGACACATTTTATCTTAAGCTCATGCAGCCAAACGGCAGTAACTACGCCCCTGAAGTTTGATGTAACTGAATAAATCCACAAAACTTGGTTAAAATGCCATGAGAGTAATGTAAGTCCCAAAAACTTGGCTAAAATGCCATGAGTGTAATTTAAGTCCCAAAAACTTGGCTAAAATGCCGTAAGTCCCACAATGATCATCATCATTAAGTACCATACATACTGGTCTTGGGGGCGTCGGTAGCATAGTTGTGAAAACCACTCCAATAGCTACCTACGTTCAGAAAACCTGTGTTCGATTCCCGCTGAGTGTTAATTGTACTAGTGGTTGAGAAAAATACCGCCGCGGTCGACCCAGCCGCTGGCAGAAATGAGCACCAGCGTAGCACTATGAGTAGGTGAGGAATGGCGTCTCACTTGTGAGTTACGATGCTTGAAGCTACACCAGACTGGAGTTTCCGAACACTTCTATATGACGGTTGAGCATATATGGGTAAAATCCGCGTGCTAAGACGCCGATTCAAGTCTCGTATCTATATTTACCTGCTGATGTAGGTGATCATGTCTCTCCACAACTTTCGATCTCGACAGTTATTTATCATTTCTGGTATTGACCTTCTGCCAATTCATTCTCTTAAGCTGTCTGGTATCTTTTCTCATTGTTTCTCTCTATCTCTTCGTCCCTCAATTTTCCCAGTTGTCACAATATATTCCAGCTGTTCCCTTCTCATTACATGGCCAAAAAAAATTATGATTGTTTCTTCCTAATATTGGAAATTATGTCTCTTTTTGCTTTGACCTCGCTCAGGACGTTTTAATTACTCTTCCCAGCTGTCCAACCCCACTGCCTTGTGGGATAGACTTTTTAGTCAAAGGCTAGCGGAGCCAATTGTAAACAATCGACGGAAGGCGGCAGAAAACCAACGTCGTGACTTCTTTGTATAATCATGTGGGGCAATTACAGAATATAATCCCATTAGCTTAGTTTAATCCCAGAAAGGGGAAGCGATGAGAAAACCCTCAATTCAAGCTAAAATTTGACCTCTATTATCATATCGCTAGAGATTTGGACAATGCATTACACTCAGCACAATAAAGTAGTCACAAGATGACATACCAATGAAAATATCCCTTTCCTAATAAGGAAAATCATACTTTTAACACCACCAATAAATGAAAAATTATCCCAGTCACCATTTTGAGAACAGTTTTTAGAACATGATGTTTGCTATTCACAAGTGAAACACCACACAGTAACTATGAGCATATATTGCTTGGCTGGCATATTGAGAAATCAATCGGACAGTAGAAGGGGCTGCAAAAACCCGCGTGAGTATTCAATCGGACTATTGTAGGCAATGTCATAGGCGCCTGTCATTAGACTACAACAGCTGACAGAGCATTGCCCGAGTCACTATGTGGTTTCCGCACCAACAGGTATACTGTTGACTTGCTATTTTTTTTTATAAAGAAATTGTCAACAGAAATGTTCAGCTTTAAATAGTCAAGTGACTGATCCCGCAGTAAGAGGAAGGATGAGATATACAATTTTACCGAAGTAGGCCAACCCATTTAGAAGAGAGGAAGCCAGTGTCCGAGTGAACAAAAAACACATGACTCTTTATTGCTTTCATTCGTCCAAAGACTTCATGTGCTATTAACAGACATGTTCTGTACACAAAACTGTCACAAACTTGCTGCCACTAAAGCTATCGAGCGCCATTCATCTTTTAATAAAAACGTGAGATGATTAGTACAGCACGACGATCATATACCTGGAGTTGCGGAGTCACACAAACCTGAGTCCGAGCCAAAATATGATTCTTTCTTTGCTGTCATGCTAAATTACGCCTTCAGAATATCAACCAAAAGTATCTATCCTATTTCTATATCAGACAGGAAATTGTTGTACTCTAACTCCGTGTTCGTGGAGTTTAGTTTAGTATAAAGATAACGAAAACTGACTTACCTTAACCCCATGGTTGTAGAAAAAGAATGAAGAGTGGGCTACAAAATATGGGGTTGCTACAGAGAGAGAACAAAGTACCCTAAGACCTGAATGACGTGATACTTTTTTAACCCAAAGGGAAGGAATCCAATCAGAATTTGGTGTTAGTACACAAAAGTAATCAGTTGTACATGACGTTTGTGAGATAGAGAGGGTTAGGTCAGGCTGCTACAGACGAGAGGAAGTATGGCTACGATTATAAAAGGAGTGCATTGTAATTCTTTGGTTATGCGGATGTACTTGAGCAATATCATTAAAACAGGCATGCAGAAATACAACATGGGGTAGACGTGCGTTGCAAAGCATCCGTTGAAAATCGGCAATAAATAATGATAGTTATGAGGGACAGACTACAGAGACACTATAGGAATCCACCGTGTTGTCTTTTTCTTCATCCCATAAATAAAAAAAAAAAACTTGGTTAAAATGATATGAACTTAATTTAAATCCCGGAGGTCGTTGAGGAGTACCTGATAGATCTATTGCACTTTATCTATTAAGTCACTCTCCAGGACCTAACTGCAAAGTCAATTCTTTTACTATATCTTCCCATCTCATTCACTGGCTATCTTTCCTTCTCCTCCCTTTACACAGTTCCTTGAAGAATGTTCTTGTGTGGCCAAAAGATCAAAATACGTGACCAAACCACTTGACTTTGTGTTTCTTTACAATAGTTAAAAAACCATGATTTACTAAACTGCTTGTATCAATTTGCAAACCTTTTCATAGATGATACGAGCTAAGTAAGAGGTTCCCAAAACCTTGCAATGATATTTTGTTTTCAAAGCTTTAATTCTTTTCTGCAGATCTACAATAAAAGTTTATTTTTGCAAGCATATAGGACAAATAACATAACCAAGGTGTGCATTATTCTGATTTTAGAGCCAACCAAGAGTGATGCTATTATCTTTTCAAATGGGTTTTAGTCTTGCAAGTGCTGGCCTAGTTTACGTTATTCTAGCCGATTTCTCAGGTTTTAGCCTTGTTAGTGCTGGCCTAGTGTACGCTATTCTAGCCGATATATCAGGTTTTAACCTTACAAGTGCTGGCCTAGCGTACGCTATTCTAGCCGATTTATCAGGTTTTAACCTTACAAGTGCTGGCCTAGTGTACGCTATTCTAGCCGATTTATCAGGTTTTAACCTTACAAGTGCTGGCCTAGCGTACGCTATTCTAGCCGATTTATCAGGTTTTAACCTTACAAGTGCTGGCCTAGTGTACGCTATTCTAGCCGATTTATCAGGTTTTAACCTTACAAGTGCTGGCCTAGTGTACGCTATTCTAGCCGATTTCTCAGGTTTTAGCCTTGTTAGTGCTGGCCTAGTGTACGCTATTCTAGCCGATTTATCAGATTTTAACCTTGTTAGTGCTGGCCTAGTGTACGCTATTCTAGCCGATTTCTCAGGTTTTAACCTTACAAGTGCTGGCCTAGTGTACGCTATTCTAGCCGATTTCTCAGGTTTTAACCTTACGAGTGCTGGCCTAGTGTACGCTATTCTAGCCGATTTATCAGGTTTTAACCTTGCAAGTGCTGGCCTAGTGTACGCTATTCTAGCCGATTTATCAGGTTTTAACCTTACGAGTGCTGGCCTAGTGTACGCTATTCTAGCCGATTTATCAGGTTTTAACCTTACAAGTGCTGGCCTAGTGTACGCTATTCTAGCCGATTTCTCAGGTTTTAGCCTTGTTAGTGCTGGCCTAGTGTACGCTATTGTAGCCGATTTCTCAGGTTTTAACCTTACAAGTGCTGGCCTTGTGTACGCTATTCTAACCGATTTATCAGGTTTTAACCTTACAAGTGCTGGCCTAGTGTACGCTATTCTAGCCGATTTATCAGGTTTTAGCCTTGCAAGTGCTGGCCTAGTGTACGCTATTGTAGCCGATTTCTCAGGTTTTAACCTTACAAGTGCTGGCCTTGTGTACGCTATTCTAACCGATTTATCAGGTTTTAACCTTACAAGTGCTGGCCTAGTGTACGCTATTCTAGCCGATTTATCAGGTTTTAGCCTTGCAAGTGCTGGCCTAGTGTACGCTATTCTAGCCGATTTATCAGGTTTTAGCCTTGCAAGTGCTGGCCTAGTGTACGCTATTCTAGCAGATTTCTCAGGTTTTAGCCTTGTTAGTGCTGGCCTAGTGTACGCTATTCTAGCCGATTTCTCAGGTTTTAGCCTTGTTAGTGCTGGCCTAGTGTACGCTATTCTAGCCGATTTCTCAGGTTTTAGCCTTGCAAGTGCTGGCCTAGTGTACGCTATTCTAGCCGATTTCTCAGGTTTTAGCCTTCATCGCTGGCAATCTTCCAAAATATTAAAATTTGTCAACAGGCTCTAGTTCCTGTCCATTTATTTTAATGTACGCAGTAAGGATCCAAGTGTTGGTGTTCATTTTTATTTTGTCAGCATTGATCTGGAACCATATGCCTTATCTAGTCATTGTCTTAGATCTGTTAGTTCTTGTTCTGTCCCTGCTAAACCACCAATGTCATCAGGAAGCCGCAGGTTAGTATTTCTGCCTCCAATGCTGACAGTACTTTCATGGTCTTATATAGCATTCCCATTATTCTTTATAAGAAGATGTTAAAAGACGTAAGGGAGAGTAAGCAGTTTTACCGAACTCCAAATATTGTTCTGAACCATTCCCATCAGGTTCTTCTGATAAGTACCGCGCACGCAGCCTTGTCGGGTAGATGTTCTATATAGCGAACTATGTTAACATCGAAGTTGCACATCCTCAAAGCCATGATTGGGCTGCATGCCTAAGCATATCAAATGATTTCTTTAAAAGTCTATGAACACACGATATAGATCATGTCTCTTGTTTGTTTGAAAAAAAGGAGAGTAAGATTGCAATTCAATCTAGTCTCTGTGTTGTCATGTGACCACGAATATCGAAACATAAATATCACATGTATATGGACACCATATGTCAAACCTCATAGAAAGTTCATTCTCTGTGCGTGGTTTAATTAGAATATAGAAACTGTACAAAAAGTAAAGAGCGGATTAGAATTCCTTCACACTGTGTCTGAAACCTGATAAATTATTCGCAAACAAATGTCAAACTGTTTCTTAATCTACTCAGAGATATTCTCCCCTGCGCTGAATGATGAGAACCAGCAGCTATCAGTATCTTTTCTTCGGGAATTGACAGAAAGGGAATACAACTACACCGTTTATACAAATAATGAGATTTTGCAGTGTCGTTTGTATGGCTGGATCGTGACTATATAAAAGACTGGACCGGCGTCCTGTTGTCTGGAACATACTGGAACAGTTTAGAATATTCGCGCAGTTTGATCCGACTGTGGATCTCTAGATAAATGGGGAGAATTGGGAATAAGGAAAAGAAGACTAACACGGAAGTTTTGAATCAGCTGAAAATTTAAAAAAAGAAACAAAACAATTCGGAAAAGAGAATTGAAATTTGTTGGGCATGCGAAAAGACATAATACCCTTCCAAAAGTCATCTTGCAAAGGAGGGTCAAAGGTAAACAAGGCAGACTAATATTAAAGTGAACTGATAGCATCAAATGATGGACAGGCGAACCTATGCCAACGTGCACTGTCAATATAAGAGATAGAGTAAAATGACGCTCCATGGTAGCCAACCTTCGATGTAGAGACGAGACCCGATGATTGAATGAACTGATACGATTATAAACCAAAAGATTGATGTGTTAGAACCGTTTATAGGGAGATAGTTGTGGAATAGTTTAACAGTAAATGTGTAGATGTGTGTGTAGTTTAGAGAGAGAATCGTGATACAGCTTCATAATAAATGTGTAGATGTGTGTGTAGTTTAGAGAGATAATCGTGATACAGCTTCATAATAAATGTGTAGATGTGTGTAGTTTAGAGAGATAATCGTGATACAGCTTCATAATAAATGTGTAGATGTGTGGTTTAGAGAGATAATCGTGACACAGCTTCATAATAAATGTGTAGATGTGTGGTTTAGAGAGATAATCGTGATACAGCTTCATAATAAATGTGTAGATGTGTAGTTTAGAGAGATAATCGTGATACAGCTTCATAATAAATGTGTAGATGTGTGGTTTAGAGAGATAATCGCGATACAGCTTCATAATAGTGTAGATATGTGTGTGTAGTTGACAGATACTAGTAACACAGTTTCATAACAAACGTGTCTGTGTGTGTGTGTAGTTTAGAGAGATAATCGTGAACCAGTTTAATAATAAATGTGTAGATGCGCGTATGTGTGTTTGTAGTTTAAAGAGATAAAAGTGGCACAGTTTCATAATAAATATGTAGATGTATGTGTGTGTAGGTTAGAGAGATTATCGTGATAGAGTTGAATAATACATGTGTAGATGTGTGTGTGTGTGTGTGTGTGTGTAGTTTAGTGAGATAATCGTAGAGCAGTTGAATAGTAAATGTGTAGATGTGTATGTGTGAGGTTACAAACTGTATTGATGGAATAGGTATCTCTAACACTGATTTCCATTGGCATCAACAGCTGATATACCTGCGTGTTGACTAAATGGCATAATAGGATCACATGCCAACTATATAATTAATACAAAAATACAGTTGAAATATTTAATGTCTCTTCGCAGATACGACAAAACTAATAAGATACGACGTTAGTTTTAAAGGTCTTCATGAAGGGATAAAGCATAGATAAAATACCACAGATTTCACTGGATGCCAACACTGATTACATATGATGTTTTCAACTGTCAACTCAGTTTTCTGCTTTCCAGATAATCCGTTGATGAAAAATGGGTACTTGATTCAGTTATTGTTATGGTTAGTCGAAAACACGGGTATCTCTGCAAACGAATTAAAATCCAAAATTGCCCAACCGCCCATGTCAGTGCGATCATCCGAACTAAAACTCATCTCATTGAAGGATCCGAACAAAGAAAGGCAGCTGCAGTCCCCATCACAGCAGCTACATCACACGCCAAAAGACATAACACATAAGACAAAGCGGCACCAAAAGTGAACGCAGCTGAACTGTCCGTCATACAATATCATCATTAATTGTGAGCAATGAATATCGAAACACGATCCTGATGAAAAACACAGCTCACGGTGTGCACATAGCACTAAACTCAGTAGCTCCTACCGGACGCCGGACTTGGAATATGAGAAAACTGCAACAAGGAACACTTTTCAGTCTAAGCCTTAAGGTTCTTGCCGCCTGTCCGCCATATTGAACAGTATTCCAATCACCTGATTCAGTGAGTTGAGGAAGGTGATTACAGCGATGAAACGCAATCGTTCTATACTATAAATTATGTCGGTTACTGTGGTAAAAGAAGCACAAGAACGACAAATGATATAAACCACGACACCTTTTAGATATCAGTGAAAAGAGAAAAGAAGAAGAAGACTGTGGTAAAAGTTTAAATGTCTTCTTCTTTCGACTCGAAAAGGCCACGGACGATCCACAGTAGATCATTTTCTTCCAATGCCAGACTATGAATCTAGACTATAAAACAATCAGGAAAATAACAATTACCGACATTAAATGTGTTAGATGAATGACAGAAAATAGCCTCATATATAAAAGATCAGAGATGAATAAATGAGAAAAAAACTAGGAATAATTTCATTCATAGAATACATAAAGAAACAACATATAAACTGGTTTGTTCAGACAAAAAAAACTTAAGGACAACACAAAGACCCTTCAATAAACATTGCGAGACCACCAGACTCAAGAGTCGACTACGGAAAAGATGGATTGATGGAATATTAGAAACACTAGGAAACGTAACAAAAGTAGAGGCGAACAGGATGGGAAAAAGGCAGCCCATTGTATTTCTCATCCACACTGAAAGGCAAATAAGGAAGGAAAGAAGATCGCAAAATGAATGTCAATGAACATGAAATTATGCATTTCTCGTTAGCAACATATGAGCCTTTGGCTAAGTTCAGTATATGTAAACATATAGATTATAGATGAATGCTTGGCAGAGATCAACGACTATGACATAATTATAAGACTCATATGTAAATTACAATGGGATCAAACGATAATTCTGAGATTCAACCGAAAGCTCTCCGCTAATTAAAATTAAGAAAGATGTAGCGGGAGTTTTAATGTGGCGCTGTGTTGCGCAACATTGTTAGTTCAAGCTCTTTAAACAGATGACTGTAATGGCATTAATGAAATATCAGATTCATCATCATCAAGCACCATGCCTGCTGACGTAAGTGATCATGTCTCTCCACAACTTTCGATCTAGACAGTTATTTATCATTTCTGTTGTTGACCTTTTGCCAAACCATTCTCTTGAGCTGTCTGATATCTTTTCTCTTTGCTTCCCTCTATCTCTTCGTCCCTCAACTTTTCCAGGTTTCACAATATATTCTATATGTTACCTTCTCATTACATAGCCAATAAAGATTGTTGTTTCTTCCTAATATTGGAAATTAACTATCTTTTTTTGCTCTGGCCTCTTTCAGAACATTTTCATTACCCTTCTTTTCTGTTCAGGCTATTCTCAACACTCTTCTGTAAAACCACATTTCTGCAGCCTCCAGTAATTTTCTTGTCAGATTAAAGTATCCATAACATATACACCTACGAACTTAAGATATGCAGATGATGGTCTCTTACTGATAGAATGCTGAACTGATGTCAACTAATCAACAATAAAAGCAAAGATTGTGGACCTGAATATTCAGAATGTATCATTTTGTTGTAATAAAGAGAGATGACTTGGAGGTGGTGGAAGTACAATTCATTATCCAAATAAATGGATGATAGTTTGGAATGAGTTCAAGAATGTCGTTACCGATTCATACGTAATACTACTCTGAAACAAGTAGACAATTTTAAATATCTGGGTAGCACGTTAACACTAGACAATAACCATGAGACAGAGATAGGTATAAGGTGTAATAAAGCATGCCAAGTTATAGGCCAAGTATCAACACTATTGAAGAACAAAGCAATAACTACGGAAGCAAAAAGGGTAATTTACAAATACATATTTCTACCAACTCTGTGCTATCAGTGCCAGAATTGGACGCTGGACTCTAGAACAATAAGAAAGATAACGACCACCGAAGTGAAATGTGTCAGAAGAATGACAGGAAACAGCTTAAGGGACAGAGTAAGAAACACTGGCCCGAGGAAGAAACTCGAAATTGAACCAGCCATCGAAAACATAAAAGAAACAACAGATAAATTGGTTCGACCACATAACAAGACAAAAAGAACTAACAATGACTCAAAGAACCATAAACAAACGCTACGAAAACTGTCAGATTAAGAGGAAGACCGAGAAAGAGATGGATAAAGGGAATACAGGAGTCACTAGGAGGGAAACCACCAGAAGAGGCCAACAGAAGAGCAAAGAATCGCAGATTGTATCTCCCCTCGACGCCAACGGCAACAGAGGACGAATAGAAGAAGAAGATTCATATAAAGTGCATCGGCACAAAACATGAAGATAAAATATTAGAAAAAAAATAGGACGAAACAGAGCACCTTCGACAACAGGATGCATGTTCACACACTTTAATGTTAGCAAACCTCAACTGTTGATCATATAGCTGCACGTACATTCAAAATGCTGGGGCGACACAAAAGAAAAACACTTTTAATTGTAAGTTAATATTTTTTTCCCCTTCTTCAATATTTTTTCCCGTTCTTCTCCTTCTGTAACAGAAGGAAAATAAAAAAGAAATTATAGCTTCTTTTTTTTCTCCAGCTTCTTCTTGTTATCCTTCTTCTGCTACTGCTTCTATTGCCTTTCCTCTACTCCCGACGATGTTTGATTACTGTAGCTTGGGAATGAGGTGTATTACTTTACAACTGAACGAAGTGCCAGATTTAACTAACCCTTGTAAATAGAGCATTTTAAAAAAAACAAAAATCTAAACTAGTACAGCACGCAGGAAAAGAATCAAAACAAATAAACTAATGCAGCACGCAGAAAAAAAACGACGAGAAAAATCAGAATGATAGAGAGGGGTTGATGTGACTAAACAATCATGCAGATAACTATAATATCACATATAAGAAAACAATGTGGAGACTTCGTCTTCTTCTTTCCTTTCTCATTTGATTTTCAGCGTCGAGGAGAGATATAATTTGTGGTCTTTTTACGCTTCTGATCGCCTCCGCTGTTGTTATGTTTCCTAGTGCTTCTAATATTCCATCGATCCATCTTTTTCGTGGTCGATCCTTGGGTCTGGTATTCCCACAACGTTTATTGAAGGCTCGCTGTGTTGTGTTTTGATCTGTCTGCCTTGTCACGTGGCCAAACCATTTTATGTGTTGTTTCTTTATATATTCTATGGCGGGGAATTTTAAAAAAAATGAACGTAAATAATTAAAACAAATATGTGCTACTATTTTCCAATTCATGTGTAACTACAAACCTGACTTTTCTATTGCTACGTTGTTGGTTTTATCTTTCAAATCGTTAACTATCGTATCTTAGTGACTACTCAATATTGCCGACAGAGAGAAAGAAGAAAGAAAAGAGACTACTCTGTTAGTCTCGAAAATGAAGTATATAACTACCGTGTGACTACATGAGAACCCACAGTGAAGAATAAAGCCAATTTTTCCTACCACGCAAGTCGTCAGAAGAGACTAAGGATGTCTGGAATCGTCGCCTGTACTGTTAGGTAGGACGTGCACGGAGCGATCTTGTTTACGGAATTTACCGATGCATTTTGGAAAATGCTGTTACAACCGGTGGAGCGGATATGGAAATTCTTGACTGCAATGAAACTAGTTCAACAGATAGAACATAATATAATATAATGAAGTATATGAGATAAGGTGTTCTTTTTTTCATCATTCCAGCCGCTGTTTAAAGCTGTTTATTTCTGTGATACACATTGATCATTTTAACTTATGATAGACCATACTTATCAGATCACTGACAACATAAGATTGGGGAGAACACGCTTTTGCGTTAAATGTAATTAACTTGGTTTAAAATGCATTTAGTTTTTGTTGTAGGAGAAGAGTTACATATCCCATTAGTTTGTTAAATTTAATGCATCGAATGCCAATTTCAATCGGCCTTTATTCTCCGGTCATGTAAATCCCCTCGGCAGACCCTAATATAGACATGTTGCTGTAACGATTACATTTATTTTTTAATGTAAATTTACATGTCAACTTTTTTTTATAATAAATTAATAATTAATGGAATAAAAACTTCAAAACAGAATAGGCAAATTCAACATTTACAAGAAATCTAATTGAAAAGAGATTTCTTCACTACAAGCGTTTATTCAATGACTAGTTTTCTTTATTGTTCACCCGTAAGATGTTGTAGATGTTTAGAGTTTTCTCTTAGTAATACATTATCATCTCTACATTTTGGCGATAGGATATATCCCTGTCTTACTCCTATTTTTGTATCAATAGGTGTAGAGTTCTTTTTGTTATATTTTATTATTGATGTTTGCTCCCGGTATAAATTACATTCGAATCGTAAGTCTGTGCCATCTAGATGTATATCTTTTAGTCAGTCTATAAGCGGTTTATGTTGTATTCTATCAAAAAAGTTTGGTGTAGTCTATGCAGCAGTCATATTTTGGTTTGTTTACTTCCGTGTACTTTTCGATTAAACTTTTACTACTGCAATTGAATTGTAGAAATATAACATTATATATTAAATTTTACATTAAATATAACATTAAATGTATTTGAAAATGAGACTTGTACTGTGATCTTTTTTTTAAACACACACATATATATATATAAACACACTTGGTCCTAGACTGCTCTCTCTCTCTCTCTCTCTCTCTCCTCTCTCTCTCCAACACAAACACGCACGATTTATACAATTAGTCCATGTTCAAATAAACAACTATATATATATATATATATATATATATATATATATATATATGTAAGCGTGGTTTGACTAGCTGTTTACCATAAAATAAACAGTTTTCTGGAATCTGACCTAGTTTTCATCCCTTGGATGAAATATTGTGATCCATTTTCATTATCCAGCCCGGTTAATCAGGTCAGATAGCTCATCAGCAAAAGGGTTATTCCTATGACCTCTGTGTTCCTTTGCAAGTTCTCAATCTGCATTTATAACGATGCCAGATATTCGTCCGGCATATTTTGCTAAAGTCCACCCAATTTAAAGTTTTGATGCAGTTATTTTGGTCACGCAACTGTTCCATACAACATGTCGATAATATTTGGCTTCCATTTTTAGCAAATATTTGTGTCTCGATTTCCGTATAGCCAGTGGCCATAATGGAGCCGCGATAGCTCAGTGGTTAGTGAACTGGTACAAAGGACAAGAGGTAGGGTTCGATCTCAACCGACGGATTCCGGTTCACCCAGCCTTTAAATGGGCACCGGATTTTTTTCTGGGAAAGTAAAGCGGCATGGGCATAATACCGACCACATTACCTCAAAAATCATATGCCGAAGGTCTGTAAAATGTATGGTCACTAACACCATATTCCCTATACGCCACTTGGCGTGATGGGGGTATTTTAATTTACCCTTTTACAGTGGTCATAAACATTACGGAAAATGTACTTCTTTATAGGAAATTGACAATACTCGTATAGGTCCATACACGCTTAGTAGCAAGGAGAAAGGGAAAAAACAAGAAATGTCAGTAACATTATGCGTCAAGCGTAGTCACTCACGAAAGGTCATAAGATGAAATAAGGACATCTCAGAGGTTTACCTCTTTAAGTAAAAAAAAGTAAAGAGCCCCCGTCACGCCAAGTGACGTATGGGGAATATGGTGTTAGTGACCAGAATTTTACATACCTTCGGCATATGATTTTTTGAGGTAATGTGGTCAGTATTACGTCCGTGCCACTTTACTTTCCCAGAAAAAAAATCAGGTATCCACTTAAGGCTGGGGTGAACTTGGAAGGTGTCGATCAGGATCAAGTCCGACCTCTTGTCCTTCGTAGTCCAGTTCACTAACCAATGAGCTATCGCGGCTCTATTAACCCTTTCCGTACGGAAGCTTTTCATCGACGCAACGGAAGAGATTCCAGAGACAATTTTTTTCATGATTTTAAGAATCAATCTACATATTTATATTTATCTATCATAACATATTATATATAAATTTTTAGATAATTGAACACGGTATTAGATTTCATCAATATCAAGATGATACAAGACATGTACAAAGAATATGGTTTGATGGCGTTCACACTAATCAAATTGAGCGTGGCGCACAATGCGTCGAAACGTACGGAAAGAGTTAGCTCTTTAACTCTGGAGTAACTTTTTCGGAGAATTCGGTTGTCTTTTGTTGAAACAACACGTCATTAAGACCGTAATTGGAAATCTGTACACAGAGCTTCTCAGCAAGAGGCATCTGATCATCAGAAGTTATCCATCAAGCTAGTGTGCCGACCCTTAGCTTCTTGACATACGGGTGGAGGGGGGTGGAGGAGGGCAGGGTAATGAATACACAAGCGACGACCTCATGAGGCATTAAACATGAAGGCTCACACTGTATTCAGCCTTTAATAACTCAGCTTATTGAGTTATTGAGTTATTTGAGGGCCATCACCATTGCACTCCGAGCATGTCCATAGGTGCTCAGATCATCAGCAAGTCTCGAAGTGTCCAGCGACTGACGACTCCAGTTCTGTGTTGGTTTATTAGTCTTCTTACACACCCACTAAGTTTCTCGTTTCTGGCTGTGTCCATCTTAACTCAACTTATTATGATCAGCTACCACTGCCCATACCCTGTCACACACACTTGTCTAAGCTTGAACGCACTGATTTCCCTCTTCGGGGGATGGCGGCAGTCACAATGACTTGCTATTTTGAGTCACTGTGATAGTTTTCTGATGTGCAACGTTTGCCTTTTACTTTTATTTTAATTTGGACAATTCTTGATTAGGAAAAAAGAAATTGTAAATTATTTGGAACTTGGTGAAGTTGGGTACTTAACAAATTGAAAGTCAGATTTGACTGAAACTACCAACATAATTGTTCAACTGGTAGACATAGCAAAGGGAAGTAACTGGTGTGTCCAGGTGAGACAATTAGACATGAAACGAACAACATTCACTTACCTAGCAACAGCAGGAGGGTACAGCTATACGAAGACAAGGGAGTAAATGAGGTTTTATTGTTTAGTAATAGTTGGATGAAGACAAGGGAGTAAATGAGGTTTTATTGTTTAGTAATAGTTGGATGAAGACAAGGGAGTAAATGAGGTTTTATTGTTTAGTAATAGTTGGATGAAGACAAGGGAGTAAATGAGGTTTTATTGTTTAGTAATAGTTGGATGAAGACAAGGGAGTAAATGAGGTTTTATTGTTTAGTAATACATGTAGTTGGATGAAGACAAGGGCGTAAAAAAGGTTTTATTGTTTAGTAATAGTTGGATGAAGACAAGGGAGTAAATGAGGTTTTATTGTTTAGTAATAGTTGGATGAAGACAAGGGAGTAAATGAGGTTTTATTGTTTAGTAATAGTTGGATGAAGACAAGGGAGTAAATAAGGTTTTATTGTTTAGTAATAGTTGGATGAAGACAAGGGAGTAAATAAGGTTTTATTGTTTAGTAATAGTTGGATGAAGACAAGGGAGTAAATGAGGTTTTATTGTTTAGTAATAGTTGGATGAAGACAAGGGAGTAAATAAGGTTTTGTTTAGTAATAGTTGGATGAAGACAAGGGACTAAATAAGGTTTTATTGTTTAGTAATAGTTGGATGAAGACAAGGGAGTAAATGAGGTTTTCTTGTTTAGTAATAGTTGGATGAAGACAAGGGAATAAATGAGGTTTTTTTGTTTAGTAATAGTTGGATGAAGACAAGGGAGTAAATGAGGTTTTTTTGTTTAGTAATAGTTGAATGAAGACAAGGGAGTAAATAAGGTTTTATTGTTTAGTAATAGTTGAATGAAGACAAGGGAGTAAATAAGGTTTTATTGTTTAGTAATAGTTGAATGAAGACAAGGGAGTAAATAAGGTTTTATTGTTTAGTAATAGTTGAATGCAGACAAGGGACTAAATGAGGTTTTATTGTTTAGTAATAGTTGAATGAAGACAAGGGAATAAATGAGGTTTTTTTGTTTAGTAACAGTTGGATGAAGACAAGGGAGTAAATGAGGTTTTTTTGTTTAGTAATAGTTGAATGAAGACAAGGGAATAAATGAGGTTTTTTTGTTTAGTAATAGTTGGATGAAGATAAGGGAGTAAATGAGGTTTTATTGTTTAGTAATAGTTGAATGAAGACAAGGGAATAAATGAGGTTTTTTTGTTTAGTAATAGTTGGATGAAGACAAGGGAGTAAATGAGGTTTTTTTGTTTAGTAATAGTTGGATGAAGATAAGGGAGTAAATGAGGTTTTATTGTTTAGTAATAGTTGAATGAAGACAAGGGAATAAATGAGGTTTTTTTGTTTAGCAATAGTTGGATGAAGACAAGGGAGTAAATGAGGTTTTTTTGTTTAGTAATAGTTGGATGAAGACAAGGGAATAAATTAGGTTTTTTTGTTTAGTAATAGTTGGATGAAGATAAGGGAGTAAATGAGGTTTTATTGTTTAGTAATAGTTGAATGAAGACAAGGGAGTAAATGAGGTTTTTTTGTTTAGTAATAGTTGAATGAAGACAATGGAATAAATGAGGTTTTATTGTTTAGTAATAGTTGGATGAAGACAAGGGAGTAAATGAGGTTTTTTTGTTTAGTAATAGTTGAATGAAGACAAGGGAATAAATGAGGTTTTTTTGTTTAGTAAGAGTTGGATGAAGATAAGGGAGTAAATGAGGTTTTATTGTTTAGTAATAGTTGGATGAAGATAAGGGAGTAAATGAGGTTTTATTGTTTAGTAATAGTTGGATGAAGACAAGGGAGTAAATGAGGTTTTATTGTTTAGTAATAGTTGGATGAAGATAAGGGAGTAAATGAGGTTTTATTGTTTAGTAATAGTTGGATGAAGATAAGGGAGTAAATGAGGTTTTATTGTTTAGTAATAGTTGGATGAAGATAAGGGAGTAAATGAGGTTTTTTTGTTTAGTAATAGTTGGATGAAGATAAGGGAGTAAATAAGGTTTTATTGTTTAGTAATAGTTGGATGAAGATAAGGGAGTAAATGAGGTTTTATTGTTTAGTAATAGTTGGATGAAGATAAGGGAGTAAATGAGGTTTTATTGTTTAGTAATAGTTGGATGAAGATAAGGGAGTAAATGAGGTTTTATTGTTTAGTAATAGTTGGATGAAGATAATGGAGTAAATGAGGTTTTATTGTTTAGTAATAGTTGGATGAAGACAAGGGAGTAAATAAGGTTTTATTGTTTAGTAATAGTTGGATGAAGACAAGGGAGTAAATGAGGTTTTATTGTTTAGTAATAGTTGGATGAAGATAAGGGAGTAAATGAGGTTTTATTGTTTAGTAATAGTTGGATGAAGATAAGGGAGTAAATGAGGTTTTTTTGTTTAGTAATAGTTGGATGAAGATAAGGGAGTAAATAAGGTTTTATTGTTTAGTAATAGTTGGATGAAGACAAGGGAGTAAATGAGGTTTTATTGTTTAGTAATAGTTGGATGAAGACAAGGGAGTAAATGAGGTTTTTTTGTTTTGTAATAGTTGAATGAAGACAAGGGAATAAATGAGGTTTTTTTGTTTAGTAAGAGTTGGATGAAGATAAGGGAGTAAATGAGGTTTTATTGTTTAGTAATAGTTGGATGAAGATAAGGGAGTAAATGAGGTTTTATTGTTTAGTAATAGTTGGATGAAGATAAGGGAGTAAATGAGGTTTTATTGTTTAGTAATAGTTGGATGAAGATAAGGGAGTAAATGAGGTTTTATTGTTTAGTAATAGTTGGATGAAGATAATGGAGTAAATGAGGTTTTATTGTTTAGTAATAGTTGGATGAAGACTAGGGAGTAAATAAGGTTTTATTGTTTAGTAATAGTTGGATGAAGACAAGGGAGTAAATGAGGTTTTATTGTTTAGTAATAGTTGGATGAAGATAAGGGAGTAAATGAGGTTTTATTGTTTAGTAATAGTTGGATGAAGATAAGGGAGTAAATGAGGTTTTTTTGTTTAGTAATAGTTGGATGAAGATAAGGGAGTAAATAAGGTTTTATTGTTTAGTAATAGTTGGATGAAGACAAGGGAGTAAATGAGGTTTTATTGTTTAGTAATAGTTGGATGAAGACAAGGGAGTAAATGAGGTTTTTTTGTTTTGTAATAGTTGAATGAAGACAAGGGAATAAATGAGGTTTTTTTGTTTAGTAAGAGTTGGATGAAGATAAGGGAGTAAATGAGGTTTTATTGTTTAGTAATAGTTGGATGAAGATAAGGGAGTAAATGAGGTTTTATTGTTTAGTAATAGTTGGATGAAAATAAGGGAGTAAATGAGGTTTTATTGTTTAGTAATAGTTGGATGAAGATAATGGAGTAAATGAGGTTTTATTGTTTAGTAATAGTTGGATGAAGACAAGGGAGTAAATAAGGTTTTATTGTTTAGTAATAGTTGGATGAAGACAAGGGAGTAAATGAGGTTTTATTGTTTAGTAATAGTTGGATGAAGATAAGGGAGTAAATGAGGTTTTATTGTTTAGTAATAGTTGGATGAAGACAAGGGAGTAAATGAGGTTTTATTGTTTAGTAATAGTTGGATGAAGATAAGGGAGTAAATGAGGTTTTATTGTTTAGTAATAGTTGGATGAAGATAAGGGAGTAAATGAGGTTTTATTGTTTAGTAATAGTTGGATGAAGATAAGGGAGTAAATGAGGTTTTTTTGTTTAGTAATAGTTGGATGAAGATAAGGGAGTAAATAAGGTTTTATTGTTTAGTAATAGTTGGATGAAGACAAGGGAGTAAATGAGGTTTTTTTGTTTAGTAATAGTTGGATGAAGACAAGGGAGTAAATGAGGTTTTTTTTATTTAGTAATAGTTGAATGAAGACAAGGGAATAAATGAGGTTTTTTTGTTTAGTAATAATTGGATGAAGACAAGGGTGTAAATGAGGTTTTATTGTTTAGTAATAGTTGGATGAAGACAAGGGAGTAAATGAGGTTTTCTGTCCAGTAATTGTTGGTGGGGGTGAGTTAAAGAGAGGAGTTTCACAGAGAAAACGTGGGTGTGTAACTTGTGACAAAGAGCGTGGGAGTTTGAAATGACATCAGCTCTTAAAGCAAAAAGTCAGGAAACAAACAACAAACATATTTGTCTCAGAATGGATGGCTTCAGTAACGTATGGCGGCGTCCCAGTAGGTGGTTAGCTATTATCCCCTCCAATTACAGCATCTATCTGTAGGAGGTTCAATGAGAGAATGCTTCTATGGGCATGGAATAAGTAGTTGCTTGTAACGTGAGAAACATGCCCATGAATCACATTGAAGAATTTACCTGTGTGTGTGGATGCAAAACGTCACCAAAAAAAAAAAATAAATAAGATTGCTGAAAACATAAATTGTCGTGTAGGAATTGTGGTTAAAATGGGAGGAACTTTGCTAATAACATCAACAAGCAAGTACTGCAAATATATGGAGAAAAAAAATTGTACAAGAGCACTTTCAAGCAAGCACTGAAAATATATTTTTAAAAAATTGTACAAGAGCACTTTCAAGCAAGCACTGCAAATGTATTTTAAAAAATTTTACAAGAGCACTTTCAAGCAAGCACTGTAAATATATATTTTTTTAAATTGTACAAGAGAACTTTGATAACTAAAAATGTGATAAATCAACACTGAGAATGCAAATGTGGATTTATTGAAGAATAGGTAGAATTGGGTGGAAAGAAAAGAAAACAAACGATGAAGTTTTAAAACAACTAAAAATAAAAAGAGAACTACTAAATACAATTAAGACAAGGCAAATGAAATTTTTAGGTCACGTTAAAAGACACAATAGCCTACTAAAAGTAATATTAGAAATGAAAATAGGTTAAAAGAGGCAGAGGCAGACCAAAACTAACATGGACGAGTAACATCAAAAGATGGACAAGTCAATCTATGACAACCTGCACCATCAAAGCAAGAAATAGAGTAGAACGGCGATCCATGATAGCCAACCTTCGTTGCGGAGACAGCACTCGATGATGATGATGATGATGATGATAGTGATGATGATGATGAAGAATGCAACAGAACAACATGGAAATAGATCAGCATAAAGTTAACAGTGGTAATAGCAAGCTTAAAGTGAATGCAGCACCAAGCGAACAATAATAGCAATCATCATCATCAGTATGTGTCATACCGGTTGGCGTAGGCGACCATGTCATTCCACAATCTTCATCTACAGTGCATCGTATCAATTCTACAGTTGTCCGTTTTCCATGCCATGGCACCAAGCTTTCCAGTATTTTCTCTCTTTGTCTCCCGCGATCTCTCTTTCCTTTTATTTTGCCAGTTGTAACCAAGTATTCCAACTTTCCTCTTCTCATGATGTGCCCGAAAAATGTTGATTGTTTCTTTCTGATGTTTTTTAGTAGCTCCCTTTTAATTTTGGCCGGCCTCTTTGAGAATTTCCTCATTGGTCTTTTTAGCTGTCCAGGGAACTTTCAACATTCTTCTGAGAAATTCCATCTCTGTGGCCTCTAATCGTCTTTTCATTTGTTTGTCTACTGTCTTTGATTCGCTTCCATAAGTCAGCCAGAATTAGTTCTATATAGCTCCAATGAACTCTTTTTTCACTTCTATTGACATAGATTTCTTGCATAAGATATTTTTCATTTTCTGAAATGAAAAGTGAAATGAATAATATCAATAGTGAGTTGTAGATGGCACCAATGGAGTATAGGTAACAGTATGAAAAAACGGCACGAACAAATTATGATTGAAATAATTTGGAAGAAAACACCATCATTTTCAGGGGGAGGTGAACTTCCGGTTAATATAGTGGATAGGCGGCAGGAACCATTGAAGGCTATGTATGAAAGTGTTCCTTGTTGCAGTTTCCTGATATTCCAAGTCCGACTTGTTGCAGGAGCTACTAAGCTCTGTGCACACCATGAGCTGTGTGTTTCATCCATTTTGATCATGTTTCGATATTCAAATTGTTTACAATGAATGATGATGTTGTATGGCAGGAAACAGTTGGCTGTGTTCACTTTTTGTGCGGTTTCGCCGTATGTCTTTTGGCGTGTGCTGAGACTGCTATGATGGGGACTACAGCTACCTTTCCTTGTTTGTGAGATGAATTAGTATTTCGGATGATTCCACTGGCACGATCGGTTGAGCAATTATAGATTTTAATTCGTTTTCAGTGATACCAGACGGGACCTTCCATAACCAAACCAACCGAACCTCTGCATAATGAATTCGATGGCAATTCCAAATAACAAAGGAGATCAAATAAATCATTTTTTCACTCCGTATCAATCTGGAACCATGTACTCAATCCTGCATCTGTGCGAACTGCACACGAGAAGCCGTCGTATATATCTTTATTGATGTTAATATTTTTTGGTGAAATTCCATATTGTCTGAGTATGCTCCACAATGAGTCTCTATATATGTTGTCGAAAGCCTCTTTAAAATCAAGTTAAGGAGTGGTCTCTGTTTGTCTAGAGTCTAGATGTTCTTCTAGTATAATTTTCATGTTGAAAATATGATCAAGGCATGTTTTCCCTTATATAAATCCTGCTTGTTCTTCACGCATAACAGTGTCAACGACATCTTTGATTCTGTTTTCGATGATCTTACAGAATACTTTAGAGGCAACTGATAGAAGAGTCATGCCTCTCCAGTTGTTGCAGTCCTTGAGATTTCTCTTTTGAGAAGTTTAACAATCATACCTCTTTTCCACTGTGTAGGTACCTTTTCTTCTTGCCATATTGCGTTCAACATTTTCTGCAGTTGTTGTAAGTTATGGCTCTCCATTGCTATTATAATCTCTGTTGTTATGTCATCTTCACCTGCAGCCGTGTGGTTAACCACGAGCCTTACAGCCGTCACTACTTCATTCATCTAAGTTTATATCTAACTGTGAGGCTGGTGTGTTGGCTGTCAAATCTATGAAATGCCTTGGTATTGGACGATGAAGGATTCCCTTAAAGTGCACACCCAATCGTGACTTTATTTCTTCACTTGATGATAAATGGTTCCATATTTGTTCATAACAGATGCTCCTCTAGATGTAAAAGTGTTCGTTATCATCTTCTATACATTATAATGAGTTTTACTATCACCTGTCATTGCTGCTTTCTCTGTCTTATTGCCAGGTTATCTATATAGGTTTCAGGAGCTACTGGGTTAAGTGTTTTGTGCACACTGTGAGCTGTGCGTTACATCAGTTTTAATCGTGTTTCAACATTCCGATTGTTTACAATAAGTGATGATATCGTATGACAGGGAACAGACGGTTTTTTCACTTTCTGCGCGGTTTCGCCTTATGTCTTTTGGCGTGTGCTGAGACTGCTATGATGCGGACTACAGCTACTTTTCTTTGTTTGGGAGATGAGTTAGTAATTCAGATGATTCCACTGGCACGGGTGGTTGAGCAATTATGGAATTTAATTCGTTTACAGTGATACCGGGGTCTTCCATAATTATACCTATATAGGTTTACCTTGGCTCTTCTGTCCGAACTTTTTACCCTGTTGTCTAGTTCTCTATATGTTGCTTCAGCCAGGACTTCTCCAAGATATGTTTTGACAGTCAGCATAGCTGTCTTTGCTTCTCTCTGTTCTTGTATGTGTTTCAATGTAATATCAGATATCCATGCACTTTCTATTTTCTTAAACCCAGTAAATGCTTATGCCGATGGCATTAGAGCTGTGCTATGAAATTTCCACGTTTCACCTTTGACCTTCTCATCTTGTTCGCCAAGCACTGCATAGCGGTTATTGAGCTCCAAGTTGAAGTTGCCCTTAATGTTCTCGTCTTTCAGTTTTTGGCTGTTTATCTTCTGAGGCTTCAATTTTGCTATCAGATTTTCAATTTTAATTGTATCTTTCCAATTCATAAATTATGATCACTGTTAACATCCGCCTCTCTATAAGCTCTCACATATATATCAACGTCTTTTCTAAATTGCCTTAAAGCACACAGGTTCTCAATCTAGTTTTTGGTTCTATTATCAGAAGATAACCAAGTTGTGTGCATCTTCTTGTGTGGGAATAATGGTCCACTTATAATTAAACCTTCTGTTAGACATAATTCAATTAATCTTTCTCCATTTTGTCTTGCTATATCAATTCCTACATTCCCCATTTACTCCTCAGCTCCCATGTTGTCTATTCCTACATGAGCCATGTAACAATATTGCTAAAAGTTACACAAGGAAGAATTAAGAATAAATTCTATTTTGAATTAGATGAACAACTATTTGGATTTAGAAAAAAAATACAAAGGGGTGGGGGAGGAATAAGTCATATTCTGCATGAAGATTTTAATCGAAAAGTACTCAGAAGTAAACAAACCAAAATAACCCAACCTCATAGCCTACACACCAAAGCTTTGGACATAATACTCCATAAACAACTTATAGATTGCTTAACAGATATACATCTTGAGTACAAATAGTACTTTGCACCCATTGATATAAAGAGAGGAGTAAGACAAGGATGCATTCTATCCCCAGCTTATTCGATCTATTCACTGAGCAAATCTTTAAAAACGTCAGACACAGACGTCAAAACATTAATGGAAAGATATCAATAACCTAAAAATGCTGATGCTATTGTATTGCTAGCAAGAAGTCATGACGTATTACAACAATTGCTTAATGAAAATAAAAACAAGACAAGCAAAAAATATGCATCATATATGAATATCAAAAAGACTAAAACTATGATCATAAACAATGAAAATACTAAAAACCTAGAAGTGGATATCAAAATTGAAGGAATAGACCTGGAGACAGTTCAGAGCTACAACTACCTTGGACAATAAATATAACCAGTGATGGAAAATGCAAAATTGAGATAAACAAAAGAATAGGAATGGCAAAAAGTAATTTTAATGCCATGAAAAATATACTAATATCAAAACAAATAACACCAGGGCTAAAACTAAGAATATCACAATGTTACATCTTCTCAACATTCCTATATGGTGCAGAAACAAGGACATTAGACAGAAAACAGAACAGAGAACTTTGAGTCCTTTGAAATGTGGATTTATAGAAGAATAGATAGAATTGGATGGAAAGAAAATAAAACAAACCATGACGTCTTAAAGCAACTAAGAATGAACAAAGAACTACTAAACACAATTAGAACAAGATAAATGAGATTTTTTGGGCCATGTTAAAAGACACAACAGCCTACTAATAGTAATCTTGGAGGGGAAACTACAAGGTAAAAAAGGCAGAGGCAGACCAAGACTAACATGGACGAGTTAAATCAAAAGATGGACAAATCATCCTATGACAACCTGTACCATCAAAGCAAGAGACAGTAGAATGGCGCTCCATGGTGGCCAACCTTCGTTGCGGAGATGGCACTCGGAGATGATGATGAAGCATTGGATGGAAAGAAAAGAAAACAAATGAAGAAGTCCTAAAAGATCTAAAAAGGAAAAGAGAACTACTGAACACAATTCAAACAAGACAAATGATTTTTTTTGTGGAGTGGGGGCATGTTAGACAACACAGCAGCCTACTAAAAGTAATCTTGGAAGGGAGAATACAAGGTAAAAGAGGCAGAGGCAGACCAAGACTACCATAGACAAGTAACATAAACAAAAGAGCAAGTCAGCCTGTGATAATGTGCATTATCAAAGCAAGAGACAGAGCGGAATGGCATTCCATGGTACCCAACATTCGATGCGGAGACGGTACTCAATGATAATGAGAAACACATGAAAAAGTGACTGGACAATATGTGAAACAAAACCAAAAGATAGAAAACATCTCTTCCTTTACGCTGAAAGGTAACTGATGAGGTAAACAAGAAGTGCAGATTAAATGAGATTATCATTGTATATGAACTGATATGTTATTTACATTCTCTGGTAACTGGAAAATACAGGTTTTTGATACCATTAATTATATCTTCTACCTTTCAGCTCCCTGTGGAGCATAAGTCTTCAACAAACACTTTCCATGCCGTTCTGTTTCTTGCCATTCTTTTAAGATTATTCCATTTCTTCCCCATCATCATCATCTCAGCTTCCATCTGTTTTTTCCAAGAATATCTTGGTCTTCCTCTTTGTCTTTTTCCTTGGGGGTTTCAAAAAAGTAATTAAAACTAATTATACAACAGATAATTAAATTTGGTTATCCTCATGCCATGTTTGGTGTGTGTATGTGTTCGCGCTCTCGTGCGCTGGCTTTTACCTTGTGTTTTTACATGGCGTTAAACCCTCATGATAACCAATAAATTGCTGTTTCTTTTGATGAAAAAAAGATTTGTTCTATCTTTAGTTTTTGGGGTTTGTACCAACTGAAGACTCTCAAGTCCAAACCTACATTAGTTATTTAATCTTGCTCATCGACAAAGATGAAACATCATATTTGTTATATATTATTGTTGCATTCATTCTGACTAATTCTGCTAGCCTTTTCCACCTTCACAATGATGATTCAGTGTTTGCTGATTATTTCATGATTGATGAATAGGCTGAGATATTTGAATCCTTCAGGCTGGAACATTCGATTTCACCACGATGGAAAATTATTTCGTCTCATCGTGCTGATGTCATCCTACCCATTCCTCAGTCCATCCATCCATCACATCCTCCAAAATATCCCTTCATTCATCCAGCCATTCATGCATATATTCATCCATCGACCCACCACTCTGTTAATCCATCCATCCCCCTATCAATCAGTTAACCTATCCACCCATCGCTCCCTTACCCCATCCATCCACCCAAATTCTCCGTTAATCCATCCGTCCGCCCATCAATCTGTTTATCTATCCACCCATCTCTCCGTTAATGTATCTATCCACCCATTTCTCTGTTAATCCATCTATTTACCACATAACCACCAGCCGGTCCATTCCTCCCATACCAGCATGGCACAGCCTCTTTCGCTAATAACTTGTGTTACATAACATGCCTATGTCTTTTCCATCACAACCCTCTCTCCATAACACACAAGGGAGGCAATGGGTCCATTTAAGACATCTTTTTTTTTCAACGACAACTTGTTCGATATAGCTGACCACACTTAAAATATTTTTCAACATCTCAGAGCCAAAGCCTTTGCTCAAGAGTGCCATTCATGAATGGACCTCACACAAAATGAAGAGTGGCCACGCTGGCAGCTCCTGAAAGACAATACCAGCTTCACAGTTCCCTAAATCTCAAGAGGAAAAACTTCTGTCTATTGGAGGAAGTCATCAGCTTTTCTATGAGACGGAATTTCTTCCTGAATTTGAGTGAAGATCATAGTTTCTTCTCGTTAAAGATTGTTTCTATAGCCCTAACTGACTACCGCTATTGCCTTGAAAGGCTACATTATTCCGTTATAAGTTCACGACTTTAGATCCCCTAATGGTAAATATAATTCCATTATCGCGTTCATCTTTATTATACGTATTTCCGGTTATTTCCTCGTTACAAGTACTAGACAATGAAAATGTTTTAGACCGAAGTTCTTGTGACAATATCAACAACACAACAAAGTCAAGTACAGTTGTTTAGTGGTGGAAGCTTCCGATGGCTTACATATATTTAATTTTCGCCATTTTTGTAAGCGACTTGTTGATTTTAAAAATCGAATGGAAATAAGTTCCCGTCTTGAAGGAGCCAGCACTATAAGAGACACCAGAAGAAAAGTTCACAGATGGACTTCCCGTCCAATACAGGAAGATCAAAGTTGTTAGGTCGGAAGGGATCAAAAAGTCGTAGTGAGAATATTTGGTTTTATATGCTACAAGTAAATAAATATTTTAACATAGCAGGATATGGACAGATGACTGTTTCATTTTAAATAATGACAATGTGGTATTACCCCAACGCTCTAAAATAAGGAGGGCGAAATGAATATTTCGATTATGCTCGTGATTAATCTGCAACCTTGGCACACCTACTGGGTCTCCCAGTCCAATAAAGGGATATTGTCTAATAAGGGCGGATGATGAAGAGGAATAGTCTATTCTATCACGATACTCTAGAATACTTTAGTCATCGGGCGAACGCAACCAACCAAACACCAATTCAAGAGAGCTACCACGGGACAGGGGAGAACTTGTATTTCCCAGTCGTTGAACTCTGCCGGATTTGCTGAGGAGGAAATCTGAGAACCCATGGAACTTTTGTTTAATGTGCGATAAGAACATTTGATCGAGTAAACTAAACTAAACTAAACGGATAATAAATAACAATTGAAGAGGTTAACAATTATTTATGGTTACTTATATAGCTGCAACTATTTTACAGGTTCGAGGTTACAGACTTCAGCCGTCCCAATATAATATGTTAAATATGTAGGAAGTAACCACACAATTCTTACTGGCAAATAGTCTTGGAAGAAATGTTATATCTCACAGCTATGTAATCAATCCTTACTGGCAAATAGCCTTGGAAGAAATGTTATATCTCACAGCTATGTAATCAATCCTTAGTGGCAAATAGTCTTGGAAGAGGTGCTATATCTCACAGCTATGTAATCAATCCCACTATTTTTTTGAGCAGATAGTCGTAGACTATATCATATATCTTATGTACTCCCTCAAATTTTGTTTTACAAATTGAAGTATATTGTCCCCGTATATAGGACATTTTAGATAGTTTCCAATATTATTATTGCCTGGAACATTTGTTATTTTTTTTTTAAATCTGACTCAAAAGGCTGCAATATAAAATTCTTTACACATGGTTTCGCAGCAGCAGGCAATCTGATCATTAGAAGTAAGCCCCGTCGAACAAGTGTTTTGGCCCTTTATCTTATTGACACTCTAGGAAGGTGGGCCCGCCTAGGTCATGACTCTCAGGCGTCGACCTTCTGCTGCATTGAGTCTGAAGTTCATACTATATTCGGCATATAATGAACACACCTACTTTGCGCAACACTTCGATCAAATCTACCGTCAGATCCAATCTACTGTCCGTACACGGTAGCACACGACTATCTTAGCTTTAAGTTAGCAAACTGATGTCTTCTACTTGGTGGCGTCAATCTAAAATGGCTTGCGACTCTGCTGATGAACTGACAGTGCTGACTCTCCCCCGAATGACAACTTCAGTGATGCAACTTGAATCATAGGGAAAAGTAAACGCAATAGTGATCCACTGCGTTCCAAACATCTCTAGTCGTCTTGACATTGTCTTGCCACTGGCTTCATTTAATGATTACTTACTTGAAGCGCAACTCTTCAGAGTTTTAATCTAATTCCAGATGAAGCTACAGCCCCAGTCAGTTCATCTCAGATAGGTTATCATGCCTTGCCATTGACGGCTACTACAACAGAATACAGGTGCCGGAATTACTCTTATCCTTGTCTTTACTTCAATAATCATGGTTACTCTGTTGATTGTAGTGTCTGTGCGTTGATTTAAAATTTAAAAAAATTAAGCAAAAAACAATCTTGTTCCAATTAAAATATAAACACTCGTTTAATACAGTTTTGTGTAAGCGCATTTGTAATCTTTATTTTTTCCCTTTACTCTATGTATACTTAGACAAATTTACCAGTGTTATCTGTACACGGCAGGGAGTATTGGATATAAGATGTTAGTGTCTATATTTCTAATGAGCAACAGCATATTGCATGGGTAATGTAGAGAATATCACTTCAGATCGTTTTTCACTGCAAATCATTTTTTTTTAGAAAGTCAGGTACCCATTTACAGAGATTGGGTCTAATAAAATGTTCGCTATTTCTGGAAATTTAACCCCGAACATTCTGACCTTTAGCTAGGGTACTAACAATTAAGCCACAGAGGATGATATATTATGTACTCTATTGTTAGTGCGCATTTTAATTAATTATAATCATTCCTCACCATATTCCTGTCCTGGTCAATTTAGCAGCTGTTTTGTCTCTAAAGTCTTGTAAGTTATCAGTCAACTCTCAGAATGCCATTCTCTTCCGGTGATGAAATGTGTTACTTTTATCGTGAGAATGTATTACTAATTTTGTTCCACTCGCTAATGGGATGTTTCAGACACTGAATGACTCGATTATTTAATACTAATTTAAGTACTCGGTGAACAAAACTCGTTAAAATATTTGTGATGGGCCCTCAATTAAGTCCACTTTTGTTATAAGAGCAATTTGTACAAGAGCTACAGGCTATTCAATATGACGACGGCTTAAAGTCTGACTTTAGTGTTACGAAATGATTGATATTAGACACATTTTAAAGTCTCGACTTACAGCCGAAGTGTAACAAGTGGTGACTGCTATTACCCGTTACTATAGAAACAAATTAAATTCAGAACTTTAAAATCTTGCACAAATGTTATCAAGTCCGAACATAATTAAATTGTCTTTCCTTATGCTTGCATTAAAACTATTATAGTTTCTAAACTACTAAGGATGACTCATTCATTAGAGTGACATTGAAACAAACATTAGATATTCATTGGTTAAAAACAAGCAGCCGTTAGTTGCTTAAGGAGCAACAGTTACAAGCTAAAAAGAGTAGTCATTAGAATAAAATTAGCATTAAAGAAACTTAGAAAAGCCAGTGATAATTGGATAAGTGTGGTCATGAAAACCATCTAGGCAGGATACTGAATTTGAATGGATGGAAATAGAGAAAGTATCTAAGACTAGGAATGGATGGAGAGATCATGTCCTTGGCGTATGATTCCAAAGATAGCTTGAAAGAATTTGAGTGACTGAATATTATTTAAAAAAAACGAAACAAATAGGTCGGGATTAGTGTTATTTCCTCTGTTTCAGATAATCGAATGGAAACGAAACAAAATCCGACACAAAAAGCGAAGATCACTCATCAATGTCCTCATATAAATCACTATTCCCTGGCCAGTAGTCTTGTCCCTAGCCCTGACATTCTCCATTCTTTCTGGCGGGCCTAAGGACAGAACTGAATACCTAGACAGCAAGATTTAAGTCTGAATTATCTGTCTCAGACCCCAGCTGCCCGACCTGATGATCTCCCGCCGTTGCTGATTGGATTATGTAACCAACTACACGTGGGGGGAATGGATGGCGCGTCTACTGGAACCTAATACGTTCTCGTGCTTCATTGACAAAGAATGTCATAATATGTATCTTTAAATAATGTGACACATAGTTACAACGATCGCATTACTTCAGATGGAAAATATATATTCTTTAGTAGTATTTTTTAAAAAAAAGAGGTACTATATTAAATCACTTGGTAAATAAACTAGTGTTGAACAGCGAGGTTTATTATTACTACCATCGTCAAGAAGTTTTAGTGGCTACTTCTATATCTCAGGGGATAAGTTCTTATTTGCGATTTTAAAATTACCTTTACAGACAATGGAAGAACTCAAGCGTCAAACTTTATTCAACTTTTTTGGCTCGTTTCAAGGAACGTCGAAAAAAACATTGGTTACAGGCCAAGTGGTATTACAGAATGTATCCATTTTCTACTAAAGTGGGCAGATGAAGACAGGTCGATCATAAAACAAATTAGGAAATGGCAGGCACGACTTAATGAAGAGAGGCGAGTTGGTACACTAGGTAACAACAGGGAAAAATAGAAGGTCGGAAGGAAAGAGGTAGACGATTGTTTGAAGGCATGTATCGAAATATGGGAGCCGCGATATCTCAGTGGTTAGTGAGCTGGACTACAATGGACAAGAGGTAGGATTCGATCCCAACTGACTGCTACCGGTTCACCCAGCCTTTAATGGGTACCGGATTTTTTGTGGGAAAGTAAAGCGGCACGGGCGTAATACCGACCACATTACCCAAAAAATCATGTGCCGAGGGTCTGTAAAATGTATGGTCACTATCACCATATTCCCTATACGCCACTTGGCGTGATGGGGGTAATTTACTGTTTTTTAATGTATCAAAATATATCTCAACAGTGGAACTGTTGCAGAATGCACAAGATAGAGGGTTATGATGTGACGTGATATCCAATGCCTCTTAGCATGGACCATGAATGAATGAAGCAATTTACCATGTCAAACCCACACTGTATAGCTCTGTCTACTCTAGACCGCAATCTCTCATTGACTTCCTCGTCTCGATGTTTACAGCTTTTTGTATTCACTTCTCAATATGTCATTTTGGTCACGATTCCAGAGAGGTGCAAAACCCTATGCTCATAAATTTGATATTTTGCAAGAGATTTCCCACTTTGTGATAGGCCACACAGCGCTATTATTTACTTCAGCTGAAATAGTTTGTTTTGTTTCGTGCGCGCACGCGTGTACGTACGCGTGTACGTACGCGTGTACGTACGCGTGTACGTGCGCGCGCGCGTGCGCGTGCGTGTGCGTGTGCGTGTGTGTGTGTGTGTGTGTGAAAGTGATGTTTTCGTAGATTTTTGTTGATGAGTTATAAAAAAACAAACGACAGAAAGATTAAAATTGTCACGCTTTCTTGGGTGAAATATCCAATTATTAATCCTAAATGTTTCTAAAAAAAATTCGTGATACTTTCCTCCAGTCACCACGATATATAGATAGAATACACAAATAAAGTTTCCATCCACGCCTTGCTAGGCGTATGGGGCATATGATGTTTGTTACCATATTTTTCTATGACCACGGAACATTTTTAAGTGATGTGGTCGTTATCAAGCCGGGCCGCCTTTACTTCTCAGACAAATCTCTAGCATCCATTTTTAAAGGCTGGGTGAACCTCGGAGCTTTTTAGTCCTGAACAAAAATCCGCCACTGCTAGGGATCGAACCCGGACCCTTTTGTTAGGGAAGCGAGCACACTAACCACTCAACCACCGAGGCTCCGAATATAGAATAGACAAATCATAAATAGACGGCATTATACCAAACTATTCTCTTAAACTGTCAAACATATTCTCTGTTTTTTTTTTTAATCTCTTCTGTCAATTGTTTTTTTCCTCTTAGTTATGTATATACATGTATAACGTTATAGGTATGGTTAACCGTGAAATTTGTGAGATCTGTTTCCAGTCCTATTATGATACGGGATCTCTTACCTACAGTAATCTGAATAATACATGAGATATAACGTAATCATAGCCGTGTTTGCGCTGGCACAATTTCCGCTCTCATTTCCTAGGCTATCTCTGTCTAAATCCTCTTATCTCATGCGATATCTTGTTTTCATATCCAAGATGAGCTATGCCGAATCTTATAAGTCTTTCTTCACAACCATTTTATCTTCATTATTGCTGTTTTATAGTGTTGCCCTCATCAATTATGCACACTTTTCGTGCTCTATTTTATAACGTGTTTTATATTATGTAAATATTTTGGAACTATAATATGTAGTATTTGTGGGTCTATTTTTGGTTAATTATGCCCTAATGATTATTCAATGAAACTAAGCTTGTCAAAACATTGGACTGCTATCACCGCTATTGTCCAACAAGGAAATACCTCTAGAAGCAAAACGTGCACCCTACAATACAATCTTCATCCCAACATTGTGCTACCAATGCCAGTCCTGGACCCTAGATGCAAGAACAAAAAAAAAACAAAAAACCTCTACTGAGATCTTCTTCTTCTATCTTTCGTCCATTGCCGTTGGAGTCGAGGGGAGGTACAATCTGCGATGCTTTGCTCTTCTCTTGGCCTCTTCTGGTGTTATCCCTCCTAGTGACTCTAGTATTCCCTTTATCCTTCTCTTTCTCGGTCTTCCTCTTAATCTGGCGTTTTCGTAGCGTTTGTTTATAACTCTTTGAGTCATTGTTAGTTCTTTTTGTCTTGTTATGTGGCCGAACTAATTTATCTGTTGTTTCTTTTATGTTTTCGATGGCTGGTTCAATTTCGAGTTTCTTCCTCAGGTCGGTGTTCTTATTCTGTCCCTTAAACTGTTTCCTGTCATTCTTCTGACACATTTCATTTCGGTGGTTGTTATCTTTCTTATTGTTCTAGAGTCCAGCGTCCAATTCTAGCACTGCTAGCACGGAGTTGGTAGAAAAATTGATTTTTATATTGCCCTTTATGCTTCCGTAGTTATTGCTTTGTTTTTCAATGGTGTCGATACTTGGCCTATAACTTGGCATGCTTTGTTACACCTTATATCTATCTCTGTCTCTTGGTTATTGTCTTGTGTTAACGTGCCACCCATATATTTAAAATTGTCTACTTGCTTCAGAGATGTATTATCTATTATGATATTTAGCTTTTCTTTCTTTCACGTTAATGCCATTACTTCGGTTTAGTTTATGTTGATCTTCATGTTGTATTGTTTACAAGTGTTGTTTAGCCTGTTGATATGTTCTTGCAGGTCCTCAGTTGTTTCATGTATCAGAACTTGGTCATCTGCAAATAGTATTTCATTTATTTCTTCCTCTCTTCTGCTGTTTTCTGGTACGTATATTTCGTTCTCTTTTGTGTTATCGCTTGTTATCATCCTTGTTGGTATACTTCCTTTGATTGGGCATGCTAATTTGCATATATTGTCCATATATGTGATGAAAAGTAAAGGGGAAAGCAGGTGAAATGTTTAGAGTAGCCTGCTGAAGATCTTACTGTAGTGCGACTACTTTCATAGAGGCTCTTGCATATCTCTACTAGATGGTGACTCACTCCGTAGAAGGGCAATACGGACCACAGTTGTTCCATGTCCACCCTATCGAACGCCTTTTCTTGGTCAATAAAAGCTGTAAATAATGTTTTATTATGCTCTATTGTTTTCCCCGCTACTTGTTTTATGATAAATAGGTCATCTGTGCAGCTCTGTTCCTCCTGAAGCCCATCTGAGCATCACTTAGTTGTGGGTCTATAATTAGTCTCAATCTTTTTTCAACTGTCTTGGCATATAACATCCCTGTGTGGCTTAATAGCGATATTCCTCTATATTGGTTGCAGTCTCTTCTGCTGCCATTCTTTTTCCATATTGGTAATATGATGGACTGTTTCCAATCGTCTGGGACTTGCTGTTATATCCATGCAGCGTTGAATATTCTGTGTAGCCATTTACATCCTGCCTCTCCCGCTGCTGCTAGCATTTCTACTGGGATGTTATCGATTCCGGGGGCTTTGTTTCTTGGTGCTAGTCGTAATGTTTCTTCTATTTCTTCAATTAGTATATTTGGTTCTTTATCGCCAACTATTAGTTTCTTTTTGTGTGTTTTTGGACTTGTTGTTTCTACATTCAAAAAGCTCTTCGAAATATTCCTTACATCTCGTTAAGATTTGCGCTTTGTTTGTTATAGCTTGGCCTCGTTTATCATTGATGATTTCATTTGAGTCATAATTGTTTTTCTTTTGTCTTACGGCTTTAATTGTTCTATAGAAGTCTCTGGATGCTGATTTGTGATTGTTACTAATCATTTCTCCAAATTTTACCCATGCTTTATTTCTACTGAGATGAAATGTGTTAAACGAATGATGGGAAACAGCCTGAGAGGTAAGATCAGAAATGAAGAGCTGAGAGAAAAGCTAGTAATAACACCCGCCATAGAATATATAAAGAAACAATAGATAAAATGATTTGGCCACGTGACAAGGCAGAAAGATCAAAACACAACACAACGAGCCTTCAATAAACATTGCGAGAACACCAGACCCAAAGGCCGAGCACGAAAAAAGAATCGATGGAATACTGGAAGCACTAGGAAACATAGCAGCAAAGGCGAACAGAAAAGCAAAAGACCGCAAATTATATCTGCCCTCAACGCTGAAAGGCAAATGAGGAAGGAAAGAAGAAGATTATTCAATTTTTAAAGAAATTGTTTCTGCAGAAGAAAAGAGAATTCAAAAGCAGGAACTTCAAAGTAAGCGTTAAAAAAATTGCAACTGTTTGATTACAACTGAGTTGGGTAAATACAATGACATGCAGATAACGAGATTTGCAACTCAGCTGATAAAGATCACTGAAGGATTTATGAGCTAATCATGTAGTGTATTTGTCGTAAAGTTTATTTAGAAAACAAAAATAAAAATATAATTTTGAAAACAAATAAAAGTAAAATGAAATATTGCACAAATATAAAGAAAGAGAAACAAAGAAAGAGAAATATAAACTCAATTGATAAGAAACTAATGTTTAATAGCAACCCGTTAATTTATATGGGAAAGAAAAAAAGTGGAGTGTATTCGGCAACTCTTTCTAGTGAGCGTCGAATGAAGTATGACAAGAGTAAGCTTTTCACAGAAATCATGAATATCAAAAGATAAAAGAATGCAGACAGAAAGAGAGAGAGAGAGAGAGAGAGAGAGAGAGAGAGAGAAAGAGAGAGAGAGAAGGAGAGAGAGAGAAGGAGAGGGATATAGTAATGTTAACAACTTAACAGACAAAAAAGGAGAGTGTGAGAATATAACAGAAGATAATTTTTCACCGTGTAAAAGTATACAATACAGAGTATCCTAAAAGTGTATACGTAACATATAAGACACAGTTAATACAATGAAAATGTGTCCAATGAACATCGAACCTGTTGGTCAGGTCAGGTAATTTTACCTGCTACTGTATGCAGTAAACAGTCCAACCTGTGGCTGCCCTGCTGCCTTGCAGGTAAGCTCGGGAGAGTAAAAGGCTAAGGGAGGGTGCCCCGAAGTAAAACAACCCCACTGCCTTGTGGGTGAGATTTTTTAGTCAAAGACTAGCGGAGCCAACCGTAAACAAATCGACGGAAGGCAACAGAAAACAGCCGTCTAACTTCTTTGTACAATCATGAATCGCAACAAAAAAGAGCTCTTAAATGTTACGTAGAGCCAGTCTTAACATATGGATGCGAATCATGGACAATAGGACAACAGGCAAGAAAATTACTGGAGTCTGTAGAAATGTGGTTTTAGAGAAGAATGTTGAGAATACCATGGACAGCTAAGAAGAGTAATGAAGATGTTCTGAGAGAGGTCAAAGCAAAAAGAGAGCTAATTTTCAATATTAGGAAGAAACAATCATCATATTTTGGACATGTAATGAGAAGAGAACAACTGGAATATATTGTAACAACTGGAAAAATTGAGGGACGAAGAGATAGAGGGAAGCAAAGAGAAAAAAAATAACAGACAGCTTAAGTGAATGGCTTGGCAGAAGGTCAACAACAGAAATGATAGATTGCTGCCGAGATCGACAGTTGTGGAGAGACATGAACAGCTACGCCGGCAGGCCCCGTACTTGATGATGATGATGAACATCGAATGTGAATGGACACCATACTTCTACAGCAGAACCATACATACGTCCTTCCCATATCACATAGCTAGAGCAATTTCCTTTTTCATTTTGCCTGCAGTTTTGTTTACGCCATATTTGTAACAGGACAGGTGGGCTATCGACCCAGACTCACTCCCAATCACATAAGCAAAAATAACAATTACGTGAACGTAAGGTGCACACAATCTGCAGAGTAATATAATTACAATCCTGAAAAGATATATTTCAAATAAAATCATTCAAATAATATATATATATATATATATATATATATATATATATATATATGGGAACCGCGATAGTTCAGTGGCTAGTGAACTGAACTACAAAGGACAAGAGGTAGGGTTCGATCCCAACCGACGGCTTCCTGTTCACCCAGCCCTTAATGGGTACCGGATTTTTTTTCTGGGAAAGTAAAGCAGTACGGGCGTATTACCGACCACATTACCCCAAAATTCAATTGCCGCTGGTCTGTAAAATTATGGTCACTAACACAATATTCCCTATACGCCATTTGGCGTGACGGGGGTACTTTACTTTTACATATATATATATATATATATATATATATATATACACACACACACATACATTTAACACAGTTTGAGAGCATAGTAACAACACAATGCAAGAATTTATTTGGATTTCACTAGAAATAAGTGGGAAACCTGGAAAAAAAAACCATGGGAAATCGATAGTTTAGATATAAGGAAGACAACAAATGCTAAAGTTTTGAAAAGGCAGGAAATTATGAAAGAAACTATTTAACAAGGTAAAAGAGGCAGAGGCAGACCAAGATTAACATGGACGAGTAACATCAAAAGATGGACAAATCAACCGATGACAACCTGCACCATCAAAGCAAGAGATAGAGCAAAATGGCGCTCCATGGTAGCCAACCTTCGTTGCGGAGACGGCACTCAATGATGATGATGAAAAAAGACAAATGAAATCTTAGGGATACGTAATGAAGAAAATAATAACCTACTGAAGCCGTCTTAGAGAGGAAAATGCTGGGAAAACTAGACAAAGAAGATCTAAGTGGTCTGACAATATCAAAGGTACATAGGAGAATCTATTACAGCGTTAACTTTGAAGGGAAGAAACTGAGCAATGATGCTTCATGGTAGCCAACATTCCATGTGGAGACGGCATAGGATGCATATTTAACAAATAAGCTCAGTGTAGTTTGTGCTTCATTGAGAAAACTCATTTTAAGTTTCCAAATATAGAAATAGATGCTGATCAAAGCGTAGCGACCATAACTGATAGAACAGTCATGATACTATATCATGTTTATAATATGTATTATATAGAACAGTCATGATCATATATCATGTTTATAACATGTATTCTATAGAACAGTCATAATCATATATCATGTTATAACATGTATTCTATAAAACTGTCATGATCATATATCATGTTTATAACATATATTCTATAGAACAGTCATGATCATATATCATGTTTATAACATGTATTCTATAGAACAGTCGTGATCATATATCATGTTTATAATATATATTCTATAGAACAGTCATGATCATATATCATGTTTATAACATATATTCTATAGAACAGTCGTGATCATATATCATGTTTATAACATGTATTATATAGAACAGTCGTGATCATATATCATGTTTATAACGTGTATTCTATAAAACAGTCATGATCCTATATCATGTTTATAACGTGTATTATATAGAACAGTCGTGATCATATATCATGTTTATAACATGTATTATATAGAAAAACCGTTATCATATATCATGTTTATAACGTGTATTCTATAAACAGTTGTGATCATATATCATGTTTATAACATATATTCTATTGAACAGTCTTGATGATATATAATGTTTATAACGTGTATTCTATAGAAAAACAGTTATCATATATCATGTTTATAACATATATTCTATAAAACAACCGTGATCATATATCATGTTTATAACGTGTATTCTATAGAACAACTGTGATCATATATCATATTTATAACATGTATTCTTTAGAACAGTCGTGATCATATGTCATATTTATAATGTGTATTCTGTAGAACAGTCATGATCATGTATCATGTTTATAACATATATTCTATAGAACAGTTGTGATCATATATCATGTTTATAACGTGTATTCTATCTATTATCATTCCTAACAGAAGACTTCACACAAATCAGAAATTGTACATTTTTGTGTCCTATGATCTTTTTTTCCAGTATCAGACCTGCACAGGACCCGCATTGTGTCTCGCTACACAGCTCTGTTCTGAGTCGCTCAATCTCGGTGAGGGAGTTGCTGCTTGAGAGAGTTCTCGCCTCTGTGTTCATGTTAGTGTTTTTCTAGGTGGGAATCGTTTTCTTTTATCCTTAGGTTCGTATTTGAGGGCTTCCTCTGAGATTCTCTTGTTGTCTCATCTCATCACATGTCCAACATATGACCCTTTTCTTCACTTGTTTATAGTTGAGATTCAATGGAAAAGTAGGGAACAGAATCCGATCGTGGTTAATGCTGAGGTCAACGGTCTCATCTGCGATAACACCGATGAGAAAGATGCAGTCATCTATACAGACGGATCTGTAAGACGACACGAAAGAAGTGCATGGACATTTACAGCACGCTCGGCAGGCAGAATAGCCAAGGAAGACAGTGGTGCATACGCCATGAAAACGAGTAGCATGACAATGGAGGTGATGGCAGTGACCAAGGCATTCAAATGGTTAGAGTCACAAGACTACATCCACGCATGTATACTGAGTGATTCGATGAGCATGATAAAAAAAAAGTGGAGGCGGGCTTTGTACGCATGCAATGGGTAGAGTCGTTGCAGAAATCCAAAATACGTAAGGTCACCTGTGTCTATATCCCTGGACATGCGGGAGTACGGGGAAATGAGAGAGCGGACAGGTTGGCTAGCTGCGCTGTCGTTGAGGACGGGCAACCGATGGATCGGGCGGACATCATCAATGCACTCCGAGATGTGGGAAGAGCACGGGCCTTCGACAAACACAGATCAACGTCACTTCTTCGGATGACGGAAATGGGAGTTAAGATGGGCACAGCCAGAAATGAGAAACTTAGTGGCCGTGTAAGAAGACTTATCAACCAACACAGAACTGGAGTCATCAGTCGCTGGACACTGAGGGAATTGCTGAGGAGGGGATCTGAGCACCTATGGACATGTTCGGAGTGCAATGATGATGACCCGCAAATAACTCAATAGTACTCAATTCAATGAGTTGTCATTTCTCTTACTTATACACTAGACTTGAATACATTCGATGGTATACCGAATGTTTTCCTGGTGTATTTGTTTTCAAATGCATCCATTTTATTTTCTATTTCTTTAGTTATTTTCCAGCTCTCATACTATATTACAGTAGACTAATTTGTATTTTATATATTACAGCAGAGTAGTCGTGTCACTATTTATAAGATGTGTTATGATATTACCAGCGAATTATAAAGATTAATAATAGCGTTATGTATTTGTTTTTGTTTTTAAATATCGATTGTTATGTTCTCATTAATCTTGATCCACGATGTAGAACGATTATAATCAATAACAATGTTATGTTGATGTTATCTGCCTGTTGATATCACAGTGTTATAAGTGAACTCTTAAGTATATCATTGAATGTTTTCTTTTAACCTCTTGCAGCCCACAAAAACATGTAGCGGATGTTTGATTGATATGTAAACATGTCCAGCTCACCGCTGTTGAAAAATTGTCCATTTCATAACAGAAAATGACAAGAGAGTGTCCAAAAGGCGAAAGAGTAAACAAAGAAAATACTCTTGCGACCCCACACAGACAAAAACAATCATCATCATCATCAAGTACTGGGCCTGCTGGCGTAGGTGACATGTCTTTCCATAATTTTCGATCTCGACGGTTATTTATCATTTCTGTTGTTGACCTACTGCCAATCCATTCTCTTAAGCTGTCTGCTGTTTTTTTCTCTTTGCTTCCTTCTATCTCTTCGTCCCTCAATTTTCCCAGTTGTCACAATATATTCCAGTTGTTCTCTTCTCATTAGATGGCAAAAAAAAAGTATGATTGTTTTTTCCTAATATTGGAAATTAGTCTCTTTTTGCCTTTTTCTGGACGTTTTCATTACTTTTCTTAGCTGTCCATGGTATTCTCAACATTCTTCTGTAAAACCACATTTCTACAGCCTCCAGTGATTTTCTTGTTTGTTATCATATTGTCCATGATTCACATTCATATGTTAAGACTGACTCTACATACCATTTAAAACTCTTTTTTCTTGTTTCGATTGTCAAAAATTGATAGCATAGTATCTTCCTCAATTTTTTGGAAAGCTGCTTCTGCCTGAGCCATTCTGCAACTCACCTCTTTTGTACATCTTCCGTCTGAGGTTAACAAAGTTAACAAATATTTAAATTCATTTACCTGTATTAATATTGTTCAACTTGTCTTTATTTTGCACTGAGGCGATGTCTTTTTCTTTGTTGTTACCATTACTTCTGTCTTTTTGCTATTAAGGCTGAGTCCTTCATTTTTGCTTTTTTTCACTATAATGTATAACATTTCTTGTAACTCATTTTCACTCTTAGCGATTAGAATTATTGTGTAGATTCATGATTGTACAAAGAAGTTACGACGGTGGTTTTCTGTTGCCTTCCGTCAGTTTGTTTACGGTTGGCTCCGCTAGCCTTTGACTAAAAAGTCTCACCCACAAGGCAGTGGGGTTGTTTTACTTCGGGGTACCCTCCCTTAGCCTTTTACTCTCCCGAGCTCACCTGCAAGGCAGCAGGAAAAAAACAATAGCAACTTATAAAAACATATTCTGTAAAAGGAAAATTGAATGCCAATAATAAATATGTAATTTGAACGGACATGTTTTATGATGGGATACTCAAGAAAGGAGGTTATATTTTATTTCGTGCTGTAATTTATCATGAAATGGTGCTTTTAACAAATATAAAAAAAAACAAAAACATTAAATTACTAAATCGAAAATTACTTTATTATCTATTTAGTAGACAGAGATGATTAGAGGTCACAGAGATGGTATTTCGCAGAAGAATGTTGAAAGTTCCCTGGACAGCTAAAATGACCAATAAGGAAATTCTCAAGGAGGCCAACACAAAAAGGGGGCTCCTAAAAAACATCAGAAAGAAACAATCAACATTTTTTCGGGCACATCATGAGAAGAGGAAAGTTGGAAAACTTGATTACAACTGGCAAAATAAAAAAAAGAGAGATCGTGGACGACAAGAGAGAAAATACTGGATAGCTTGGTGTCATGGCATGGAAAACAGTCAACAACAGAACTGATACGATGCACTGTAGATAGAAGGACATGATCGCCTACGCCAACCGGTATGCACATGATGATGAGACAGAGACATATTTTTCAGTGATTTCATTTTCCCACTTTTCTCCGAAACGTGACTTCAGAAATTGCCTCAAAGCTGGAAAATAAATGTTACAAATAACATTTTTTTTTTAATCTGCACATTTGGCATGGAAAATATTTGAGTATTTGATCACGGTCAACCACGGCATGTAGCTATCTTTAGGTACTTCACAAATTGTGGGTTTGTATAAACATTAGTTCTGGATAAGAATACAGTGATTTATTTGAAATTATTGTTAGAGAAAGGTTGTATGATGTTTATATAGAAATAAAGTAGTGCAAAAGAATGCTCTACTGATCGTATTAAAATACCATTAATATGTCTAGACACATTTTCAAAACATCATTAGTCTAGACATTGCAATAAGGGTCAACAAATGAGTGACTGGTGCAATGTTTTTAGTCGTGTTAGAGTAGGGCTTTCCTTAGCTTCTACTATTTTTGGAGTGCTTAGATTGTATACTATAATGCACACGTCAGAAGTCAACAAGTTATACTGCTGTAATGTTGATCTATAGTCTATATAGATCTGCTTTAGCAAATATTAAAAACCTATAGTTTAGAGTTATGTCAATATTAATATGGAGAATATAGTAAAAAAAATATATAATTGTATTGAGTAGGCAAGCTTGAGGTCTTAGTTTAAAGTGAATACATGTTTAGAAAATATAGTGAGATAAAACATTGAAAATATAGTGAGATAAAACATTGAAAATATAGTGAGATTAAGCATTGAAAATATAGTGAGATAAAACATTGAAAATATAGTGAGATAAAACAGAAAATATAGTGAGATAAAACATAGAAAATATTGTGAGATAAAACATTAAAAATATAGTGAGATAAACATTGAAAATATAGTGAGATAAAACATAGAAAATATTGTGAGATAAAACATTGAAAATATAGTCAGATAAAACATTGAAAATATAGTGAGATAAAACATTGAAAATATAGTATAACCAGTCTCATATGTGGTTGTAACAACTACAATTATAGAACATAAAACACTATTACATAGAGCGGTAAATGTGATAGTTTTGCATTACTGCATTTATAGACTGAAGTAAAGGACCTTTAGTTCTTGGCAAACATCTTTCATGATACTACGGACTAGAGCATTTGTAAATCTCTCTGAACAAAGGTGAGGTATATATTTTCAGTCGACTGAAGCACACGATTAAAATATTTATTTTTCGCATAAAAGTCGAACCGACTAGGGCTTTTAAACCAGAACTACAAATACAAAATTGTGTACTACAACTGCATGTGTGTTAAGTATAGTTACTGCTATATACGAATATAACCTAAAATATAAAATCTTATTATAGTAACTCATAATTAACATTGCACAGAATAAAAGGATGGGAGTGGCTGGATCAAACCACAAATTGAGAACAGGAAAGTACCAGTTAAATATTGGTGGACAAAGAGATAAAACGATGCCTATAAGGATGTAATAGGATACACACAGCGTGGGGAATTGAGAGCATTTACACATCAAGGGGCCCTTTTTGGAATTTCCCAGGGGAGAAATCAAACGGTCTTCTTTCTTCTCCTACCTTTCAGCTCCATGTAGAGCATAGGTCTTCAACAAACACTTTCCAAGTCGTTCTGTTTCTTGCCATTCTTTTAAGATCATTCCATGTCTTCCCCATCATCTTCATCTCTGCTTCCATCTGTCTTCTCCAAGAATTCCTTGGTCTTCCTTATTTAACATTTCCCATGGGGATTCCAAAAAATGGCCTGTTCTGTAATACTCTCAGGTGGCTTCAGCAGTGTGTGTCCTACCCAGCGCCATCGTTCCCGATGTATCTCTTTATCCACTGGTATTTGACTGGTACATTTCCATAATTCTATGTTAGTGATTTTGTCTTGCTGGATTTTTTTCTGGGAAAGTAAATCAGCACGGGCGTAATACTGACCACATTACCCCAAAAATCATGCGCTGAAGGTCTGTAAAATATAGGGTCACTAACACCATATTTCCCTATACGCCACTTGGCGTGACGGGGGTACTTTACTTTTACAATTTCCATCCTTTTATTCTGCGTAAGCATCCATTAATGAAAGTCTGTATCTTCATGATTGTCAATTTTGTTGTTCTCCATGTTTCACATCCATACAATAGGACTGACTTAACATTGGAGTTGAAAATTTTTATTTTTGTATTTAACCTAATTTCTTTGGATTTCCATATATTTCTCAGTGCAACAAAAGCTCTCTTGCTTTTGATATCCTCATTTTGGTAACATTTTCTGTTTCTCCCTCTTTATCTATATTACTGCCCAGATATATCAAATAAAATAAATATAAGTCAAACTGTAAGGCTAACATATACTTGGAGAAGACAGGTGGAAAAAGATGAAGAAGATAGGGAAGGCATAGAACGATCTTAAGACAACTCCAAGGAACAGGACGCCTAGAAGAAAGTTGATTCAAGAACTATGCTCCAAAGATGTTGGCATGAAGAATAACAAGTAGAACTCATAATTACTGCAGGTGTGTAGCTGAGGTGCAAAAATATTTGTAAAGAGTGGGAAAACATAGATCGCTATAAAACTGTATAACTAATGTTAAAAAATAATTGGCATATCATAAACAATGACATCTTTCTTCTTTTAGAATTTCTGCGTTCTCCACTTGGAGGAGGTAGATTATAATACAAACAAAGAATAGCACCGCCTTTTCCAGCACTCCAAACAGCTACACTGTTTGTTTTTCAAGGTGGTCTAAATGCATATAAATTGTTTGTAACATGTGTGTCCATGCGTCTATATGTGCATGTGTACATCTAATGTGTGTATATGTATGTGAAGAATGTTGAGAATACCATGGACAGCTAACAAGAGCAATGAAGACGTTATGAAAGAGGCCAAAGCAAAGAAAAATCTACTTTTCAATATTAGGAAAATACAATCATCATTTTTTGGTCATGCAATGAGAAGGGAACAGACAGGATATATTGTGACAACTGAGAACATTGAGGGACGAAAGAGATAGAGGGAAGCACAGAGAAAAAATACCAGACAGCTTAAGAGAATGGCTTGGCAGAAAGTCAACAACAGAAACGATAAATAACTGTCGAGATCGAAAGTTGTGGAGTGACATAATCACCTATGCCAGTAGGCATGGTACTTGATGATGATGATGATGATGATGATATATGTATGCATGTGTGTATTCGATAAAAATATTTTCCGAATATTTTTTTACGTAATTTTATAAGACAGATGACAACTAAACAAGCATCAAATTGTGAATGCTTTTGTTATTCTATCATCCCCAACACAACATGTAAACATTTCATGTTATTTGTTGACTCCTAGGGGTGCACCTGATTAAATGTCTGTCTCCAATTATTACACATACATTTCAGGCTGCTCCACTCATATTGTCCTATTCAAAGGAGAACATTTATTTCTAGATCCTGTAGTTTGTGCTCCATCTAACGCCGCTAGAGATTTGCGTTTGTGAATTGATTAATTTCAGCCCTCCAATGTAGATCAAGTGTTAATATTCAACCAGATTTACACTGGTGCTGCGGAGTTCGTGCTCCTGTTTGCGGCCGTTTCAATGAATCAATCATTTGTTGTTAAGTTCATGTTGCGTGCTACGTCAAGGATTTCGAGGTTCCTTAGCCGCTCCCGTGTGTTACCGGGGCCTCATTATGTGGAAAGTAAAGAATAGTGACACGGTGACCTTCCAGGCATGTCGTAAGAGGCGACTAAGGAGGTTGATTAATGGCTTGACAAGCTGTCATTGTAAAAATAATTGTTATGGAAACAGAACCATAGATTTTAGAAGCCGTGATCTCTGCAATATGTGCCACTTCGGAACGCAGGGGTTTCTGTTTTTGAGATTGTAGTTCTGCCCTATGTGCCGTCTTCGGCTCGAAAGAACAATAGATAGATAGATAGCCGACATAAGACCTGTTTTTTTCGGCAGCTGATTTATACTTCCAGCTCTATAGTGGGAATCGCTGTGCCAAGTCACCTAAAGATTTCATTCTAAAGATTCAATTCTAAAGATTCAACACGAGTTGCGGTTGTCGTTGCATCTGCATGTGGTCTATTCAGTGAATCAAGCATTGTGGGTGCATCTATTGTTGACTTACGTTGTTCGTACTACGTCATCGTGGACTACGTGGCATTACGGTGGCCAGATCGTTTATACTCGACTCGGAATAAAGAGTTTTTGCGAGACGAAGATTCCGATGATGTTCGTGATTAATATGTAGCCTTGGTTTGAGTGCCAAATCTTCCAGTTAAGATGGGTGTTGTCTATATCCAAGAGAGTTATATAGGGAACGGGGCACTTATATCTCTCAGTCGTTTAACACGGAATATGCTGAGGAGGTAATTTGAATACGTGGTCGATGTGCGGAGTGAATAATCTGGTGACTTAAATCAACCAAAGAGAGCTTCAGTATCATGGTGATAGCGGATTCAGTTTGACGATAAGCCCGACGTTGCTTCAGTCGCTGCTTGACGTTCTTCAGTCGACCAAGTTGAAGTAAAAAAGTAATGGCTTTCTGGTTCAATAAGTTAACGAATTAACAGCGAGGAATAGCACGGGCCCCGTCACACATAAATACTGTTGCAGTTTATAACTAAACTTTTCACCGACATTATGTGTCAACAACATGTCGTTTAAAATCCTTTACTATTTCTAAAGTCATTGAGCTTATAATTGATGCACAACGGTTTCATTTCATTTTCCGTTGCTGTCTCTCTGATTTGCAGCAATGATCATTGCTATCCTTCTAGTTGTCTACATTAATCATTGATGTCTCTCTAGTTGTCTATTTACTCATTGATGTATCTCTATTTGTCTAATTACTCATTGATGTCTCTCTATTTGTCAAATTACTCATTGATGTATTTCTAGTTGTCTAATTACTTATTGATGTCTCTCTATTTGTCTAATTACTCATTGATGTCTCTCAAGTTGTATAATTACTTATTGATGTCTTTCTCGTTGTCTGCATTACTCATTGATGTCTCTCTAGTTGTCTAATTACTCATTGATGTCTCTCTAGTTGTCTACATTACCCATTTATGTATCTCTAGTTATCTACAGTTGGAAATCAAAACTTATCAGCACAAACACAAAACTTAGGCTATTCAAATCAAATGTACTATCAACCCTTACGTATGCGTGTGAAAGCTGGAAAACAACAAGAGATATAGAAACAAAGTTGAACGCATTCAAAAATAAATGTCTAAGGAAAATACTTGGTATAGCATGGAACGAATTCAAAACAAATGAGGAAATTAGAGAAATCGCCAATCAACCACTAATATCTTCAGTAATAAAGAAAAGACGATGGTCATATGTTGGACATGTGATGAGAAGAGATAATAACCGAATAGCAAAGCAAGCCCTCATATGGGAAACAACAGGTAAAAGAAAAAGAGGAAGACCCAGGGAGACACTGAGAAGAACATTGATGAGAGAGGCAAGAGCAGCAGGAGTCGGCTCCCTCAATGAGATAGAACTGCTTGCACAGAACAGAGACAGAATGCGAGATTTGATAAAATATCTTTAAAAGAAAACTGCTAGAACAAAAAAATCCATATAGGAGAAGGTGTATCTTGGTCTACGCCCTATGGGCCGGTTACGGCTCGAAAGGTCAATAGATAGTTATCTACATTACCCATGTATGTCTCTAGTTGTCTACATTACCAATTTATGTCTCTCTAGTTATCTACATTACCCATGTATGTCTCACTATTTGTCTACCCTACCAAAGAATAGCCCTACCAAAGATCCCTATTGGGATCATCGCACAATAAGCCTTATGAGTCATTTGAATAAGATATTACTAAGAATCATCATGCAAAGAGTGCGAAACAAATTCAGTCTCGAAATTAGCGATGAACAGTGTGGTTTTGTTAGAGATAAAGGAACAAGCAATGTCATTTATATCGTAAGATCATTAGTAGAAAGATCCATAGAGGTGAAAACAGATCTATACCTATGTTTCATAGATTACACCAAGGCATTTGATAAAGTAAAGCACCAAGAAATAATCAAAATTTTAGAAAACATAAACGTAAACAGAAAAGATCTAAGAATAATAAAAAAAAAAACATGTACTGGCAACAAACAGCGGCCATAAGAACTGGAAACCAATTGGGAATGTTTCAACAAATAAAACAGGGTGTTAGACAGAATAATGTGCTGTCACCAGATTTGTTTAATATTTATAGTGAGATTATTTTAAGATCCATAAGGGACATGCCTGGAATCACAATTGGAGGTCATAATATAAATAATCTAAGGTATGCTAATGGTACAGTCTTAATCGCTAAGGGTGAAAATGAGTTACAAGAAATGTTAGACATAGTGTAAGAAAGCAAAATTAAATGACTCAGCCTTAATAGCAAAAAAGACAGAAGTAATGGAAACAACAAAGAAAAAGACATCACCTCAGTGCAAAATAAAGACAAAAGGAACAATATTAAATCAGGTAAATGAATTTCAATATTTGGGAACTTTGTTAACCTCAGACGGAAGATGTACAAAAGAAGTGAGATGCAGAATGGCTCAGGCAAAAGCAGCTTTCCAAAAATAAAGAAGAAGATACTATGCAATCCATTTTTGATAATAGAAACAAGAAAAAGATTTCTTATGTTATGTAGAGCCAGTCTTAACATATGGATGTGAATCAGTCTTGACATATGGAAAGTAAAGCGGCACATAATAATGTCCATGATGTGAATCATAGACAATAGGAGAACAGACAAGAAAATCACTGGAGCCTGCAGAAATGTGGTTTTACAGAAGAATGTTGAGAATACCATGGAGAGCAAAGAAGAGTAATGAAAATGTTCTGAAAGAGGTCAAAGCAAAAATAGAGCTAATGTCCAATATTAGGAAGAAACAATCATAATTTTTTCGCCATGTAATGAGAAGAGAACAGCTGCAATATATTGTAAGAATTGCAAAATTTGATGGACGAAGAGATAGAGGGAAGCAAAGAGAAAAAAAAAAATACCGGACAGCTTAAGTGAATAGCTTGGCAGTAGGTCAACAACAGAAATTATAAATAACTGTCTAGATCGAAAGTTATGGGGAGACATGATTACCTACGCCAGCAAGCCCGGTGCTTGATGATGATGATGATGATGATTGCTCTTTTTATCAGTGCTCTCATGATGTATGTAGCATTATTGATGCCCTTTCCTTACATAAATTCATATTGTACCTTACTTTTTTCTGTTTTTATTTTGTTCCTTACACATCTCATGATGATTTATTTAAGGAATGAAATTGAAAACTACCTTCTTATTCTGCCGAACAAAATTATGCCAAAATACAATTTAATATCTACAGCAAGCGACTACTAGCTGTTATACTTGCTAGCTGTCATTCTAGTAGTGGTTCTACTTGCTTGCTGTCATACTAGTAGCTGTTATATCTGCCAGCTGTCATACTAGTAGCTGTTATACCTGCCAGCTGTCATACTAGTAGCTGTTATACCTGCCAGCTGTCATACTAGTAGCTGTTATACCTGCCAGCTGTCATACTAGTAGGTGTTATACCTGCCAGCTGTCATACTAGTAGCTGTTATACCTGCTAGCTGTCATACTAGTAGGTGTTATACCTGCCAGCTGTCATACTAGTAGGTGTTATACCTGCCAGCTGTCATACTAGTAGCTGTAATACCTGCCAGCTGTCATACTAGTAGCTGTTATACTTGCCAGCTGTCATACTAGTAGGTGTTATACCTGCCAGCTGTCATACTAGAAGGTGTTATACCTGCCAGCTGTCGTACTAGTAGGTGTTATACCTGCCAGCTGTCGTACTAGTAGGTGTTATACCGGCCAGCTGTCATACTAGTAGCTGTTATACCTGCCAGCTGTCATACTAGTAGCTGTTATACCTGCCAGCTGTCATACTAGTAGGTGTTATACCTGCCAGCTGTCATACTAGTAGCTGTTATACCTGCCAGCTGTCATACTAGTAGGTGTTATACCTGCCAGCTGTCATACTAGTAGCTGTTATACCTGCCAGCTGTCATACTAGTAGCTGTTATACCTGCCAGCTGTCATACTAGTAGCTGTTATACCTGCCAGCTGTCATACTAGTAGCTGTTATACCTGCCAGCTGTCATACTAGTAGCTGTTATACCTGCCAGCTGTCATACTAGTAGGTGTTATACCTGCCAGCTGTCATACTAGTAGCTGTTATACCTGCCAGCTGTCATACTAGTAGCTGTTATACCTGCCAGCTGTCATACTAGTAGGTGTTATACCTGCCAGCTGTCATACTAGTAGCTGTTATACCTGCCAGCTGTCATACTAGTAGGTGTTATACCTGCCAGCTGTCATACTAGTAGCTGTTATACCTGACAGCTGTCATACTAGTAGGTGTTATACCTGCTAGCTTCCTTACCCCTAACTGTTCTGCGTGCTAGCTGTCTAAGTACTCGCTGTTCTTCTTGAAGGCTGTCCCAATCACACATTCCTCTCCCCTTAGATATATTACTTGTTTGACTTTCTGCTGGTTTGTGCTTATTTATTGCCTTCCACACTCTGGCCGTATGTGTCTATGTAATATGTGATGTAATTTACCTTTAATCAATTGAGAGAGAATTAAGAAATGTTTGAAATCATCAAAGATAAACCATGTTATAGAGCAGCAAAAACCATATCTCGTCCAGCCACTTAAAGTAATTTGATCAAAGATAGAGAACTAGATCAGCTCATTTAATCAAATAAATCACGCTTTTTGAGAGGAACATTTTTTGCAAGATCATTTCTTTAACCTAGTGGTTCCTAAACTTCTGACATGTGTGGCCCTTGCTGATAATATACAGATGGCATGGCAGTTACGATCGTTTAAGTCGGGAAAACTCGTATTCTTGTTATCCTGTGGAGGTAGGTTACTACTTTAGGTCATCATAATCATCATCATCAAGTACCGGGCCTGTCGACGTAGGTGATCATATCTCTCCACAACTTTCGATCTAGACAGTTGTTTATAGCTTCTTTTGTTGACCTTCTGCCAAGCCATATACTTAAGCTGTCTGATATTTTGTTCTCTTTGCTTCCCTCTATCTCTTCGTCCCTCAATTTCCCAGTTGTTATAATATATTCCAGCTGTTCTCTTCTCATTACATGGCCAAAAAATGATGATTATTTCTTCCTAATATTGGAAATTAGATCTCTTTTTGCTTTGATCTCTTTCAGAACATTTTCATTACTCTTCTTAGCTGTCCAAGGTATTTTCAACATTCTTCTGTAAAACCACATTTCTACAGTCTCCAGAGATTTTCTTGTCTGTTGTCCTATTGTCCATGATTCATATCCATATGTTAAGACTGGCTCTACTTCGGGTATAGAAATGCAATTCAGAAACAACAAAGATAGCGACAGAAACAACATTATCCTGTTGAAGCTTGTCAATGAACAAACAAATATAAAGACAATGCGGATATTTTCATGTTATCATTTCTATCCACTGAGTATCCACACGACAATATCCTCGGCCAAGCGTCCTTGTCGACGTCTGGCTCAGCCCTCCCCGGGAGCCGCGGCGCAGACTTTTGGAATCACTGCTTTAACCAGATGACGAATGCAATATTCTTTCGTGCTGCTATGATTGTGCGTAACTGGCTAGCCATTTGTTTGGGATACTGAATACGCTTATTCCAGCAATGGTAGAAAGTACAATAAATCATCGTGTCATATAAAGTGCACTGGCCAAATAGAAAATTGTTTGCAGCGGAGCCAATATGATGCCTCAGCTTTTTTTGCATTATTGATGTATTCAAGTTATTAATCATTTAATATTATCTTTTTTTTCAACATCGCAGTAGTCATCTCTGCCGTTTGAAATCATTGTCCTTAGTTGTACTTTAGTGTGTTGTTCCGCATCGTTGCTTTCCTTTGCTTCTGCTCTTCACTTTCTCTTATTCTACTTTTTGTTCTTATTATCTTCCTCAACAACAAATTCAGCCATTGTCACGTGATACTGTTGGTGGGGTTTCGGTCAATATGGCGAATAGGCGACAGGGAACCGTTGAGTCACTGTTTGAAAAATGTTCCTTGTTGCAGTTTCCTCATATTCCAAGTCCAGCTTGCTGCCGGAGCTACTGTGTAGTGCACACTGTGAGCTTTGTGTTTCATCTAGATGATGTTTCTATATTCAGATTGCTTGCGATGAATGATGATATCGTGTGACGAAGGACAGTTCAGGTGCGTTCAATTCGGTGCCGCTTGTCCTTATGTCTTTTGACGTGTGCTGTGTTTGCTATGATGAGGATTGCAACTGCCTTTCTGTGTTTTGATAATCGAGGAATTATTAATTCGGATGATTCCACTGGCACGGACGGTTAAGCAATTATGGATTTCCATTCGTTTGCAGTGATAACAAGGCCTTCGAATAACCATAACTGTTGTTGGGTTTCCTTGACATTTCCAAACATACCCTGAGCTTGCCAGTCACTGTACACTCTCATCTGTTTCTGCATGCCCTACTGGTACGCAATCACCTGTACAAACCATTGTACTTATTGAATCTGTACGTATTTCAAGACTGGTTCTATGTTGATTTTCTTTTCTTTGGTTTCTTGTAACTTTGTTTTCTCTTCATATCTGCTTGTTACTGGTCCTTTAGTAGTTTTACTCATTTATGTCTTTCCACAAGTATAAAATGCACATGTATCTTCTATTAAACAATTAAACTGATTAGGAGAAGACATATCTTAAAACTGCTAACAAACATTTGTCGGTTAGAACTTTAATATTGAATACTAGAAAGTTTCACATTTGCCAATCCTTGATTTTTTTTTTTTTTACGAACATTACAATAATACTAAGATATACAACTAAGATATACAACTAACATATACAACTAACATATACAATTAGCACATACAACTAACATATGCAACTAACATATACAACTAACATATACAACTAATATATACAATTAGTACATACAACTAACATATACAACTAACATATACAACAACTAACATATACAATTAGCACATACAACTAACATATACAACTAACATATACAACTAACATATACAACTAACATATACAACTAACATATACAACTAACATATACAATTAGTACATACAACTAACATATACAACTAACATATACAACTAGCATATACAATTAGTACATAGAACTAACATATACAACTAACATATACAACTAACATTTACAACTAACATATACAACTAACATATATAACTAACATATCATTCATATATAATTATTTACTTTACTTTTATGTGTTGTAACACAAATTGGAACCACTTCAGTGAACCATTTACTTTAAGAATTATTAATAAGGGGAATGTATACTGAAAGACATCTACAACTAAAAATGCTGCTACATTTTTAAAAGTTGTAGCTAAAATATCACTTTTAGATTTAAACAAATAGTTGTGTCTTATGACTTCATTTTTTTCTAAAAATCTCATTTCTGTGATGACCAATTTTCTCCGCTGGTAAGCGGTCATGTATGACGATGACAACCGAGAATAAAAACTTCTCCATATCTTCAAAATATGCCACTTGATAATCTTAATAAACGAGTTATCAATTTCCGGTCTCATTAGTATTTTTCGCTACAAAGTCGTATTTGTTTGTAAATTTTACCAACCTGTGTTTATTGGATTGGTGGTCAAGTTCATTAAACATTTGCTTCCGGTTTCAAGATGGCGAGGTTATGTTTGCGCCAACGTTCACTGCTACGTTTTTTTGCCGGAAAGATGGTCAATTCTATCTTTCCAATGCAGATCAGTGTATAGATAGAAAGTTCCACTGTTGGAATCTTCCTCGGTGAAGCGGAGTACATGCATGTGATCTGAAATCCTCTACAGTGTGCGCAATAGTGTGTTCTGTGTTGATTGCAATATACGTCATCATTGGAATAGCGGTCAACGTGATGGTTAGATGGCAGGAACTTGTAATTGCTGTGTCTGAAAAGTGTTCCTTGTTGCAGTTTCCTCATATTCCAAGTCCGATTTGTTGCAGGAGCTACTGAGTTAAGTGCTATGTGCACACCGTGAGCTGTGTGTCTCATCCGTGTTGATCATGTTTCGATATTCCAATGGTTTACGATGAATGATGATATCGTATGACAGGGAAAAGTTGGCTAGGTTTACTTTCTGTGCGGTTTCGCCTTATGTCTTTTGGCGTGTGCTGAGACTGCTATGATGGGTACTACAGCTACCTTTCTTTGTTTTGGAGATGAGTTAGTAATTCTGATGATTCCACTGGCACCGACGATTGAGCAATTATGAATTTTAATTCGTTTGCAGTGATACCGGGGCCTTCCATAATTATAACCATGTCCGTCAAATGAAGGTCAAATTAATTCATTTCTTGGTAAGTGATTTCTAATTTTACACGACATGTTTGCTGTACAAAATTCTTCAGTAAACATCCTCCTAGCATGAGATAATGCTATCATCATCATCATTATCATCATCATCAAGTACCGGGCCTGCTGGCGTAGATGATCATGTCTCCCAACAACTTTCGATCTCGACAGTTATTCATCTTTTCTGTTGTTGACTTTCTGCCAAGTCATTCTCTTAAACTGTCTGGTATCTTTTCTTTATTCCTTCTATCTCTTTTGTCCCTCAATTTTCTCCATTATCACAATATATCCCAGCCGTTCCATTCTCATTTCATGGCCAAAAAAAGATGATTGTTTTTTCCTAATATTGAAAATTAGCTCTCTTTTTGCTTTGACCTCTTTCAGAACGTTTTCATTACTCTTCTTAGTTGTCCATGGTATTCTCAGCATTCCTCTGTAAAACCACATTTGATAATGCGGTACCAGATGATTTTTAAAAATTATTTTAGATGAGTCTTGTCGGAGGCAAACGTTGAAATATAGCCTGTTTGTTCACGCTAATCAAGCAAACTAACTCCGGTTTGTAGACAATCGAAACGATAATGTTGTAAGCGTCGCACGTGCAAACAAAATTGAAAGGAAAAAAAAAATACGAACTTCATTAGAAAATGATGTGAACCGGCTTCTGATTTCGCGTTTTGGAGCCCTGGCCGGTAACGTGTTGTTCGTGCAATGTGCAGTTCTCTGTGTGTAATCGATCAAGACAATGTATTGATTAATATTTTTTTGTGATGATGCATCTTTTGTATTTAAAAAAAAATAGATACATCTTAATTTTTTGCATAAAGACATTTCACGGGCTTCGGTTCTATCTTCTATCTGGCTGTTCGATTTCATACAAATGCCTTTGTCTTGTTATTTCTGTATATTTATCTTCTTTTTTCTTCTTCCCTTCCTCATTTGCCTTTCAAAGTCGAAGGAGATATAATTTGCGGTCTTTTGCTATTATGTTTGCCTCTGGTGCTGCCATGTTTTTTAGTGTTTCTAATATTCCATCTTTTTCGTGGTCGACCTTTGGGTCTGGTGTTCTCGCAACGTCTGTCGAAGGCTCATTATGTTGTATTTTGATCTTTCTGCCTTATCGCGTGATCAAACCAATTTATCTGCTTTTTTCATTACATGACAGAGGTTATTCTTAGCTTTTTAGTTTTTGATATCATCTTTCAGGTTGTTTCCTGTCATCCGTCAAACATATCTCATCTCTCAGGCTGTTTCCTGTCATCCGTCAAACATATTTAATCTCTCAGACAGTTTCCTGTCATCCGTCAAACACATTTAACCTCTCATGCTGTTTCCTGTCATCCGTCAAACATATTTAACCTCTCAGACAGTTTCCTGTCATCCGTCAAACACATTTAACCTCTCAGGCTGTTTCCTGTCATCCGTCAAACATATTTAACCTCTCAGACAGTTTCCTGTCATCCGTCAAACATATTTAATCTCTCAGACAGTTTCCTGTCATCCGTTAAACATATTTAATCTCTCAGACAGTTTCCTGTCATCCGTCAAACACATTTAACCTCTCAGGCTGTTTCCTGTCATCCGTCAAACATATTTAATCTCCCAGGCTGTTTCCTGTCATCCGTCAAACATATTTAACCTCTCAGGCAGTTTCCTGTCATCCGTCAAACATATTTAACCTCTCAGACAGTTTCCTGTCATCCGTCAAACATATTTAACCTCTCAGACAGTTTCCTGTCATCCGTCAAACATATTTAACCTCTCAGACAGTTTCCTGTCATCCGTCAAACATATTTAACCTCTCAGACAGTTTCCTGTCATCCGTCAAACATATTTAATCTCTCAGACAGTTTCCTGTCATCCGTCAAACACATTTAACCTCACAGGCTGTTTCTTGTCATCCGTCAAACATATTTAATCTCTCAGACAGTTTCCTGTCATCCGTCAAACATATTTAATCTCCCAGGCTGTTTCCTGTCATCCGTCAAACATATCTCATCTCTCAGGCTGTTTCCTGTCATCCGTCAAACATATTTAATCTCTCAGGCTGTTTCCTGTCATCCGTCAAACATATCTCATCTCTCAGGCTGTTTCCTGTCATCCGTCAAACATATTTAATCTCTCAGGCTGTTTCCTGTCATCCGTCAAACATATCTCATCTCTCAGGCTGTTTCCTGTCATCCGTCAAACATATTTAATCTCTCAGGCTGTTTCCTGTCTTCCGTCAAACATATCTCATCTCTCAGGCTGTTTCCTGTCATCCGTCAAACACATCTCATCTCTCAGGCTGTTTCCTGTCATCCGTCAAACATATTTAATCTCTCAGGCTGTTTCCTGTCATCCGTCAAACATATCTCATCTCTCAGGCTGTTTCCTGTCATCCGTCAAACACATTTAACCTCTCAGGCTGTTTCCTGTCATCCGTCAAACATATTTAATCTCTCAGGTTGTTTCCTGTCATCCGTCAAACACATTTAACCTCTCAGGCTGTTTCCTGTCATCCGTCAAACACATTTAACCTCTCAGGCTGTTTCCTGTCATCCGTCAAACATATTTAATCTCTCAGGCTGTTTCCTGTCATCCGTCAAACATATCTCATCTCTCAGGCTGTTTCCTGTCATCCGTCAAACATATTTAATCTCTCAGGCTGTTTCCTGTCATCCGTCAAACATATTTAATCTCTCAGGCTGTTTCCTGTCATCCGTCAAACATATTTAATCTCTCAGGCTGTTTCCTGTCATCCGTCAAACATATTTAATCTCTCAGGCTGTTTCCTGTCATCCGTCAAACATATCTCATCTCTCAGGCTGTTTCCTGTCATCCGTCAAACATATTTAATCTCTCAGGCTGTTTCCTGTCATCCGTCAAACATATTTAATGTCTCAGGTTGTTTCCTGTCTTCCGTCAAACATATCTCATCTCTCAGGCTGTTTCCTGTCATCAGTCAAACATATTTAATCTCTCAGGCTGTTTCCTGTCTTCCGTCAAACATATCTCATCTCTCAGGCTGTTTCCTGTCATCCGTCAAACATATCTCATCTCTCAGGCTGTTTCCTGTCATCCGTCAAACATATCTCATCTCTCAGGCTGTTTCCTGTAATCCGTCAAACACATCTCATCTCGGTACTGGTTATTTTACTTTTTGTTCTTGCATTTAGTGTCCGGGACTGGCATTGATAGCACATCATTGGGATGAAGATTGTATTGTAGAGTGCCTGTTTTGCCTTTGGAGTTATTCCCTTGTTGGACAATAATGGTTGTAGCTGACCAATGAATTTTAAAGCTGTAGTGGGCCTCGGTAGCCTAGTTGGGAAAACCACCCGACTTGGCTACCGACGTTCGGACAACCCGTGTTCGATTCCCGCTGGGAGCAGTGTGAATTGTACTCGTAGTTGGAAAAAAAATATCCCCACGGTCGACCCAACCGTTGGCAGAAATGGGTACCAGGGTATTACCCTGGAAAATTGAGGAATGTCGCTTCGCATCTGAGTTTCGATGCTTGAGGCGACACTATACAGAAATATCCAAACATTTCTGGATAGGCGGCCGAGCACATATGGGTGTAAACTCGCGTGCTAAGACGCCGGTTCAAGTCTCGTACTTTACCTTTTAAAGCTTTGTTCTTCCTCTTTTCTCTTTTCACTGATGCCTAAAAGGTGTCGTGTTTATATCATTTGTCGTTCTTGAGCTGCTCGAACTGTCTGAATTAGTGTTTTCCCTTTGTTGTTACATGTCTCTATCACTGCATCTATCCATCTTCTTTTGGATCTTCCTATTGGTCTTTTTCCATGCATTCTTGAGAAGAACGTCCGTGATGGTGATTGGTGAGGATTCATTAAAGCTTTGTTGCATCTTGAATATTTATATAGCTATTTATGCTCATTTTACTAGAAAACAGAGCCGTATTAAGGTAAAAACCACATGTAAACTGCTAACGCTAAGTTGAAGTCGTCAGTCGCTGGACGTTGCGGGACACGCTGAGAAGGGAAATTGAGCACATACGGACATATTCGGAGCGCAAAGATGATAACCCACAAATGACATAACGTAATGGTAACTGTCATTGTTTTTATATTTTTTTTTACTTATGTTGAATGGCGAAGAATTACTATTGTGCATATCCTGCAGGGATGATATTTAGTTAGAGAGAAAGATATCATCGGGGCGACAGTTATCAACATCAATTCCGGAACTCGATCGTTACGATCGCTGGGATAAAGCCTTGACAATTTTTCTTCAACCTTCACCTTGGAGAGATGCTTACTCAAATGCTACGAACGTTACTTGTGTCCATTATCTGATGGTGTCTTCCAGCACTTTCTCTGTCTGGCTTGTCTATTGCATCGTGCTGTGCCCTTTCAAGTGGTCTTATCAAAGTCTGTAGATGTTGTAACATGTCTGTACCATTTTAGTTTCAAATATTTTTTTACCACAGACATTTAATGGATTCTGTTGATCGTTGGATTTTGTTATAAGAAATGGACAAAATCTTTCTATACCACCCAAAGCCTTTGTTATTTTTATAAGACCAGCAGGGAATGTCCATGTTTTGCAGATCTATATACGTACAGAAACCACTACTGCTTGTTACAATCTTGTCTTTGTTCTTAGGGAATTGGTTTTGCTTTTTATAAGATGTTAAGTGTTGTGGGATCTATCATTACTTGTGCACTTCTAGCTAATACCTTTGCTGTTGATTCTATGTCAGTGACATTGTATCCCATATACACGAATTTGCTTACCATTTCAAGTGTCTCTCCGTTCATGGTGATTATTCTTTCAATGCCCTGACTATTGTTTGACATTAATTTTCTTTTGTCAGCGTTGATCCCCATTTCATATTATGGTGATATCTTAAATATGCACTACATTTATGTTTCGGGCGACAGTTCTGACTTCCAGATCTAGAAGTATTTCGCAAAGTAGCTTTTCTGTTTCTGTTTTTGTGATGTTTTTAGCGCATAAATCTCCACAGCTTTAGAACAACCTTTGTTAATTGGTGACGGAGTATAAACGTAGTGAACCTGAATCAGTATATTAGATTAGAGCGTTATTGTTATCTGAAGATCCATTAAGTAAGTACATTAAAGAAGAATATAAATTTTTAACTGATGTTCTTGTTGAGTACCTTAAGAGCAGAATGGGATTTTAGACTGAAATCCGCCCAAAAGTAGATTGGAGCAGAGCATGATTTTTAGCAGAATTCGATGAATTAGTACATTGGAGCACAGAATAATTTTTTAACGGAATACCCCAAATAGTACAGTGGATCACAGCATAATTTTTAACGGATACCCCAAATAGTACAGTGGATCACAGCATAATTTTTAACGGAATACCCCAAATAGTACAGTGGATCACAGCATAATTTTTAACGGAATACCCCAAATAGCACAGTGGATCACAGCATAATTTTTAACGGAATACCCCAAATAGTACATTGGAGCACAGAATAATTTTTAACGGAATACCCCAAATAGTAAAGTGGAGCACAGCATAATTTTTTAACGGAATACCCCAAATAATACATTGGAGCACAGAATAATTCAGTCAAATCATCGGACAGTTATCACCACTATTGTCCAACAAGGAAATAACTCTGGAGGCAAAACGAGTACTATACAATACAATCTTCATTCCAACGTTGTGCTACCAATGCCAGACCTGGACCCTAGATGCAAGAACAATAAGAAAAATAACCTCTACAGAGATGAAATGTGTTAGACGAATGACAGGAAACAGTCTGAGAGATAAGATCAGAAATGTAGAACTGAGAAAAAAGCTAGGAATAGCCCCAGCCATAGAATATATAAGGAAACAACAGATAAAATGGTTCGGCCACGTGACAAGGCAGAAAGAACAAAACACAACACAACGAGCCTTCAACAAACGTTGTGAGAACAACAGACCCAAGGGTCGACCACGAAAAAGATGGGTCGATGGAATATTAGAAGCACTAGGAAACATAACAGCAGCAGAGGCGAACATAAGAGCAAAAGACCGCAAATTATATCTCCCCTCGACGCTGAAAGGCAGATGAGGAAGGAAAGAAGAAGAGAAGAAGACAGAATAATTTTTAACGGAATACCCCAAATAGTACAGTAGAGCACAGCATAATTTTTAACGGAATACCCCAAATAATACATTGGAGCACAGAATAATATTTTACTGAATTCCCCAAATAGAACATTGGAGCACATCAAAATTTTTAACGGAATACCACAAGTAGTACATTGGAGCAGAGCATAATTTTGTTACTGAATTCCCGAAACAGTACATTGGAGCAGAGCATGATTTTTAAAAGAAGTCCCCACATTGAGTGTGATTTCCTTTTTCTGACTCTTTCCGTGTGATCAGTGTATCAATACACGCCCTAGCAGACAAAATAACAAATTACTGCTTGGCATTGAGATGAATGGCATGTTTCTAAAAATAGCTTCATTAATAACCAACAAATCGACGTTATTCACGTTCTTGAATATATTTATGAGCATACACTTTTTAGCCGCAGTTTTGTATTCATGAACAGCTGCTCTCACATCCCCAACGTTCAACTAAGAGACAAATTGACAAGTCAGGCTTGAGCAAATCCTCCAACTAGAAAGTGTCTACAAAATAAAAGACGTCTATTGCATGGCGCACTGCATCATCGCTTTAAATTCCTGTGCGGATACTTGTCGTCTGCAGCCCTTTTAAATTAATGAAAGGAGCAAGTTTTGGGTTAGGATAACAGTTAATTCATCTCTCTATATTGCTTTATCAGTCATTCTTTCCAACTATCATTCTTTCTATACAACTGGCATTTTATATTGTTTTTTTTACGCATCTACTAATTTTCTTCATCTATTTCATTTTTTTATATTTTCTTCATTTCCTTCATCAATCATTCATTTTCTCGTTCCATCTTCGCTCTTTTGTTCATGCAGTTTTTTTTCCATCTCATTCTCGGGTTCACAAATATGTCCTTTCTCTCTCTCTCTCTCTCTCTCTCTCTATATATATATATATATATATATATATATATATATATATATATATATATATATATATATTGCTCTTTACTTTGTTAATTCGCTTTCTCTAACACTTATGCTTCCACCTAACTCATGCACCCCTCTCTCACACTCTCATATTCATCAACCTTCGCTTGATCCTTTCTTTTCTTTCATTCTCTCTCCTACATTTAATAGTCTTGACGTCTCATTCGCCAATTTTTCCTCTTTCTCTTTTCATATAATCTTCTCTCACTCTTCATCAAAGACATAATTTCGTTTTCCTATTCATTTCTTTCACACCATTTTCCACGGAAATATCTTAACTGTCATTTCTTCCATATCTTACACGTTCTCTTTCAATTTAATTGTCTATTTTACTCGTTATTTCCGACTTCATTGCATTCTCTTTCTTCTATCTGTCATTTTCTAAGCCCCATCTAGACTGCTATAAACGTTTAAGAACCAGAATGAACTTCCTGCCCTGGTATGCGTACATCCATCATATTCAGAATATCAAATTAGCTTAAAACGTACTAATAAAGTGAAACAATAGAGAGAAGTAAAACATATTTGAATTCAAATTTTAAAAGTAATGCACTAAATATAAGCGCCCTAGTCTTACAACTCAAAGAGTACACAGTATCCCACAGCGGGGGTTTACACTGTTTGAATTTTAACAACTCGAACAAAAATACATTAAATATGATTCTTTAAGTTACAAAGATGTTCAAAACATTGCTGATGATGTTCTAATGTTGAAGATGTTCAAAACATTGCTGATGATGTTCTAATGTTGAAGATGTTCAAAGTGTCCTCGTCTGCCTAACAAGAAATGTTTCATGCAGGAATTGCCGCACGTCTCGATGGTCATGTGACGGAGCACCGTCTTGTTGACAAAAACAATCTTCACCTGGACAGGGTTGGTGAACAGCAGGCATAATAGCTTCCCACAACATATTAATGTATATAGCATCTGTCACTGTTACTTCAAAAAACCTATGTTATTAACATTCAAACAATGTAAACCCCTTAGTGGAAGACCCTGCATTTAGAAATTACAATGATAGGATTTACGTCAAGAGAGATAAACTGATGTGCCGGAGTCGATCACCCAAGTGTGAACACAGCAGAGAGATGACGTTTCTATAACCTAAGTAAAGTACGAGACTTGAATCGGTGTCTTAGCACGCGAGTTATCACCCATATGTTCTCGGCCGCCTATCCAGAAGTGTTCAGATACTTCTGGACTGTGTTGTTCCAAGCATCGAAACTCACGAGCGAGACGGCATTCACCACCTTCCCAGAGTACCTGGTACCCATTTCTGCAACCGACTGGGTCGACGCGGAGGTATTTTTTTTTTCCAACCACGAGTACAACTCACACTGCTTCCAGCGGGAATCGAACACGGGTTGTCGGAACGTCGGCATCCCAGTCGGGTGAATTTCCCAACTAGGCTGCTGAGCCCCCCTTTTATAACCTAAGCTGTTGTAAGGTGTATTTAGACCGTGTGTTGCCCCAGAATTCCCCATTCGAATGTTAAACATTTTTCTAATCTTTCAGAATGAACTTGAAGAGTGAGGCAGTTATTGCTGCCTTCTTAGACACAAATGAATGGAGCATTTATCTCCAGCACTCTGGGGGTCTCGGTAGCCTAGTTGGGAAAACTCCCCGATTGGGCTTCCAACATTCGGACAACCTGTGTTCGATTCTCGCTGGAAGCAGTGTGGATTGTACTTGTGGTTAAAAGATTGGGCTTCCAACATTAGGACAACCTGTGTTCGATTCTCGCTGGAAGCAGTGTGGATCGTTCTTGTGGTTGAAAGATTGGGCTTCCAACATTAGGACAACCTGTGTTCGATTCTCGCTGGAAGCAGTGTGGATCGTTCTTGTGGTTGAAAGATTGGGCTTCCAACATTAGGACAACCTGTGTTCGATTCTCGCTGGAAGCAGTGTGGATTGTACTTGTGGTTAAAAGATTGGGCTTCCAACATTAGGACAACCTGTGTTCGATTCTCGCTGGAAGCAGTGTGGATTGTACTTGTGGTTAAAAGATTGGGCTTCCAACATTCGGACAACCTGTGTTCGATTCTCGCTGGAAGCAGTGTGGATTGTACTTGTGGTTAAAAGATTGGGCTTCCAACATTAGGACAACCTGTGTTCGATTCTCGCTGGAAGCAGTGTGGATCGTTCTTGTGGTTGAAAGAAAATACCCCTGCGGTCGACAGGCGCTGGCAGAAATGGATACTAGGGTAGTACTCTGGGAAGGTGAGGAATTCCGCCTCGCATCGTGAGTTTCTGCTTGAAGCGACACTATCCAGAAGTCTCCGAACATTTCTGGATATGCGGCCTAGCACATATGAATGGAAACTTGCGTGCTAAGAAGTCGATTCAATGAAATATGTAACAGCCATACATACGTAGTCCATTTCTATTTCCAAGTAACACGTAGTGTTGGAGTAAAGAAGCAGCTGCTGGTAGGTCGGCCTGTATTGCTAAGATGCTAAACAGACTTAAATGCAAAGTCTTAATGTCCTCAAAGGTTGTATTTTTTCAAAGTCGACACGGCTACCGATGATAATGAATTGGGAATAGAGCGTACACAAACAAGAATATAAATTTACAAGGACGAGTTGGGTATCTGCATAACCAACGAGCCTCCGCAACGATCATTGTGCACATACTGGTGTCCTGAACGAGAATGAGCACCCATGAGTTTGCTGAGAATGTTGTGATATCGATCTTGACAACAGTGAACAATAAAATGAAGTATTATTTTTTTCTTATTATATCAGTGAGGACAAACGGCTGTTATCTTCGTACTCCTCTCAACTTTTTTTTTTTTTAAGACACGATCACCTACACCTGCAAGCATGGTACTTGAAATAAAGAATAAATATATTCGCCCACTGACGAAGATATTCCATCCTATAGGCTTCTTAATCAAAACTCCAACTGCTTATAATATTCACATGCGACAACATGCCCAAAATAGGTTCAATCTCATTTCCGCTTTTCGCGAACTCTTCACGACTCGTGTTTACCAAAGGAGATCTTTTAAGTCAAAGTCCACCTCCACTTTTATAGATCTCATTACTTTATTCTTTATCTTTGAACTTCTTCATTCTTCTTGTGGGCGCGATCTCTATTTGAAGCTCTAAATATGCGTTCTTTCTGTTCTTGTTCGCACTTATAAATCATCTTCTTCAAGTGAATACAATTTTTCACATTTCCTGGATACCTTTCTTTTATTGTTTCTCGCGTTGCAGTAATGCCTACAATAATGCACCAAGTATGGAGTTCTCTTAGATGGAATATGAAATTCGATTCCATGTTATGCTCGACTTTTGCTTTATAAATTGACATTTCTGTGTAGCATAAGATATGATGAAGACGTTTTTAACGTGGTATTGTTTATATGTGGGAACCAGTGATAGGGATGTATACAAGTTTCTTCATCGATAGTTTAAAAAAAAATAAGTAGTTGCGCAGCTTGAGCGAAGCCCTCGACGAACACGTTCAATTTAAATACCGTACCATTTTTTTTAGACCAGGCTTTCTGCTTTCATGGGGGTCGTGATAGCTCAGTGGTTAGTGAACAGGGCTGCAAAGGACAAGAGGTGGGGTTCGATCCCAAACCGACGGTTCCGGTTCACCCAACCTTTAATGAGTGCCGGATTTTTTTTCTGAGAAAGTAAAGCGGCACGGGCGTAATACCGACCACATTACCCCAAAAATCATGTGCACTTGGCGTGACGGGGGTACTTTATTTTTTTTTCTGCTTTCATACGCTTCCCCTCTCCCTCTGTCCCTCCTCCATTTCATTCTTCTCCTTCTTCGTTTTCATCTTATTACTATTGAGGTATTTAGGACACTACGGGCAGACTTTGTCAATCTTCTCCATTTCTTTCTATCTCAATCATTCGTTGGTATTCCCATCCTCCTATCTCTTTCTCTGCCTTCATCTCTTTCTCGCTACTTTCACAGTTCCTTGTATAATAGTACATGCTTGGCCACAGGATCGAAATAAGTCGCTTAACCATTACATTGTGTGCCTCTTCACAATAATCAGAGGACCATTATGATTAATTCTTTATTGCATTTGCTTAGCAAACGTGTTCATATTTAAAACGATCTTTATAAGAGATAGGGAACCGCGATAGCTCAGTGGTTAGTGAACTGGACTACAAAGGACAAGGGGTAGGGTTCGATCGAAACCGACGGCTTCCGGGTTCATCCAGCCTTAAATGGGTACCGTATTTTTTCTTGGAAAGTAAAGCAGCACGGGCGTAATACCGACCACATTACCCCAAAAATCATATGCTGAATGTCTGTAAAATATATGGTCACTAACACCATATTTCCCTATACGCCACTTGGCGTGACGGGGGTATTTAACTTTTATTTTTTACTTTGTAAGAGATACCAAGAATCTAACGATAGCATTTAACTCTTTCCGTACGTTTCGATGCACCATGCGCCACGCCGATTTCGGTCATGTACGTTTAGCCGCACAGTGCGTCACTCTCAATTTGATTAGTGTAAACTGTCATCAAACCATATTCTTTTTATATGTTTTGTATCATCTTGGTATTGTTGAAATATAATTCCATGTTTAATTATCTAAAAATTAATATATAATATGTTAAGTGTTAGATAAATATAAAGATGTAGATCACTATTTAAAAACATGAAAAATTTTGTCTCTGAAATGTCTACCGCTAAATTGATAAAATCCTTCCGTACCAAAAGAGTTAATATCAATAACTTGTATTTTCTTCTGTAGCTCTGCTGCAATGATTCATGTTTAGGAAACGATAAGAAAAGCTCAAAGGTTGAGCAGCCTTAAATTAGCGCCAAGAGTGATGTTCTTATCATTCCAGGTTCTGCTGAAACAGCCAGGTTAGTTAACCTGTTTCTATAATAATTATGGGTTTAAACAGGTCGCTAATTATGTTATATATCTTTTTTTCATTAGTTATTAGCAATAATATACTTATTTCGATAATTTTAGAGACAACAGTCAGTTATGATTCGTCGACGTTTGTGAACTCATGTACTGTGTACGTGTCACATTATTCAAAACCATGTAAAGAACATGCCAATAATACAGCTGCTTATTCAACTACAGAAATAAATATGTGTATGAAATAATTATTTGTAATTGTTTAACACTTTTAGTTTAATATTCCATATCTAGATGTTTGAGATAGTTTAATCTCATTGCACTAAGTACGCCCATCTGAGTGTACTAAGCTCAGTACATTAGCTTCTGTACACTAATCTCAGTACACCAATCTCATTACACTAATCTCAGTACACCAATCTCATTGTACTAACCTCGGTACACTAATCTCATTACACTAATCTCAGTACACCAATCTCATTGTACTAACCTCGGTACACTAATCTCATTACACTAATCTCAGTACACCAATCTCATTGTACTAACCTCGGTACACTAATCTCATTACACTAATCTCAGTACACCAATCTCAATGTACTAACCTCAGTACACCAATCTCATTGCACTAACCTCAGTACACCAATCTCATTACACTAATCTCAGTACACCAATCTCAATGTACTAACCTCAGTACACCAATCTCAATGTACTAACCTCAGTACACCAATCTCATTGCACTAACCTCAGTACACCAATCTCATTGCACTAACCTCAGTACATTAATCTCATTGTAATAATCTCATTACACTAATCTCAGTACACCAATCTCATTACACTAATCTCGGTACACCAATCTCATTGTACTAACCTCGGTACACCAATCTCATTGTACTAATCTCAGTACACCAATCTCATTGCACTAACCTCGGTACACCAATCTCATTGCACTAACCTCGGTACACTAATCTCATTGCACTAACCTCGGTACACTAATCTCATTACACTAATCTCAGTACACCAATCTCATTGCACTAACCTCGGTACACCAATCTCATTGCACTAACCTAGGTACACTAATCTCATTGCACTAACCTCGGTACACTAATCTCATTGCACTAACCTCGGTACACCAATCTCATTGCACTAACCTCGGTACACCAATCTCATTGCACTAACCTCGGTACACTAATCTCATTGCACTAACCTCGGTACACCAATCTCATTGCACTAATCTCGGTACACCAATCTCATTGCACTAAACTCGGTACACCAATCTCATTGCACTAATCTCGGTACACCAATCTCATTGCACTAACCTCGGTATACCAATCTCATTGCACTAACCTCGGTACACTAATCTCATTACACTAATCTCAGTACACCAATCTCATTGCACTTAGCTCGGTACACCAATCTCATTGCACTAACCTCGGTACACCAATTTCATTGCACTAATCTCATTACACTAATCTCAGTACACTAATTTCATTGCACTAATCTCATTACACTAATCACATTGTACTAACCTCAGTACACTAATCTCAGTACACCAATCTCATTGCACGAACCTCGGTACACTAATCTCATTACACTAATCTCAGTACACCAATCTCATTGCACTAACCTCCTCGATACACCAATCTCATTGCACTAACCTCGGTACACCAATCTCATTGCACTAACCTCGGTACACTAATCTCATTACACTAATCTCAGTACACCAATCTCATTGCACTAACCTCGGTACACCAATCTCATTGCACTAACCTCGGTACACCAATTTCATTGCACTAATCTCATTACACTAATCTCAGTACACTAATTTCATTGCACTAATCTCATTACACTAATCACATTGTACTAACCTCAGTACACTAATCTCAGTACACCAATCTCATTGCACTAACCTCGGTACACTAATCTCATTACACTAATCTCATTACACTAATCTCAGTACATGAATTGCATTGCACTAACCTCGGTACACTAATCACATTGTAGTAACCTCAGTACACTAATCTCATTGCACTATTCTTAGTACACAAATCTCAGTACACTAATCTCATTGCACTGTTCTCAGTACACAAATCTCAGTACACTAATCTCATTGCACTGTTCTCAGTACACAAATCTCAATACACTAATCTCAGTACACAAATCTCAATACACTAATCTCAGTACACAAATCTCAATACACTAATCTCAGTGCAGTAATCTCAGCACACTACTTTCGTTTCACTAATCCCAGTTTTTAGTAAAAAAGGACAGCGAAGAATTATAAGAGACACTAAATGAAATTGTCAACAAGAGTGATGAAAGCGACGACATGTTATTGATGGGAGATTTTAGTGGAAGGCTTGGGAAATGTAACAGTGAGAACAGAGACATCTTTGAACCCTTTAGCGATAAGACATCTGAAATAAATGAAAATGGAAACAGAATCCTGGAATTATGTAATCAAAATTATTTGTTTATCACCAACACATTCTTCAAACACAGAGAGTCACAACGTCACAACTATACTCCTGGTACAAGTGGAATGACATAACATTGCTGAAGCTAGATTTTATTCTAACAAGAAATCAGAACAAGAAAAGGGTAATCGACAGCAGAACTATCACTATTATCACAGACGATACAGGCCGTAACATGTTTATGATTACACTCAGGCAATCAAAAACAGAGAAGATACGCAAACAAACAAAAGAAGAAAAAATAACAGACAATAAAAAAGCAACAATTAAACGCTCATGAATCAAGGAAAACCCTAGAAAAAAAAACTGACAGAGGAATCCAAGAAACTCCCTAAGTAAGTAAGCACAGCAGAAGAAGAGTGTAAACAGTTTAAGAAAACAGTAATCAACATCTCAAAAGCAGTGTGTGGTACAAAGCTAAACACAAAAGAGGGTAAAAAGAGCACCGCGTGATGGAACGAAGCAATCAGAGAAGCAATTAAAGAAAAGAAAAACCGTTTGAAAATTGGAAGGAGAATAAGAACAATGTAGAATATGTAATATATGTAATAGTTCGGAAAAAAGTTAACATTTTAATCAAAGAAGCTTAGCAAAACAAATGGACATAATTCAGCAAAATATGAATAGAGACTTCAAGACATACACAAGAGATATCTACAAAGCAGTAAAAGCTACAAGAGGAAAAAAAGAAAACCATGATCTCACTGAGCTCATAAATGACAAAGACGGACAGCCAATATCAAATAACCAACATATGCAACAGAGATAGAAAGATTATTGTGAAGACTTATTGAAGAAGTCACCGACTACCAATAACACAGCAAACACAACGCAAGAATGCACAAACACTGAACCCAACATCTTGAAAGAGGAAATCGAAGAAGTAATCCAATATGAAAAATCCATAGTCAACTATGACTGACGGAGGCTGCTGCTGCTGCTGCTGCTGCTGCTGCTGCTACTGCTACTGCTACTGCTACTGCTACTGCTACTGCTACTGCTACTGCTACTACTACTACTACTACTACTACTACTACTACTAATCCAATATATACAAAGCAATAAAGCACGGGAATAAATAACATACCAGTAGAAATAATAGCAACAGCAAGAGAAACATGAGTGACATGGCTGCTCTGAATATTCAATGCAGCATGGCCCCAGCAAAAAGCCCCAGAAGACTGGCAACAGGGAATCATCGTACCAATATAAAAAAATAAAGGTAGCAAGAGAGACTGCAATCAATATAGAGGTATATCGCTTCTCAGCCATGTAGGAAAGTTATGCGCCAAAATTGTGGGAAAAGGCTGACCAATAATAGAACTACAGTTAAGCGATTCTCAAATGGGTTTCCAAAAAAAAAAAAGGATGTACTGATGCACTATTCACGAACAGTGACTTTATTCTTTCCTTCCCTGACAGTGATCAGAGTCCGGTAGCTACATGGGTGGACAGGTGGCTTTAATCTTTTCTTCCCTGATGGTTTCAGAGTCCGGTAGCTACATGGGTGGACAGGTGGCTTTAATTTTTTTTTCCCTGATGGTTTCAGAGTCCGGTAGCTACATGGGTGTACAGGTGGCTTTAATCTTTTCTTCCCTGATGGTTTCAGAGTCCGGTAGCTACATGGGTGGACAGGTGGCTTTAATCTTTTTTTCCCTGATGGTTTCAGAGTCCGGTAGCTACATGGGTGTACAGGTGGCTTTAATCTTTTCTTCCCTGATGGTTTCAGAGTCCGGTAGCTACATGGGTGGACAGGTGGCTTTAATCTTTTCTTCCCTGACAGATTATCACCATAGGCGATTATTATGTTCTTTGTTATCGTTCACGTGCTATGATCTTCAGTGATTTGTGTGTGTACTCTCCTAGGGAATTTCCTTTCAATATATTTTTGTCCTTTATTCTTTGGATGCAGTCTCCACATCGAAGATTGGCCATCAGTAAGTGCCATTGTACCATGTCCCTTAGGTTCACCGTACATCTTTCGATGTCATCAGACCTCTTTAGTCTTGGTTTGCCTCGTCTAGCTTGTACTTCCACCCTCCAAGATGACCTTCATCGTGACCTTTAAAAGTTCAAACAATTTCATTTCTGTTATTCGTCTTATATTAAATACTTCCTTTTTTTAAACCTTTTCAGCCGCTTCAAAACTTATCATTTTGTCTTCTTTTCCTTTCACACACCCCCACCCCCATTTTTCTATAGATCCAATTTTCAAAGTCTTCAATTGTCTGCCCTGATTTGTTATTTAATGTCCATGTTTATGTACCACATAGAAATGTTGACTAGATATAACATATTATTTTTCGTAATATTAGTTCTGTTGTTATTTGCTTCGATGTTGGTGTAATTTTTCATGTTTTTAAGATTGATTTTTTGCCATTCTTATTCTTTTGTTTATTTCTGTCTTATAGTTTCCAATCTACAACATGCCCATTTATCTACATTCCTCGGTCTTCACGTGTCACCAATGTTAAAGCTATAATATAATGTTTGTTTTTGCCCTTGAACGGACCACAGTTTTCATTACAAGGAGCCCGCCTGTAACCACCACTCAGGTTTACTCATTATGGGTAAGATAAAAACGTTAAGTAACTTTGTGAATTACCTATAGATGATAGCGTTGAAGAGAATACGAATTATACCCAGCAATTACTGAGATTTTTCAAGCGTGACGTCACTCGGAAGAGGCAAATAGAGGGAACGATGCCCACATGTGAGATTACCCAACCACATACATAAAGAATTGTCCTGTCATTCAATATTATTTTGCTATAAAAGAAAACTAAGTACTGAGGTCTTACTCCTGTGTGAAAAGGATTTACTTCAAATCACCAAAAGCCTATTTACGAGCTATTGACTGTTGATGTTACTTGGTTTGTAATTTACTCATGTTTAATGTGAGTTAGCTTAGAACCCACGCATTTTAGTTAATCATTCCAGCCATACAAGGATCATAGTACAATGTACACACACAACATTTGCAGTGCCCGGAAATTAAGAGCGATATGAGGCTTAAAAAAACAATTAGACTTTACCATATTTTAGCATGGTATTCTTGCAAATGAAATACTGATTAAATGACAAAGTACGTAACACGAGCTTAAGGTACTTTGAAGGTTATAATTTCTTTATTGTTCTATATTCCTACAGTATTTATTCTAGGCTATCTTCCTCTCTGTGTTTAACACCTCTTTCCTTACTCTGAGCGTCATTGGTTTAGTGGTAACGCGTTGACTTGACGAGAGAGTAAACGTGCTTTTGGTGTCCGCTTGGTACTCCCCAGCTGAAATAATAGGTACTTGATTCATTGAGATGGGCGAAGTAATATCAGCGCGGTAGACGACTGGTTCCCTTAACTTCAATTACTGTAGTAATGAGAGATTAAATACTTCACTCAAATACATTATTATTTTGTTACCTGGCACCAATTACATCTTACCTTGCAGCGCTCCTACCATACCACTTACAAACGTTTTACATTCTGCGCTCATCACCTCATAGTGGCATACATTAACTAAAGTTTCGTATTTTTCTCTTTGCATTTGACACACATTTCTTTACTTTTTTCACTTAGTCTTTGTTGTTGAGACACGTTCACTCCAGGACACGTCCCTTCACTCTAGGACACATTCGCTCACTCTAGGACACCTTCCCTCACTCGAGGACATCTTCCCTCACTCGAGGACACGTTCCTTCACTTGAGGACACCTTTCCTCACTCGAGGACATTTTCCCTCACTCGTCGAAACCATGCTTAACTCTAGGACACCTTCCCTCACTCTTCTACACCTTCCTTCATTCTAGGACACCTTCCTTCACTCTAAGACACCTTCCTTCACTCTAAGACACCTTCCTTCACTCTAAGACACCTTCCTTCACTCTAGTACACTTTCCCTCACTCTAAGACACCTTCCTTCATTCTAGGACACTTTCCCTCACTCTAAGACACCTTTCTTCACTCTAGTACACTTTCCCTCACTCTAAGACACCTTCTTTCACTCTAGTACACTTTCCCTCACTCTAAGACACCTTCCTTCACTCTAGTACAATTTCCCTCACTCTAAGACACCTTCCATCACTCTAGTACACTTTCCCTCACTCGTCAAAACCATGCTTAACTCTAGGACACCTTCCCTCACTCTTCTACACCTTCCTTCATTCTAGGACACCTTCCTTCACTCTAAGACACCTTCCTTCACTCTAGTACACTTTCCCTCACTCTAAGACACCTTTCTTCACTCTAGTACACTTTCCCTCACTCTAAGACACCTTCTTTCACTCTAGTACACTTTCCCTCACTCTAAGACACCTTCCATCACTCTAGTACACTTTCCCTCACTCTAAGACACCTTCCTTCACTCTAGTACACTTTCCGTCACTCGAGGACATCTTCCTTCATTCGAGGTCACGATCCTTCACCTGGGGACACCTTCCCTCACTCCAGGACACCTTCCCTCACTCCAGGACACATTCCTTCACTCCAGGACATCTTCCCTCACTCGATGACACGCTCCTTCACTTGAGGACACCATCCCTCACTCCAGGAAACCTTCCCTCACTCCAGGACACCTTCCCTCACTCCAGGACACATTCCTTCACTCCAGGACATCTTCCCTCACTCGATGACACGCTCCTTCACTCGATGACACCATCCCTCACTCCAGGACACCTTCCCTCACTCCAGGACATCTTCCCTCACTCGATGACACGTTCCTTCACTTGAGGACACCATCCCTCACTCCAGGACACCTTCCCTCAGTCCAGGACACCTTCCCTCACTCCAGGACACCTTCCCTCACTCCAGGACACATTCCCTCACTCCAGGACACATAACCTTACTTTTAGCACAACACCTCTCGTGTATCGCGCCACTTTTAATCTCATTTTCTACCTGAAAACTCTACATATTGGTACTCATATTTCTTTTAGAACAATTTTAATCTTTTAAGAGACCCCCCCCCCCTTTTCCACGGGTCTATTTTCTTTTTCAAATGTTTTCAGCTCTTAAAAAATCATCCCTTTCTTTGTGAAATGCCTTCACTCCTTTAATAAATACTTCTTTTCTTTTAGATTTGCCTTCAATCCTTTAAGAAATTCTAGCTTTCTTTTTGACACGCCTTCAATCCTTCCTTTCTTCTTGACACGCCTTTTCTTTCTTACTTTTTTGTTTTTGAGGAAAAAAATGATTTTTACCATGACATTTTGCACTGACTTTCATTTCTTGGAAAACTTACTTTCTGACAAACTTCATTTGTGATGGGAACTGTTTTTTTCTTACTTTATTTATTTTTTTGCTAATTATATTTTTTACAGTCCCATTGATTTTGCCATATTTTCTATCAATGTTTTTGGGAAAAAGTAAAGGTAGCTCCATAGAATTTGCCGTTTGATATTGAAGTGTTAGTAACTTCATTAAAAAAAAACATATTGAGGAGGGGGTGACTAGTTCCCTTCCTCGGTGATTTTCTTTCCCAGAGAGGATCTCTGGTGCCCATGGTGGACCCCCATTGCCTTTCAGCTCTGACAACACTGTTGCCACAACTGGCATTTGAACCCCGATCACCCTGGTCAACATGTGCATCAACCACAGCACCACTATTCTCGCTTGAATGTTCTTAGTTACTTTATCTTTGTAATTTTGTTACCCAACACTTTATCTGTAACATATTTCCTTTGTAAGCCACAGCTGTTTGTTACTACACGTACTTCAAAGTGGCCTTATCGATCTCATCCCAGAACTTGTACACCAGTAATGGACGAAAATGCTCCTAATTTTACATGTTCAGCTAATTATAAAAAATAATGGCTTATAGAATGTTATAATTTGTACATAGTACTTTCCCTAGTTTAATTATTTTTCACATTATTATTGTAGTAGATTAGGCATCTGAGAAGAAACACTTCAAAGAATGATTAACATATTTAGATGCAAATGTGCTTTTTTATCTTTAGCCATAAATTGTTTTATATTTGAAATATTACTTATTCTAATTCACTTGAATGCACAGATTATAAATGAAAAGTAAAGAGCCCCCGTCACGCCAATTGGCGTATAGGAAATATGGTGTTAGTGATCATACATTTTACAGACCTTCAGCACATGATTTTTTGGAGTAATGTGGTCGGTATTACGCCCGTGTCGCTTTACTTCCCCCCCCCCCAAATAAAAAAAAATATGGTACCCATTTAAGGCTGGGTGTACCAGGAAGCCGTCCGTTGAGATCGAACCCTACCCTTGTCCTTTGTAGTCCAGTTCACTAACCACTGAGCTATCGCGGCTCACGGTGCACATATTATATTTGGGTTATATTTTAAAAATAAGTAAATGAGGTAATTAAACAAAATATCAGTCCTACGCATTCCTTGTAAATGTGTTTTGATGACTGTCATTGAGTACTATTCTCAATAATTGACCAGACTGAAGTGTGTGCACACGGGAACCATTTCAAGCACATTCATTAGAAAAAAAATCTACATGTAATAAAAAAAATATGAAAAATATATTGCAACAAAGGGCATGGGAGGATGTTGGAAGAGCGGGTGGGGGAGGGAGCTGAGTGGTTTAGAGGTTAGACGTTAACCTCTGGACAAGAAGGTCACTGGTTCAGATACCTCGACTTACGGTGAGAATTTTTAAAACACTGAATCCGTGGTTTCTTCGTGACTTTATGCTTAAAGCTTTACGCTTTACGCTATGCTGTCTGGGTACTGAGATGCAATGTATGGTCCTTTCTGGGTACTGAGATTCGATGTCTAGCCCTCACTGGGTACTGAGATGCAATGTCTAGCCCTCTCGGTGTACTGAGACCCAATGAACTCTTGGATAACAGTAAAAAAAGCATAAGGTCCTGTATGTATTCGGCGCCCATTAACAAATCCCCTTGACATTTGACAATTGAAAATTATGCACACAAAAAAGCAGCGGTCCGGACAAAATTATAGGAAAAAATCTACCCAAAATGTCAAAATTATTGAACATTTAAAAAAACATGAGAGTACCTCCGAAGTCTAAGAATATATGTCTGCATGATGAGGGACAAAACTCGGCACACGGCTCTCGTTGAAAAAAGGGATAATTGATACTCACACAAAATTCAGTCCCTCAGGACATCGCTAGAGTTGTAAAAATAAAAACAATAACGGGGATTACAAAAAGAAAATACGGATAGAAGAAAACCATGAAATGAAATACTACAAAACATAGCAGTTTAGTCTGGCATATAAAGCAATTAACCTACGTCCTAAAAAACATCATGAGAGCCGCGATAGCTCAGTGGTTAGTGAACTGGACTACAAAGGACAAGAGGTAGGGTTCGATCCCAACCTACGGCTTTCGGTTCACCAAGCCTTTAATGGGTACCGGATTTGTTTCTGGGAAAGTAAAGCGGCACGGGCGTAATACCAACCACATTACCCCAAAAATCATGTGCCGAAGGTCTGTAAAATTTATGGTCATTAACACCTTATTCCGAAGATGATGGGGAAGACATGGAATGATCTTAAAAGAATTGCAAAAAACAGAACGACTTGGAAAGTGTTTGTTGAAGACCTATGCTCCACTGGGAGCTAAAAGGTAGAAGAAGAAGAACACCTTATTCCCTATACGCCACTTGGCGGGACGAGGATACTTTACTTTTTACTTTTTAACAACCATCGTAGACAGAGGAATGCATCCAGGGACGTATTTATACATGCACGTAAATAAGTTACCTTACAATGGTGACTTTAGGAAAATAACGTGAAAAAAGGTACTGCTTCCTTCCATGCTTTAAGAAGTATGAGGTATACATCCATTAGTGTGAATATTCGTCAGTGACCAACGGCGCAGTTTATTTATAACGCGGTCGGCATCACAACATTCTGCCTTATCTTCCAACAAGAATTCGGTACCCATTTTAAGGTGCAGGAACATAGAAGTCATCGGAAATAATCGTGCTCGATCTCTTGTTCCTAGTAGTGCATTTCGTAACCACTGAGCTACAGCGGCTACATGGAAAATATAATGAAATCTAAATGTAACAAGCGAAACAAGCTGTTATTACACAGAGGTTTTTGCATTTAAAATATTTATAGATTTCAAAATAATATTACGCAGCCGTTTTACCCTTTCAGACTGTAACAAATCAGTTGTCCATCTTTGACAGTTGCTGCCAGACGTTGTTTTGCAGCGCTGCATTCCTCATGGCTGGTTCTGTCAATGTTTGAATGGCAGGTTCAGCAGGAGAACGAACAAGGCATATCTGTATGTCGTAATGTGTATGTTCCACCAGGTTTTCTCAGTTATTTCTAAGGGAGAACTCTCTCAGCGATGTCTTGCAGACATCTTTATATCTCGTATAATAATATAACACTGTAAACATATTTAAAAAACATATACATAAATACGTAGACACATACATATGTGTGGTTGATGGAAAAACCTTTAAACATTGACATGTATACATGAATTCATGTTTGTATATAAATTACTATATATATATATATATATATATATATATATATATATATATCTGCGATCAATACTCAAATCAGTGTAGGATTCCAGACTCTCTCATGAAGTCAGCTGTTTGTTTAAGCGATTCGATTGCCTCGTATAGTTTCTCTTCCAGGGAGGTGGGTGTGGACCACATTGCTCTTCTCAGGTCTGTGTACTGGGGGCAATCCTGTAGAACATGTTTTGTAGTCATATTGTCCAGTGTACAGTGGCATAGGCTGGTTGTACCTATTTTGAATTTGGTGAACATGTGATTTATCATTCTATTGTGGCCATTGCGAAATATGATGACTTGATCCCTCCTTGATAGTTGGTGGTATCCGTCCCTCTCGTTATGCCTTGGGTGTTCTCGTTTTAATTTTTCATGGTACTGACCTTTGAGGATGGATTTGGCTTCATCATAACTTAGTGGATGGTTCTCTGTTGTAATCTCCCTCCCTCTTTAGCTAATTTGTCTGCGTGTTTGTCCCCGTGTATATTACAGTGTGATGGTATCCAGTGAATAACTACTCTCTGGAAGTTATTGCATAGTTGGTCCAGGGTTGTTCTCAAGTCATCTAGTTCATTGTTCTTGGGGCTGTTTAGAGCTGCTAGTACTGGCAGAGCATCAGTCAGAATCACCAATTTATTGTGCATGTTATTTTTGTGTTGAATAGCCAGTGTTGCAGCATCTTTGATGGCCTCAGTTTCTTCTTTAAAGTTGTTTGAGAATTTCCCAGCAGCTATTGACTTGGTGATCTCGTCCTGATTATTCAGCGTCAAGAACACACCTCCCCCTCCATTTCTGGTGGCATTTGTAGCAGAGCCATATGTGTATTTGTGGGACCAAGAGTCCTGTGGGTAGGTATCGTTTATGTGTTTTTCTGCTACGTGTTTTTTTTTTCTGTGTCTGATTGGGTACCTTTTTCATGATTCCTGTTATATTTTCCTTAAGTTCTGGTATTTTATGTTTTCCATGAGGAGACATATCAGATGGGCTCAAGGGTTTCGAAATTGTTTGGGAAAGTACTGAGTCTCCAGTAGTTAGTACATTGGCGATTTCAGCGAAGTTCTTCCTCTTTAGTCGTACAATTCCGGAACCAGTTATTCTTTGGTGCATGGGGTGGCTGAGGAGCCTTCTATATTTCTCCGCTTGTTGCAACACTTTAGTGACCCGTCTGCCATCTAAGGGTTGTAAACCTGTTACTGTTTCTAGAGTCTTGATAGGTGTAGATTTCATAGCACCAGTGATGATACGGGCAGCTTGGTTCTGTGTTCTGTTAATTTTGCTGAGGTGTGATTTGGAAGCCATAGCCGAGGCATACAAAGGAATTTTATATATTAGAAATATATTTTATATACTATTTAAAATATAATATGAGAATATATACGAAATATACGAAATATTTTATATATTAGGAATATATATATTTTTTAATATTTTATATATATATATATATATATATATATATATATATATATGTATGTATTTTATTACAATAATAAAGACTTTCGACATTGATTTGAAAGTCAGCAGCGATATGTATAGTGCATTAAAATGACATGAATTGTTAGTGAAGGAAAAAAACTTTGCATAAATAAATAACAAATCTGAAAGTGATACCATGATTTAAGTTTGAGATGAACGAAGTTGAAGCTTTAGACCACAACTTCAAATCATGTACTAGCTGGGGGCAAAAACATCCACCTGTAACTAGATTTGGAAGCGGTCAGCGACTTGCATCTGACTACGTGAGTCAGGATCGACGAACAGCAGAGCTGATCAAGACCTAACTCCACCACCAAGTAGTACTCATAGAAAGAGGATAACCAGTCTAGCAAATGGGTAGAAATCAAAAAGAGAAGACAGTCTGGTACACAAAAAATGTCGTACTAATGTCGGATGTCATTGAATGGAAGGCCCAACTATCACTATCTATCTATCTATTGACCTTTCGAGCCGTAACCGGCCCATAGGGCGTAGACCAAGATACACCTTCTCCTATATGAATTTTTGTTCTAGCAGTTTTCTTTTAAAGATATTTTATCAAATCTCGCCATCTGTCTCTGTTCTGTGCAAGCAGTTCTATCTCATTGAGGGAGCCGATTCCTGCTGCTCTTGCCTCTCTCATCAATGTTCTTCTCAGTGTCTCCCTGGGTCTTCCTCTTTTTCTTTTACCTGTTGTTTCCCATATGAGGGCTTGCTTTGCTATTCGATTATTATCTCTTCTCATCACATGTCCAACGTATGACCATCGTCTTTTCTTTATTACTGAAGATATTAGTGGTTGATTGGCGATTTCTCTAATTTCCTCGTTTGTTTTGAATTCGTTCCATTCTATACCAAGTATTTTCCTTAGACATTTATTTTCGAATGCGTTCAACTTTGTTTCTATATATTTCTATTGCAACTATCACTGCTTGGCTACAAATCATAACACATCGCATTTTTGCCCACTTAACTCCCTTTAAGTGCGCATTTTGAAACGGACTATTCATTCATGTTATAGGGTTAACCCGAGAAGACAACACGATATCCTACTATGTCTAGTGAATGTCATTATGGAGATAAAGTTCAAATATGTTTGTCATAATAATTGAATGTGCATTTCCTCAATGTCTCATCGATAAAAAAAAAAAAGTAAAGTCCCCCCCCCCCAGTCACGCGAAGTGGCGTATAGGGAATATGGTGTTAGTGACCATACATTTTACAGACCTTCAGCACATGATTTTGGGGTTAATGTGGTCGGTATTACGCCCGTGCCGCTTTACTCCCCCCTCCCAAAAAAAAAATTAAAAAAAAATTGGTACCCATTTAAGGCTGGGTGAACCAGGAAGCCGTCGGTTGAGATCGAACCCTACCCCTTGTCCTTTGTAGTCCAGTTCACTAACCACTGGGCTATCGTGGATCTATGTCTCATCGATGCCTAGAATAAATAAGATTTGTGATTGCTTAAGAGGTCTATTGATGACAAGAGATGAGGTTCGATACCCCGACACGTCAAGAGATGAGGTTCGAGACCCCGACACGTCAAGAGATGAGGTTCGATACCCCGACACGTCAAGAGATGAGGTTCGAGACCCCGACACGTCAAGAGATGAGGTTCGATACCCCGACACGTCAAGAGATGAGGTTCGATACCCCGACACGTCAAGAGATGAGGTTCGATACCCCGACACGTCAAGAGATGAGGTTCGATACCCCGACACGTCAAGAGATGAGGTTCGATACCCCGACACGTCAAGGATCACGCTCGCTTAATTAAACACCGGAGACTTGTCTCCCTTGGATATAGTTAAAGACAACGTAATGTATGTCTCTGACTGTAATATGTCAACGGTTTAAATACATGTGGGACGCTGCATCACATGATCCAAAACACATGGTCTGCTTGGTGTTCCCATAATCCTTTCCTCTGTTTCACATAGTCAGTGTATCACTAAAGGATATGGCCGAGCTTGAAAGAGGTTTCAGTTAAATGAGAAACAGTGTGTTTTGGTGAGTAATGTTTTACAAATTTCTCACTATTTATACAAATTAAATGTTACAACGTATGTATTTGTTCATATTGTTAAATGTATTTTGTTGACATTAAATTGTGCAACCACTATTCTGAGCACACTTGTGCAAAGATTATATTCTCAAAAATGTTCACTAATTTTGCTATGAAAGATAATTAAACATTAGTCAACATTTGATTTCGTCGACTAATCTCCAATATATATCCATTAGTATCAATTAGAGTAACTTTAATAGTCATTTGAATAGTTTAGGGTAATTTTAATATGCATCAATATAATGCAGAGTAACTTTAATATACATTATCATAGTTTATGGTAATTTTAATATCCATTAATATACTGTAGGATAACTTTAATATACATTAGCATAGTTTGGGATAGTTTTCAAATACGTTAGTATAGTATAGAGTATTTTAACGCCCAATAGTATTTGATTGAAAGTGGTACAGTGCTATTGATTTTGTTTCCTGGACCCATCGATGCGTTCATGGTCAATACCACGATAACAACTCACTTTCGATGAGTGCTACTCATTTTCTGAGTGAAGTCTGTGTCCACCTTGGCCAAAATAAAAATCGCCATATTTGAGATTTGTACTAGCACCATTTGATCAACAGGCGAGTGAGCTAGACACTTCGCCACCCATTAATCGCATCACTAGACCCTTGTGTAATGTCGTGAGTCATCAAACGAATATTCACACCAGAAGGAATGCCAGCCACACGAATTTCCTATATGGTAACTATAACAATAAACATGAACAGCTTGCATTGTCTGATGAACAATTTATAAATTCGAAACAACATATATGTTTGGCTCTCATGTTCACCAATTATTTCCTTGGCACAAGAGCTATAGTCCCCAAAGGAAAGAAGACCCAACAAATACCAAACAACCTGAAGGCCAATTATTGTCAAGCCGTTGGAGATGGATGACGTGTCTTGTTCCAGCGAGAATCAACATGTATCACATTCCACATGGCTAATACATTGTTATGTTTGTTGTCTCATTTTCCATAACAATTTGTAATGTCTACTTTAACTACTACAGATTCATTCTTGTCATAAAATTCATTAAAAAGCCGTTCTAATTCTTGAAAGAGAAAATACAAACATCAAGTCAAGTATGAAAAATAATAATTATCATAGACCAAACCTGCTGGTGTATGTGATCAAGACTCTCCACAACTTTCCCTTTCTACATTATATTTATTTATAAGCTGGTTTCCTACCAAATCATTCACTGCAGGTATTTTTTTTTTGGTCTCTTTGTTTCCAGATGTCACAACATATGTATATTCTATCTGCATTTTTTTTTCCATTACAAATTCTAAAAGATGATATCTGTTTCCTAATGATGTTGATAATAATCTTTCTTCTCATCTTGCTTTCCTTGCTAACCTCAACGCTTGTTCTTTTAGCTGTCCATGTTTTCTGAACAATCTCCTGTGAAAGCACAATTCTTTAGTCTCTATCAATGTCCTCGTCTATTGACTGAATGCCCATGACTTTCTAAGCAAATTACTTGTTTTGCATAATTATTTGAAAATAAATAATAACCCCTATTTAGCTTACTTTAAAACTGGAAAGACATAGAACTAACGCCAGTATCTCACAATTCCACATTCAGTTATATTGGGAATCATGCAACTCCATAAATTCTTGTTTTGGGTTTTATTTATATAGAATATATTGTTGATTCCTTTTACTTTACATGAATGATCGTAAAAGCTACCTGATGACCAGCGTTATTCTTTTGAAATATTTGACTCCCCTCGTTTTTTTTTTAAATTTAATTTTATTTTTCTCGTAGTTGCAAACACTTTATTTTTGTGTAACAACTGATCAAAATACATGGGCTTGCTTTTCTTCAAATTGTAGAAAAGTTCACCGTGTACAAATCTTTTCTTCAAATGAGATAGAAAGGTTCATTATGCACAAACCTTTTCTTCAACTCGTCTCATTTTTGTGTAGAATGAGTCCTTGTTCATTTCTCTCTACTTCTTCATACGTCACTATAGATTGCACATAATTTGCTATATTGAGTTATTGAGTTATTTGCGGGTCATCATCATTGCTCTCCGAACATGTCCATGGGTGCTCAGATCCCCTCCTCAGCAATTCTCGCAGTGTCCAGCGACTGACGATTCCAATTCGCTATATATTGTTCATAAGTGACTAAAGATTGTTTATACGTCACTACATATTATTCATAAGTCATTAACAACTGCCGGTAAGTCACAATAGATTGTTGACATATGTCAATGTAATTGCTCATAAGTTACAACAGATTGCTAAAGAGTCACAATAGATTGTTCATATGTCAATGTAATTGCTCATAAGTCACAACAGATTGCTAAAGAGTCACAATAGATTGTTCATAGGTCAGAATAGATTGTTCATAACTCACAATAGACTGCTCATGAGAGAATGTCAGATTTCATAACTGCCTGATATCTAAGTCCTATTGGAAGCCAGAATGTCAAAGGCAGAGATGAAAGGCTCAGATCGGATGGTGCAGACAATTGCGCGCATATCAAAGAATAAAAAACACCGAAAACAGTTGATGTAGGGCGAGCATAGCTAGGACAGGAAATCAGGACACGGGGATGGGGAGGACATGGAATAATCTTAAAAGAATGGCAAGAAACAGAAAGGCTTGGAAAGTATTTGTTGAAGATCCATGCTCCACAGGGAGCTGAAAGGTAGAAGAAGTAGAAGAAAAAGAGGAAGAATATAAATGTATGCGTCAGCTTCCTTAAGAAAACCCGAAAATACGAAGTTAATATTAAACGCGTTGTCAGGTCGTATAGAACAGCCGTCACTCGTACACGCACTCCTGGCCAAGTAAGTAGCTTCCACAGCAAACAAACGACAACAGTTTCGGGTCTGAGTTCATGCTCAGTAGAGTGATTATAAAATGTAACTCAGTAAAGAACCCCCAGTAAGACATGTTTAGCGTAGAAACATATGAACAATGTTTATAGCGTAGAAACATTTGAAAAAATGTGTTTAGCGTGAACTCCCTGTATTATGTATTTATTATAGAATCAAACCCATCATCAGTGAAGAATGAATTGTAACAAAATATAAATATTTGTGATCTGTAGTAACTAACTACGGAGACTGCTTGAAAGAGATCAATAGTAGACTAGCCGTAGGTAGACAAAACTTAAACGCCACGAAGAATATGTGGCACAATACCAGCAAGGCAGTACATTTAAATTTTATTACTGAAGACATGTGTCTTCCAGATAGCAACATATGGTTGTAAATCATGGGCAATCTCGCAAACAGCAAGGAAGAAAATTGATTCATTCGATACAAAATGCTACAGAACAAATCCTTAAGATACCTTGGATGATGGGAAACAGGGGCAAAAAAATGTGAGAAGACTTGAACATTAGAAAGAACTAGTTTACACCAATCTACATGGGAGAGCAGAAGCGCCTGCGACCTGCTGTCGCAATAGCAGGGTCGGCGCACCATCACCTGACCAAGATATAGCAGTTCTACCTCCTCGTGGTCTCCCCTGGCAATAGTCTGCGTCAAAACAGACTGGCTAACAGAAGCTAGGATCGCCGTGTTCCCTGAAGTGGTGACTGTTACTGATATAGAGGACCCAGTATTGCAGTACCTCAGAGCTGGACAAGTAGTTTCCCAGCATAGCCTGGGATAGACGAACTCCAATTTCTCCTGTAAGAGCCGGAAATGTCAAGAAAGCCATTACGACCCGCCACATCTTATGAGTCAAAGACATGCCCGAATCAACTCGTGGCAATCCGTCAAAAACAGCAACACCAATCTACACAGGAAATTAAAATACTATGGCCATGTCGACAGACACAGCATGCTGGAAAGAACAATAATGGTTTCTAGGCGATACATCAGTGGCAGACCAAGAAGAATGACATCAAAGTGACCTTGAGCATGACAATAGAAGTGGATGGTTCGGACGGGATGTCGTCAATGCAACGCATTCAACGGACGATCTGTAAAGGACATACGACCTGATGAGATAGAACCTCTTGTAATATATATTTAGTATAAAGAACCGTGTAATACATGCGGACATCTTTATGAATGTTAATAGCTTTAATGGGCTGTACTGCGTAAGGGTTTTGTCAGGCCTGCATTTTAACATCAAGTACACGCTACCAACATAGCTACGACTTGCGCATTTGCATGCGAATTTATTTCGCTTCTATTTTTTACTAATTTTATTTAGGTTAATTATCACTTCTAAACATCGCATAAATAATTACATATTTTCATTATAATTTGTTTTAAAGTGATTCCAAGCATGCTGAAATACAGTACTTACAATTAACATGTAATCTTCCTGAATAAGTAATGCATTTATCTTTTAAAATGTAAACCTGTAGTGAGTTAGCTACCGAAGAGTTGTCTCATGAAGCATTACTTCCTTTTGCGGGTATAACTATTATTTTTCTTTGTTTGGAAATAGATAAACCAGGAGAAGTGCTCCACCCTGTAGATTCTTTCAGATGCCTCCTTTAATGCAGGATAAATGACAATTACTACTCGAATAAGTGCACTCTAGATTTAATGAAACAAAGAGAAATTCTACAACTTGCAGTTTGGCTAAGGAAACACAACCATTAAGAAGACAAAACAAAAGATATAATGGATACTAAGATCGCAATGAACAGACTGGTGAAAAGAGGTTTCGTTTTAACCTTGCAGATAAAAACGACGGAAAATATCATGACTGTGATTTGTTTAACCTGGATCAGCCACTTTCAGATGGAATTTAAAATACGATTCTTGTGCTTGCATTTGTACCCCTATGCATGTCTCACTCGAGACGACCATTTACTTCTGCGCATAAACCTAATAAACAACATCCGCTTCCGATCTATAAAGGCCGGTTTTCCTGTGAATGGAGAAATAAAACGGGAGTGAATGGTCGTGGAATGTAGGGGCATTAATTCTAAAAGTTGTGGTTAAAAGAAATCAAAATGTTTTATAGACGTTATTGTGTATATCGATATAATGCTTGCATGTAATATAAACCATCTCTGGGTGAAAAAAAAGCATTTTGAAAAGTCGAAGGGTATTTCTGTTTTCTTATTAATGGCCTATCTGGTTTTTGCAGTTCAATGTAGACACGCATGTTGAGTTATTGGTCAAAAGTTTAAATTATTCAATAACAGTCAAAATAGGGCTAATCAACAAAAGGGATATAACAACGCGGGATCAACATTAGGAACAAAATGAGCACTCTTCGATAAAACAGTATAACCATGTACTGCTCTTAGTGACAAAATTTGATGGTCGATGCTGGAACAAGAAACATAATTAACACAACATAAAAAACGTCTGTCAGTCGCATGATGGAAGTCAATTTAAAAAATACAAATAGAAGTAAAGAACTAAGGTAAAGGTAGTAGATAATCCTTACAGATGAATATATACAGGAATAATACATCAAATGGTACAGCCATGTTTCAAGACAAATAATTAGATAGAATCCAAATATCTTTGAACAAACGCTAGTAATATTCAGCTTGTACAAAGTTATGTGCTGTGTTCAGATCATCATGTGCAATCAAGTACGTGATAGAATGCTAATAGTCATTGCCTTAACATTCGGACAACCGGTGGTTGATTCCCGCTGGAAGCAGTGTGAATTGTACCTGTGGTTGGGAAAAAAATACACCCGCGGTCGACCCAGCCAATGGCAGAAATGGGTACCAGGATAGTACTCTGGGATGGTGAGGAATTCCGCCTCTCATTGGGAGTTTCGATGTTTGAAGCGACACTATCCAGGAGACTCAAAAACACTTCTGGATAGGCGGCCGAGAACATATGGGTGAAAACTCACGTTCTATGACGGCGATTCAAGTCTCGTACTTTACCTTTACTTTACCTAATGACGATAGCTTTATAAACACAAAGTTTGGCAGACTGTGATAAAATGTAAATAATGATTTCCATACAAGAAGAAATAAATACTGATTGTTTCAAATATTGTGTTTGCTTAAACACCGTTCACATGAAGTTAATGTGAACTGATAATGCCAAGGTTTTATTCATCAGCATTGAAGATGAAGTTCACTTTAATTTCAAGACAATAATCTATTCTGTGTGTTATTTTTTATTTAAATTCAGTGACCCCACATCGCATTGTATGTCATTGTTACTACTTACAGATAAGGACAATAAACGTATGCACCTTGTTTAACTTGATTATGTAAAAGAACCAATCAAAGATAGACAAAATGGAGAAGAAATTATACTTTTTGCCCCAGACAGGTTAAATGTTAAAAGTCAAAATTCTATTATCGAAATTATTTTAAGCAACTTCATTTAACTAAACCAATGTTTCTAGTCCGTGCAGCAGAGATAATGGACTATGCTGAGGCCATCTAGTGCACTTCATAAACAGATTACTGCGCTAAACTGACACTCTCCGAGTTCAAGTATGGCAACTCTGTACAGAAACAAATTAGAAACTGTAAAGCTGAGACAAGATAATGCTGAAGATGTCTTGAGTGAAGTCTAACAATAAAGTCTTGCAAAGAATCACATGATGGCACGAAGTAATGCCAAACGCTAATCTCTGAATTCATCAAATAATATATGACCTTAGTTATTTGGTTATGGAAGGCACCGGTATCACTGCAAATGAATCAAAATCCATAATTGCTCAATCGCCCGTGCCAGCGTAATCATCCAAATTAATATCTCATTTCCCAAACAAAGAAAGGTAACTGTAGTCCCCATCGCAGCAGTCTCATCACACGCCAAAAGGCATAAGGCGTAACCGTGCAGAAAGTGAACACGCGCCAACTGTTCCCTGTCATACGATATCATCATTCATCGTAAACAATTGGAATATCGAAACATGATCAAAACGGATAAGACACACGGCTCACGGTGTGCACAGAGCACTTAACTCAGTAGCTCCTGCAACAAGCCGGACTTGGAATATGAGGAAACTGCAACAAGGAACACTTTTCATGCATACCTTCAATTGTTCCCGCCACCTATCCGCCATATACCAGAAGTTCACGTCCTCTTGAAAATGATGATCGTCGTATTTTTAAAAATGTATAGCGCTTGATGATGTTAGGCCATCGTTGTTGACTCCAATTCCGAACATATAGACACACAGTTAGTCATCAGATTATCCCCGTCGCACATCAAACAACAGACCGTAAGATTAGTGTACGGCCGGTCTAGGGATGTACGATGAGTCATTACGATGACGTAGCACACAATCAAAAACAATCATCAAGTTTCGTTATTTCTGGCGCTAGCAATAGCGTATTATGCAACGTTCTCTTCAGTTGTTTAACAGTTTTGTTTACGACGTCTAAATGAAATATTTTCTCCTACAGCTTGCTATCGTTTCACTCTGTAGCTCTATATTTCTTATGTTCTTAAGTGTTATTGCATTCCCACTATATCCCACCTCTTCCATGTTCATCCTACGAACAAACAGCGAATACCAGTTTCCACCAGTTGTTGGTAATAAGTTTACTAACATAAACATGTAACGTGCGAGACAATCCATTTCAAAGTGTTTATCGTTAAAATACATAGAGAGAAGCAGCACTTGAGAAAGAAATTTAGTTCATTTATAACCTTGAAAAGAAAAAAAAAATTGTAATAGCCATTATTCGCACCCGCTAAGAAAATGTTAAAGTACAACGATTTTTGTGTGGCCTATGACAAATCACCGTTTAATTGGGAGTTTTCATGACAAACAAGCGCATTGGACAATTTTATTTATTGCCCTTATCTTTTCCTTCAAGGGCGGATTTTTTTTTCTAATAAATTGGACAGAATGTCAGTCATCAATCTTGATATTTCGTTGGTGTTCTATTTATTTTTAGCATCAATATTAAAAATGAAGAGCGCACTTTACACAATTATATGTGGCAAACAAAAATCTTACAGGAGGTCACACTTGCTACGGGAGCCTGGTTGAGTTCTCAATAATTATTTTTCTGTTTGCACATAAATGGTGCTCACTTCCTTCATGTTATGATGCCGTCATAATTCTTACAAAATGTAAAAAAGTCCGCTTCAAATTGCTTTGCAATATTCTCGTTAGTGGTCAAACCATTATCATTATCATCAAGTACCGGGCCTGCTGCCGTAGGTGATCATGTCTCTCCACAACTTTCGATCTCGACAGTTATTTATCATTTCTGTTGTTGACCTTTTGCCAAGCAATTCTCTTAAACTGTCTGATATTTTGTCTTTTTGCTTCCCTCTATCTCTTCGTCCCTCAATTTTTTCCAATTGTCACAATATATTCCAGTTGTTCTTTTCTCACTACATGGCCGAAAAATTATGATTGTTTCTTCCTAATTTTGGAAATTAGCTCTCCTTTTGCTTTGATCTCTTTCAGAACATTTTCATTACTCTTCTTAGCCGTTCATTGTATTCTCAATATTCTTCAGTAAAACGACATTTCTACAGACTCCAGTGATTTTCTTGTCTGTTGTCCTATTGTCCATGATTCACATCCATTTGTTAAGACCGGCTCAACATAACATTCTCAAACCATTATAGAAAAGACAAATTCTGTAGCGAGTGAGACACCCTATGAAATAATTGTAAGAATATGATTTACGTATCATTTGGTGGTAAAGAAATAAACACCCTGATGCATTTAGATGAAACAGTCTAACTGATAATAATCATCAAGTACCAAGCCTGCTGGCGTAGGTGATCATGTCTCTCCACAACTTTCGATCATGACAGTTATTTATCATTTTTGTTATTGACCTTCTGCCAAGTCATTCTCTTAAGCTGTCTGGTATCATTTCTCTTTGCTTCCCTCTATCTCTTCGTCCCTCAATTTTCCCAGTTATTACAATATATCCCAGCTGTTCTCTTCTCATTACATGACCAAAAAATGACGATTGTTTCTTCCTAATATTGGAAATTAGCTCTCTTTTTGTTTTGGCCTCTTTCAGAACGTTTTCATTACTCTTATTAGCTGTCCATGGTATTTTCAACATTCTTCTGTAAAACCACATTTCTACAGCCTCCAGTGATTTATTTGTCTGTTTTCCTACTGTCCACGATTCACATCCATATGTTAAAACTGGTTCTACATAACATTGAAGAACTCTTTTTCTTGTTTCTTGGAAAAATGAATTGCATTGAACTGTTAATAGTCAGCGTTAAAATGAGTTCAGAAATAATTGGCATTATGGTGATGAAAATAACAAGTGAAAACGCATCCGCTGGTACGCCAGGAACGGACATGTAGGATTGAAACCACATTAAAATAGAGGAGACAGCTTTTAATTACTCGCCCCTCAATATCCAAAAGACAAAAGTAACATGAAAGGAACAAACAAAAAGACAGCTCTTTAATTCACAGTGAACGTTCAGTGGGCAGTATTAAAACAGGTAACACATTGAAAATACCTGGGAACGATGTTAACTTCAGATGGTAGAAGGATTAGAGAGTTCAGGTGTAGAATATTCCAGGAAACATGTCTTACACCAAAGAATTAAAAAAAAAGGTGATGTGCGAGCCTAATTTTCACAATGAAGATAAACCTGGTTATTCAGTGTCAGCTAGGGACGTCTTGTCTTGACAGTTGGAAGCGAACCATTAACATTCGAACCAAAGATACAAATTTAGTGGGGGACCACGGATGTTGAATTATATAGTGACAACAGGAAAAACTAAGGGTAAAAGAGATCGGACGAAACAGCGAGAAAGAGAATCAAACATTTTAAGAAAATTATTTAGTATTAAGTCAACAACAGAAACGATAATTAACTGTAAAGATAGAAGGTTGTGGAGAGATATATATCAGCACGCGCGCACACACACACACACACATACACACACATTACCTGATAACGATATATAATTGCTTCTCTTAATTTACGTCATTTTAATATGTTTTATAATCTTACACAAAACTATGATAAATGTGTATATGACAACAATGATTTTAACAAACATTGCAATCTATGTTGATTAGGAATTTGTGTGCACGCACGAACACATATGAGCAGACTACAGTACATAATTATACATAGTATACTTGGTATTTATTCTTAAATATATCTGAATGAAACAACAGAAAAAGTGTGAATTCAGACTAATCACAGAGCTTATTTCAGAAGGAAAAGTTGTGCATATAGCACGCAACTCGATGATGATTGAATTCTATTTTATCCAAACCAAAGTTGATTAAAATAGCTTCAGTTTATACACACCTAACATACAAAATGAGGAATAACCAGAATAAGATGAAGAATCAAAGGGGCATTTACTATTGTATCAAACAGCAATGGCTTAGACTATCAGACAAATCAGAGCTGGAACTATAAGAATAATATATGTCAGTCGCCAACACCCAGGAAAATATGTTATAAATATAGAGAAGTGAAAAGTAATTTTTAAATAACCAGTCGTAGACTGAGGTCAGGAAGTCAAGTCAATTCTCTCCACCGATTTGTATCAAAGTTCATATATAGTCTCAAAATTGGTACTGAAAATCCCTATCTGGTAGAGACGGACGGCGTGAGGTAGTGTTGACCATATTACTAAAACATTGTACTGACTGTTAAAAGAAGAAAGAAGAATATGATCGCTAAACCCATACTTCTTGTTTGTTACCCTCAGGGATTGAAGAGTTTCTCTCTCCTACCTTTCTAGTAAATGCCGTTATTGATATATATACCATAAATGACATAAAGAATAGATTTCTCAATTACTTCATGAGCAACAGTTTAATTAATATCAATTTGTTATAGTCTCTTTGAATGCCATTCATGCCAGTATCTACTCAACTAGCAAACATTTTTGTGCAATTAATAGTTTCATTGATTTATTCCTCAAGAATCGTATTACTTGGGTAGTAAACTGTCCCGCGGAAACCAGTAAAAGAATAGCACTAGTTTAAAAAAGCTTTATTCGAGTAATATTTTTGTTTTCATTTAAATAAAAGGTATAACAGTTTAAAGTGAAAATTATAAAGTTCGCATGTCCTAACATCAGACGTGGGTGGCGACAAAACACTGACAAGGACATCAGGGAAGAGCACAACAACCTTACACAAATACGAATTTATAGATTATTGGGAGGGGGGAGGGGGTGGAGAACAAATTAAGACGAAAACAAATAATGTTTTGAAAACGTTAAACATTAACAATATAAATTCTATACACACAACTGTGCCATGCTGGCCTTGCTTAATCTTAATCTATACACACAACTGTGCCATGCTGGCCTTACTTAATCTTAATCTATACACACAACTGTGCCATGCTGGCCTTACTTAATCTTAATCTATACACACAACTGTGCCATGCTGGCCTTACTTAATCTATACACACAACTGTGCCATGCTGGCCTTACTTAATCTTAATCTATACACACAACTGTGCCATGCTGGCCTTACTTAATCTATACACACAACTGTGCCATGCTGGCCTTACTTAATCTTAATCTTGACCCTTACGGCCCCGTTAGACGTCGCAAAAGGCTGGTAGGGTTTTTCGCCACTCATCTCTGTTCTGAGCGAGATTTCGATCTTATCGAGTCTATGCCTACCAACTTTGCTTGTCTTAGAAGTGTTCTTTTCAGTCTCTCTGGGTTTTCCTTCTTTTATGTATCTTGATGTTTCCCATAGAAGAGCTTCTTTTAGAATTCTCTTGTTGTCTCTTCACTGTACATGTCCGACTTATGTCTATCTTCTCTTGCTAATTGCAGATGAGATCGTTGGTTGCATGGTCTTATTTTTATATTAGTCTTGAATTCATTCAATTGTATACATAGTATTCTACTTAGGAATTTGTCTTCAAAAGCGGTTAGTTTTTGCTCAATCTCCTTTCTTGTTTTCCAGCTTTCACATGTGTTGGTGAGTGTTGATAATACGTTTGGTTGAATATTCTACATTTAGTTTTCTTGCTTAAATTTTTTATTTCTATATTTTGTCAATGTTTTTAAAATTCGCTGCTGCTTTTGCTATCCTGCTTCTGCTATCCTGATTCTGATCTCTTTCTTTGTTTCATGTTCTTGATCTATATTACTAAGATACCCATAAATATAGCAAGATATATATATATATAGTGGTCTACTCTTTCTAATGCCTGGCGATTGAGATATATATATTGCCCTCTGGAGTATTGTTATTGTTTGTTTTATCCCTGTTGACTTTAAGTACTTTTTTTGTGGCATGATTTATAAGGTATCTGTGGTCGTATGCACCTTGTTGATAATGTCACTTAGAAGCACTATATTATCTACAAGATTTATAAGGTATCTGTGGTCGTATGCACCTTGTTGATAATGTCACTTAGAAGCACTATATTATCTACAAGATTTATAAGGTATCTGTGGTCGTATGCACCTTGTTGATAATGTCACTTAGAAGCACTATATTATCTACAAGATTTATAAGGTATCTGTGGTCGTATGCACCTTGTTGATAATGTCACTTAGAAGCACTATATTATCTACAAGATTTATAAGGTATCTGTGGTCGTATGCACCTTGTTGATAATGTCACTTAGAAGCACTATATTATCTACAAGATTTATAAGGTATCTGTGGTCGTATGCACCTTGTTGATAATGTCACTTAGAAGCACTATATTATCTACAAGATTTATAAGGTATCTGTGGTCGTATGCACCTTGTTGATAATGTCACTTAGAAGCACTATATTATCTACAAGATTTATATCTTCCAAGCAATTCTTGTCGTGCGATTTGATGCCATCAACACTGCAACATTTAGTCATTATGTAATCAATGACAATTCCAAATAGCAACGGTGATAGTATGCATCCCTGTTTTATTCCAGTTTCAGTCAGAAACCAACCACTCATTTCCTCCTCTGTGCAAACTGCACAAAAATGTAGCCGCCATATATGCTTGCCTTTATATGACAATATTAACCACACTTCAGTCAGTGAAAATATATAGGCGCTAACTCCATTTACCATACACCACAAGATATGATGGGTGTCATTTATTTCACAATTCGTCAACTGATATATTTGTTTTGGACATAAAATAACAGAGAGACATTAATAACATACTGAGAAGCATAAATAATATATAGAAAGTAAATAATAACATATCGAATATCATCATATAAGGAAAATGCAGATTGATTGAAATGGGCAGACAGATGACATGGAAAGGTAGAACTAGGAGTCAAGCACAGATGGCACCACGGTCAAAACGTGGGAACATATCACATAGCGTGTGGCATTAGTCCAAACTTAGGAACATGTTTGACCTCGTATGTTCACATTATCACCTGCTCGGAAGTCGGGAGTTTCCTATATCAGCTGCAGCACATGTCTAAACATCCCACTACAGCGTGTTGGCAAATTTTGTGGACGAGGTCGACTTCCGGAAAGGCGTAACTCCAAATGACTTCAATCGAAAAGAGTAACCCGGACAGATTAAGCGACTTCGCTGGTCTCTCTAAACACAGGGAGACGTGCAGCCATTGTCACTCACTGTGCGTTGTCGATAGTGTAGTTAGCAAAGTCGAACTCCAGAGTGAGCAAAATCGGCTATGTGGACGATAATATCAAACGACATCAACGAAAAAAGAGTGCCCACAGTCACTTTCATCTTCAATTCGCTCCAATAAATCGAAAAATAAAATACATCAAAAGCTGTGAGAATATTTTGTTTAATGTTTTAGTGAAGCTACTCTTTAATGACCTGGCGAACATGGTCGCCATCTTCCCGAAAGTCTGAGAACTAATTATGCAGTGAGAATCATCAGTGCATGAAAGAGACAGGAAAACAAACCGCAGAATACAATATTACTGCCAAAAAAAATTATTTCAAGCAAATCACGTAACGTAGCATCCGTGTAAGAGGTACCTTGAAGAATCATTCAAAGAATGTACCATCAGTGTGAGAGATTGCTTGAAGAACTAATCATAGAATGTACTATCAGTGTAAGAGATGGCTTGAAAATCAATCACAGAATGTACCATCAGTGTGAGAGATTGCTTCTAGAACTAATCATAGAATGTACTATCAGTGTAAGAGATGGCTTGAAAATCAATCACAGAATGTATCATCAGTGTAAGAGATTGCTTGAAGAACTAATCATAGAATGTACTATCAGTGTAAGAGATGGCTTGAAGAGCTAGTTATAAAACATACCATCAGTGTAAGAATTTACTTGAAGAATCAATCACAGAATGTACATTCAGTGCTAGTGGTAGCTTAAACAATCAATCACAGATTTTAACATACCGCTAAAACTAATTGGATCGAATAACCAATCACATAATTTACGCCACTGCACAAAGTGGATTGAAGAATTAATCACGAAACATATCATCGCTGCGGAAATTGACTAGCGAACCAATCATAGAATATGCAACCAGTACAAGAGATCGGCTGCAGAACACATTATAATGTGTATTATTAATGGAAGAGGCAGATTAACGCTCCACGACAGAAATTCTTCTATGCAGAGACAATACTACATATCATGATCTAACGGAGAACTGTTAACGTGGTCATTCACATGTTTATCAATGAGTGTAGGATAGTTGAAGAGTCCGGGGTATAATCGTGTTTAAAACCAAACCACTGGATCGCAAAATATTAAACAGAGTGGAAAACAATTTGGCACTAAAAATGTACGAAGAATCACTGTGGTTAATCATCTATATAATATGCATATGGTAGGAAACCAATCGCAAAAGAAAAGGAAAAGAAAAAAGAAGTATAAGAAGCAATATCGTCTACAAATATATTTGCAACATAATTCAAATATTAGCCATTGACAAAACTAAGTAACTCATGTAGTTCTTATCTTGTGCTTTTAGTCGTTCCGTTAAACTGTATACTGTTCAGCGGCGCTTATAACAAAATTATTCACCATCTAAAACAATACTAGTTCAACAAAGTTTATTCACCATCTAAAACAATACTAGTTCTACAAAATTATTCCCCATCTAAGTTAATACTAGTTCAACAAAATTATTCACTTTCTAAAACAATACTAGTTCTACAAAATTATTCACCATCTAAGTCAATACTAGTTCAACAAAATTATTCACCATCTAAAACATTACTAGTTCAATAAAACTATTCACTATCTAAGACAATACTAGTTCAACAAAATTATTCACTTTCTAAAACAATACTAGTTCAACAAAATTATTCACCATCTAAAACATTACTAGTTCAACAAAATTATTCACCATCTAAAACAATACTAGTTCAACAAAATTATTCACCATCTAAAACAATACTAGTTCAAAAAAATATTCACCATCTAAAACAATACTAGTTCAACAAAATTATTCACCATCTAAAACAATACTAGTTCTACAAAATTATTCCCCATCTAAGTCAATACAAGTTCAACAAAATTATTCACTATCTAAGACAATACTAGTTCAACAAAATTATTCACTATCTAAAACAATACTAGTTCAACAAAATTATTCACTTTCTAAAACAATACTAGTTCTACAAAATTATTCACCATCTAAGACAATACTAGTTCAACAAAATTATTCACTATCTAAGACAATACTAGTTCAACAAAATTATTCACTTTCTAAAACAATACTAGTTCAACAAAATTATTCACTATCTCTCTCTCTCTCTCTCTGCGTTCAGGACTCAATCAGAGTAGGATCCCAGACTCTCACATGAAGTCAGCTGTCAGGCTAAGTGTGTTGATCGCCCCCACAGACAGAACATCACAATTAGAGTGTGTCAGATCCACTCTGATTGAACACCCGTTAATACGTTGCACTGTGTTATGCGCCAGTGGCCCAGTGCATCCGATTTCAGCCAGCATTTTATTCGGGTTTGCTTTCCCTAGCCTTTGATTGTCCCCAATCTTCCTGCAAGGCAGCAGATGATCTTTTCTGTAGGGGGATTCTGCCCTTAGATGGTAGGCCCTCCCAGGTTTACGAGCACCATCTGCCCGAGTCACTAGAGGTGACTAACACAGACACGGACACACAAAGATGTGAGATGTGACTAACACAGACATACACACACAAAGATGTGAGATGTGTCTAACACAGACATGCACACACAAAGATATGAGATGTGACTAATACAGACATGCACACAGCGATACGAGGCATGACTAACACTGACACACAGCAAGATATATGACACATGACTAACATAAACATGCACATAAAGATATGAGATATAAATGACATTGACATGCACACACAAAGATATGACACATGCCTAACATAGACATGCACACAAAGATAAGAGATATGACTAACATAGATATGCACACACAAAGATATGAGATGGGACTAACATAGCCATGCACACACAAGGATATGAGATGTGACAAACACAGACATGCGCACACAAAGATATGAGATATGACTAACATAAACATGCACACAAAGATATGAGATATCACTAACCCAGACATGCACACACAAAGATATGACATATGACTAACACTGGTACACACTAAGATATGAGATATGACTAAACACAGACACACATAAAGATATGAGACATGATTAGCACGGACACATCGAGATATGAGATATGACTAACATGACACACACCAAGATATGAGCCATGGCCAGCACACACAAGCTAAGATATGAGCCATGGCTAGGACAGAACCACAAAAAAGATATGAGCCATGGCTTCACAAAAAACACCAAAAAGTGAACCATGTCTAGCACAGAAACACATTAAAGTGTCCATATGCTTGGGCTTGTTGTAGTCGGCAGACTCTTCTGAACGTGGGAATCACAGGTTTCGTTAAACAGTTGTCCGGAGTTTTGAGAGTGCAGTCTGACCCATAGAACGTTCTCAAGCATGTACAGATTCCCGATCGACTGTTGACAGGTGTCGTTGAAACAGTTGCCCGGACATTTGAGAGTACATATGATGTCACAGCCATCAGAACACATCTGTTCGCACTGTAGCCCAAAATTACCATCTGGACAAGTATCATTGCAGGTATAGCCAAGATGTTTACAATGTAGGCATTTTCCAGATTTTTCTTCAAATAAAGGACAGACACTGAGACAAGACCCGGAACAGTCGTGTCCATAGATCCCATGTGAACAGTAGCCGTGACAAGTACCGATGATGACATTGCAGCCTTTACTACACCCACTACACACTGCACAAAACGACAAGACTGCTCGTCCAGACAATAGGTGCCTGTAAATGTTTGCACCTCACATACCGTCAGTGCACTGTCGGCCTGCGAAATGGTCGGTGAGAACTCAATCTTAATGTGTGCCATTGACGTTTGTGTTTTGACTACAATAGTTTTCACAGATAAATTAGGGTAGGATATATCATTATACTGGAACACTACTCCGCCACTGTCAGAGAAAGCCCTTAGAGTGTCATTCTTTACCCGAATCATAGTGCTAGCTCGATGATAGATTCGAATGATGTGAGTCTTCTGGGGCGTTGCAAAGCTCAGATTCACTATCTAAGTCAGTACTAACTGAACAAAATTATTCACTATCTAAGACAATACTAGTTCAACAAAATTATTCACCATCTAAAATAATACTAGTTCAACAAAATTATTAACCATCTAAAACAGTTCTAGTTCAACAAAATTATTAACCATCTAAAACAGTTCTAGTTCAACAAATTATTCACCATCTAAAATAATACTAGTTCAACAAAATTTTTAACCATCTAAAACAGTTCTAGTTCAACAAAATTATTAACCATCTAAGACAATACTAGTTCAACAAAATTATTAACCATCTAAACCGGTTCTAGTTCAACACAATTATTAACCATCTAAAACAGTTCTAGTTCAACAAAGTTATTAACCATCTAAGACAATACTAGTTCAACAAAATTATTAACCATCTAAAACGGTTCTAGTTCAACACAATTATTAACCATCTAAAACAGTTCTAGTTCAACAAAGTTATTAACCATCTAAAACAGTTCTAGTTCAACAAAATTATTCACCATCTAAAACGGTTCTAGTTCAACAGAATTATTCACCATCTAAGACAAAACTAGTTCAACAAAATTATTCACCATCTAAGACAATACTAGTTCAACAGAATTATTCACTATCTAAGACAATACTAGTTCAACAAAATTATTCACCATCTAAGACAATACTAGTTCAACAAAATTATTCACCAACTAAGACAATACTAGTTCAACAAAATTATTCCCCATCTAAGACAATACTAGTTCAACAAAATTATTCACCATCTAAAACAATACTAGTTCAACAAAATTATTCCACATCTTAGACAATACTAGTTCAACAAAATTATTCATTATCTAAAACAGTTCTAGTTCAACAAAATTATTAACCATCTAAAAAGGTTCTAGCTCAACAAAATTATTAACCATCTAAAACAGTTCTAGTTCAACAAAATTATTAACCATCTAAAACGGTTCTAGTTCAACAAAATTATTAACCATCTAAAACGGTTCTAGTTCAACAAAATTATTCAACACTTAAAAAAGTTCCATTTCAACACAATTATTCACCACCTAAAACATTACTAGTTCAACAAAATTATTCACCATCTAAAACATTACTAGTTCAACAAAATTATTCACCATCTAAAACATTACTAGTTCAACAAAATTATTCACCATTTAAAACAATACTAGTTCAACAAATTATTCACCATCTAAAACATTACTAGTTCAACAAAACTATTCACCATCTAAAACATTACTAGTTCAAAAAATTATTCACCATTTAAAACAGTACTAGTTCAACAAAATTATTCACCATCTAAAACATTACTAGTTCAACAAAATATTCACCATTTAAAACAATACTAGTTCAACAAAATTATTCACCATCTAAAACATTACTTGTTCAACAGACTTATTTCGTATTTAAAACAATTCAAGTTAACATTCATTACCTAAACACAAGTTTATAACGATCTAATGGTAATGTCCTAGTTTAGAGTCTTTCCTACTAAACGGGCGATCTTCCCTCATTGACTGCACGTATTTGAATGTATCAACTGCTTCTAGTTTTTGTGTACTTCATTGTATTTTTTATCAATGTTTAGGATTAGATTTAGGAGTCTTAAGTTTAGCCTATTCCTAATCTTAACCCATAGGTCTTCTAATGACGGATTAGAGAAGGACCGGAGTAAAGTGCAAAGGGACGTTACTAGTGGCAGATAGACGCTAAAATATGACATTACCGAAGCTAATAATAAGAAACATATATATAAATATAAGTATGTATGTAAGTGTATATGTGTTATGCAATTACGTTTTTAAAAGTTACATATACTCATTTGGATAGACAGGGAACAAATAAAGTTTTTAAATAGCTGAAAATTAAGAGAGGGGAAAAAATGAACGAACCGAAATAAGACAACTCACATTTCATGTCGCATAGAAAAACTAAGGCCTAATGACATCAGTAATGGGATGGAATATGGAAGGTAGAAGAGACAGACGTCGACAAAGACTAAAGTGGATTGACAACATCAAGAGATGGAGGGAAGATCATTTAACAGCGTGAGCTATCAAGGCAAGAGATGAGTGACATCGCCTACTTTTGATGTGAAGATACAAGAAAATACTCACTTGATGCCCCGCCCTGACTCACTGTAGTTTCGTATGTATTAATGATCCTGCACAAATATTTGGGCAGATTCCACGCTATTTAGAAGCCGATGAGTGAAGCATTTGTGACGATTGTTTGAAGATTAGATATGACAGGCCTGTAAATAAAGAAGAGATTCATCAAACTTTCACCAACTACGAAACTTACTACAATAAACTAGATTTAAAAAAATGGTGCGTGTAATAAAAACGCCATCATTACATAATCAGGGCTTGCCGTCTGTAAACAATTGGTTGATTGAATTCTAAAATGCTATTTCCTAAAATGAGATGTTTTAATGTACCAGCATTGAAGCACTGGCGGACTTACAAGTGCCATCTTGTAGTGTATTATTGTATTGTTTTAGTGTGTATTTAATGTTTTGTATTGTATTGTATTGTATTGTATTACATTGTTATATATTATTATATTATATCATTTAAAAAAAGTAAAGTAAAGTGCCCCCGTGACGCCAAGTGGCGTATAGGGAATATGGTGTTAGTGACCATACATTTTACAGACCTTCGGCACATGATTTTTGGAGTAATGTGGTCGATATTACGCCCGTGCAGCTTTACTTTCCCAAAAAAAAATCCGGTACCCATTAAAGGCTGGGTGAACCCGGAAGCCGTCGGTTGGGATCGAACCCTACCTCTTGTCCTTTGTAATCCAGTTCACTAACCACTGAATCAAATATCATTACATTACATTAAACTGGACTACAAAGGATAAGAAGTCATGTTCGATCCTGATAAACGGCTTTCGGATTCATTCAGTCTTATATGGTTAGCAGATTTTTTTTAGGAAAGTAAAGCGGCACTGGCGTACTACTGACCATATTACCCCAAAAATGAAGTGTCAAAGGTCTATAAAAATTATGGTCACTAACATTATATTCCCTTTATGCCACTCGGCGTGAAAAGACTCTCTACTTCTTTTCACATAACATTACGTCATGTTACATCACATTACATTACATTACGTCATGTTACATCACATTACATTACATTACGTCATGTTACATCACATTACATTACATTACGTCACGTCACATTACATTGCATTACGTCACGTCACATTAATTACATTACGTCGCGTCGCGTCACGTTCCGTCGCATCGCATCGCATCGCATCACATCACATTATATTATATTATATTATATATCTCTCTCTGCGATCAGGACTCAATCAGAGTAGGACGTCCAGACTCTCATACGAAGACAGCTGTCTGTTTAAGCCTGTTAGATCCACTTCGATTGAGTACCCGTTAAAACGTTGCACTGTGTTCTGCGCCAGTGGCCCAGTGCATCCGATTTCAGGCAGCATTTTTCAGGTTTGCTTTCCTTAGCCTTTGATTGTCCCCAATCTTCCTGCAAGGCAGCAGTTGATCTTTTCTGTAGGGGGATTCTGCCCTTAGATGGTCGGCCTTCCCGGTTTACGAGCACCATCTGCCCGAGTCACTAGAGGTGACTAACACAGACATGCGACTTGTAATATGAGGAAACTGCAACAAGGAACACTTTTCATGCATAGCCTTCATTTGTTCCCGCCGCCTATCCCCATATACCGGTAGGTCACGTCCTCTTGAAAATGATGATCATCGTAGCACTTGATGATGTTAGGCCATCGTTGATGACTCCAATTCCGAACATAGAGACACACAGTCAGACGTCAAATTATCCCCGTCGCACATCAAACAGCAGACCGTAAGATTTGCGCACGGCCGGTTTAGGGAACCAATACGATGACGTAGCACACAATGTCGCCAAACTCATAATCTCGATACCTTTAGACTTATGTCTGATTACTCAAGTGTAAGCAGCCTACGACGAACAAAACACGAAGCAACTTTCTCAAAGAGACAAAACTGCGACTGACGAAGTAGTTTACATTCATGTGTAACATGGAAATAACTTGCCTCAAAGAATCCAAATAACGGTCTTTAACAGCACTAATGTGACGTAAGGCGCAGATCAAGTCTAGACGGTGGAAGGTCTCACTCACAACACTTGAATCGTCAAAAACGGACTGTTGTCGGCCTACGACCTCGCTTTAGCGACACAGATGTATCAAGCATATCATCATTTTGACTTTTACGCAGAAAAGTGCAAAGAAGATCCGACATTAATCAGACCCTGGGTGCATTTTCTGCAGCGATCGAGAGGACGTGGACTAGATCCGCCTTCTTGGAAACGGAAGTATTATATTATTATATTTTATTATATATTTTATTATATATTTTATTATATATTTTATTTATCGTCACGTCACGCCACGCCACGCCACGCCACGTCACGTCACGTCACATCACATCACATCACATCACATCACATCACATCACATCACATCACATCACATTATATTATATTATATTATATTATATTATATTATATTATATTATATTATAATATATTATATTATAAATTGAAGTTAAAGACACAAGAGTGACATGTTCATTTCCATTCGAAAATTGTCATTTTTTCGAACAATAAAAGCAAGTTAAAAAGATAGATAATAAATATATAGCCAAAACAATCAATGCAAATTCATGGGTTTCAGTGAGCGCGAACCAGAGCTTACAAAAATCCTAATCAGTCTTCGCGATGTAGCACCAAAACAAATGCTCAGCCTGAACAAATAGAGGAACCAATGAGGGGTTTGTTGTTGTTGTTGACGGATTGCCACGAGTTGATGCGGGCAGGTTTCCCTTTGACCCATAAGATGTGGCGGGTCGTAATGGCTTTCTTGACATTCCCGGCTCTTACTGGAGAGGTTGGAGTTCGTCTATCCCAGGTGGGAAATTTACTAGTCTAGTCTAGAGGTACTGCAATACTGGGTCCTCTATATCAGTAACAGCCACCACTACAGGGAAAACGTCGATCCTAGCTTCTGTTAGCCAGTCTGTTTTGAGGCAGACTGTTACCAGGGGAGACCACGAGGAGGTAGAACTGCTAGGTCTTGGTCAGCTGATGGTGCGCCGACCCTGCTATTGCGACCGCTTGTCGCAGGCGCTTCTGCTCCCCCAACCAATGAGGGGAAGTGACATTTTACATTTTTGTCAACTTTGCACGGACCGGCACTATAGCTAATAGCCGGTACACAACTGTGACGTCTTGCAAGGCAACTACATCAATGTTCCTTCTCAGAGTGACCCATGTCTGGTCTACACCCTTCTTATGTTGTCACTGCACTGTCTAAAGTGTCCATTGAAAGCCACAGCTAACATTTGAGACTGCCCGGAGAGTTACTCCACGTCAATTGACCAACTAAACATCGCTCCATGATTTGAAAAGTGCCTATGAAAAGACGGCAGAGCGTACAATATGTAAATAATTATATGTTAAATATTATTTCGTACACAACTTTTGGCAAGTAAAAGTGACGCAATTCTTCCAGTGGTAATGTTTCCTTGTTTTGCAGGTGGGTCAGCAGGTGTTATGGAGTTCTAGCCTTGATATCTTTCTATGTGGTCAGGAAGAAGCTTTGAACGTTAATGGATATCACTTACCCAAGTTGATATCCATAACCCAAACACAATGAGAAAATGCGATGTGACAATGTTAACCGTTCACAAGTAACGTCTGTGCTCAGAGACAAGACTGCTTTTTGAAAAATTTAAAAATATTTTTAACTGTTTTGTGTTAATTTTAAGACATCCTTTAACGCTAAAGAGTTTCATAAATTTTCCGTACACTGTGACTCCTGATCATCTTCAGATAGTTGTATTGTTTAATGTTTAAAACAATCCTGGATTAAGATGGAGGGCAGATTTAAAAGAAACAATACAACGAATGGACTGCTTTGGATTTGTGGATTACATCACTATTTGAATATACGGGAGTCTGCAAAACATGTAAAGTTACGGGGAGTCAGAGAAGAAAACTAGACGAGAAGGAAATACAATTTGTCCATGTACCAATCCTATAGTAAAACTTTCACTTGAGTTATTGAAATCATTATTTATTTGCGGGTCATTATCATTGCACGCCGAACATGTCCGTAAGTGTTCAGATCCCCTCCTCAGCTAGTCTCGCAGTATCCAGAGATTTATGACCCCAGTTCTGTATTGGTTGATTAGTCTTCTTATACGCCCACTGGATTTCTCGTTTCTGGCTGTCGCTCATCTTAACTCCCATATCTTTCATCCGAAGGAGTGACGTGGACTTATGATTGTCGAAGTCCTGTGACCTTCCCACATCTCAGACGGTATTGATGACGTCCACATAATCCATTGGCTGAGTGTCATTTAGTTCATTCTCAGCCATGTGGTGATGTAGTTAGTGAATTCTAAAGACGTCGTAGAGGTGATAAATCATACACATGATATCAAACAAATGATAACTGAGGTTAACTGTTTCTCCGACCTAAAGAATCTCGGAGTTCACACATCTTTAAATGAGTACCTTGATCGTTTGACCTGTCAAAACTATTCGACAACGAACTGTGAAGGGAGCGAGAAGAAGAGGCAGGAAAGGAAAGAGATGGGACCGTAAATCCGAAAATGGGCAAGCCTAGACTTTGCAGATTCTCAAAGAATGACTAAAGATAGACATAAATTGAGAAGGCTAAAGAAGTCAGTTAGTGGTGCCCCAATGATCCCGGATAATATAAGATAAAGTAGAATAATTGCTCTGAGACCATCTCTACCTTTTAACCACATCAAACGCTGGACAGAACACGAAAAAGAAATGAAGAGGAAGAAATATTTTAGCGATACAACTATGAAAAGATCGTTTTCGTCGTTTTAATTAGCACTCTTTCTCAAAAAGCGTTTGTGAGCACAGTTCGAATACACCTCATGAGGTTCAGTAAATATTCTTCGTTTTAATTCTGTTTCATACTTAATATCATGTTGGCATCTCGCATCGTCGTTCCCAGCACAAAAATATATTATTTTGTCATGTGTACTTACTATGTATACTCCATTGTCCCGTTTGTCACTTGGTAGCATCGCCTATTAAATGAATTCCTCTACCATGTGTCCATGTATTCAAAGAATCTACTGACAAAGCTGATGGGTTATAAAGTCCTCCTCTGAGAGTAAACATTCTCATTTAGTGGGAATAACATTGCTATGATTGCATTTGTGATTAAATGAATCTTCTCTGTGTAAAAAAAAAATAAAAATGGCGGAAAACGTTATTAATTTCTTACAATTTTAAAGTTAGATATTAATTTGCAGGTTCGCTAAAGTAATAAATTACAAATTACTATTGATTGTGTTACTATCGCTATATCCACTGCAATATGCATCTTGAAGATCTTGATATCTGTTATCAGAGCCTGGGATAGGGCGCATACTGCATCCTTAACTTACTATTATATTATTACTATCCTGTTTTTTTTTTTTTAAATTAACATCCATTAAAGTTGTACCATGGGCAAGCGCTACTGAGACCACTAGGTTACGCCAATGGTATTTTGCACATCGCCAGCAGATACGAAAGTTCCCCATTACTGAAACCGATCAGATAAACATTTCTATCTGCCAGAAGTCAACACTGGAAGTGCAACACAACAATAGGTAATGGAAGTTATGAAGATAAATTACTAGACGTCACGGAAATGAATATTAAATTAAACAGATTCGTGAGTCGGCATGACGTACCCATTGTGATGATTGATGATTACGCACGTTGGTATGCTCCAATCGTAAACACATATTCACACGCAGTTGAACTGGTGGCACTTATTAACCTGTTTGTCAAGAACAATCCTCAGTTTGCCAACCAGAAATATGAACATTTACATGTCACTTCCGTTTAGTACCGCATACAGATGCAAATAGAGCACACAAATGAACAATGGCGACGCTCTTGTTGGCAGGTTTTTACTGAATGTCTTTTCGCGCTGGAAAACAATTGATTAATCACTCATTGAAAGTATCTAACCTCTGTGTGCTCGTAAAAAGTGCTATTAACAAAAAATGTAAATAGTGACTCGCATGTATGTTATTTGTTGAGGAAATACAAATTGTTGCCACAAAACAAAAGATTTTATTTAAACAAGGTATGAATGCTATAAATAACTTTTATCAATCTGAAAACACCTCAGGCAGTAGTGTAAAATCATGCGTTTAGTGTGATCTCTTTTTTCAAATTTTTGACTTGAAAGAAAAACATTAAAGTAGCTCCTGCTCTCATAATGGATTCAGTTCTTTCGTGAGACATTACTATTACCTTAGACAAAGTGTTTCCTCACAATGCTCAGTACACTTTCTATGAAGGATATTCTCGTGTCTTGGAAAAAAAAAACTGTATCCACTTGGATTATTCTAGTATGAAGTATTCACATACATCGTAAGAAAGTAATCTACAACAATGCGCCATGCTTTTAATAATGAACTATACTTTAATTCGAGAACAAGACAACAATACAGCTATTATCCCACTCACGTCGTAGGTTACATAAGAGAACGAGTTTTATCTCGATCGACGCCTTCTAGGTTCACCCAGCCTCAAATGGTACCTGATATTTCATGGGAAATACAGAGAGTAGTGACGCAGTAAAAAAAAGTAAAGTAAAGAGCCCCGTCACGCCAAGTGGCGTACAGGGAATATGGTGTTAGTGACCACACATTTTTATAGACCTACGACACATGTTTTTTGCGGTAATGTGGTCGATACTACGCTCGTGTCGCTTTATTTTCCCACAAAAAAAACGGTGCCCATTTAAGGCTGGGTGAACCCGGAAACCGTTGATCAGTTTCGAACCTGACAAGCTGTCCTTTGTAGTCCAGTGCACTAACCAATGACGCAGTGCTCACCATGTTTCTTAAAATATTCAGAATGTAGAAATAAAACATGAGCACTAACATTACATTTACTATACACCTCAGGGCCTTTCCTTTCTTCTCCAGAACACCGAGTATTTTTTATGAAAACAGCAAACATAAAAACATAGTGATGATTCATTATTCGGCCTTTATGGTTCCTATTATTGACACTTGAACATGGCTCCCCTTGGTTAAAAGTTCGCCATACAAAAAAAAAAAAAAATACAAAACGAGTTATAAAAACGATAGATTTATAAGGGAGGGGAGGGAACCTATAGGTTTGGCCACAGACAAGCAGAACGTCTAAATCACAAAGATACAAATGAGGGTTTTCATGAGAGTATTTTGTAAAGAAATATTTACTTTACGGCATGTATATCGTAAATGAATTCAATGTGACAGTGAATTTCTTCAATAACGCTGAAGATGCAACGAACACGTAAACCATTACTCAGCTGGAAGCATGCTGTAAATGACAGAGAGCTATTCAAGTGACGAGCTAGTTACGCGATGCGCGCAACAAATAAGCCTGAAAAAGGAGCTCCATGCGGGACGCGACATAATGATGCATACTTGAGAAACGTGCGAACATTGAAAACTGTCTCTGTGATCTATTTTAGTATTGAAGGCAATTTGAATACAAATGAGCAATTACGGAATAGAAAGGGAAATACAGATAGTAATCAACTCTTACCAAATGTTGATTCTTGGTGTCGTTATCATAATCCATAGATCACGGCACGCGTTATTTGTTTGTGCTTGCTAATGAAGACATGGGGGATTCTCTTGAAAAATCATGAATTTATTCTCCAAGCGGGGGATGATATAAGTGGCTATTGAACTAGTCAAGGCTCAGTATTCACAATGTTCATAGATCATAATCATCATCAAGTACCGTGCCTACTGGCGTAGGTGATCATGTCTCTCCATAGTTTTCAATCTCGGTAGCTATTTATCATTTCTGTTATTGACCTTCTGCCAAGCCATTCTCTTAAGCTGTCTTTTATTTTTTTCTCTTTGCTTCCCTATATCCCTTCGTTCCTCAATTTTGCCAGTTGTTACAATATATTCCAGCTGTTCTCTTCTCATTACATGGCCAAAAAATTATGTTTGTCTCTTCCTAATATTGGAAATTAGTTCTCTCTTTGCTTTGACCTCTTTCAGAACGTTTTCATTACTCTTCTTAGCTGTCCATGGTACTCTCAACATTCTTCTGTAAAACCACAATTCTACAAACTCCAGTGATTTTCTTGTCTCTTGTGCTATTGTCCATGATTCGCATCCATATGTTAAGACTGGCTCTACATAACATTTAAGAACTCTTTTAATTGTTTCTATTGTCAAAAATGGATTGCATAGTATCTTTCTCATTTTTTTTGGAAAGCTGCTTTTGCCTGAGCCATTCTGCATTTCACTCTTTTGTACAGCTTCCGTCTAAGGTTAACATTGTTCCCAAATATTTAAATTCATTTACCTGTTTTAATATTGTTCCACTTCTTGTTATTTTGCACTGAGGTTATGTCTTTTTTCTTTTTTGTTACCATTACCTCTGTCTTGTTGCTATTAAGGCTGAGTCCTTTATTTTGCTGTCCTTCACTATAATGTCCAACATTTCTTGTAACTCATTTTCACTTTTAGCGGTTAAGACTATCATCAGCATACCTTAGATTATTTATATTATGACCTCCAATTGCTATTCCAGGTATGTCCCTTATGGATCTTAAAATAATCTCACTATAAATAGTAAACAAATTTGGTGACAGCACACAACCCTGTCTAACGCCCTGTTTTATTTGTTGAAACATTCCCAATTGGTTTCCAGTTCTTATGGCCGTTGTTTGTTGCCAGTACATGTTCTTTATTATTCTTAGATCTTTGCTGTCTACGTTTATGCTTTCTAAAATTTTGATTAATTCTTGGTGCTTTATTTTATCAAATGCCTTGGTGTAATCTATGAAACATAGGTATAAATCTGTTTTCACCTCTATGGCTCTTTCTACTAAAGATCTCTTAGATCATCTTCCTATAAATCGCAAGTAGATACCAGAATTAGAGCCAAATTTATAATGACAATGTCTACAGGCATGTACGGAGTATGTCGACATATTTTCACTCCTGGTGCAAGGAACAACGAATAGGTCACAAGCCAACAAAGGAAAAATTTGTCCGGACATGGTAGAAAGAAAAAAATTCCGTGGAAAATCAGACAGAAAACACGTGAAGCAAACAAGTCAGGAAAAAGAACGTCAGAAGCGAACCAAGAATTGGAGCGAGTCAGAAATAAAACTTCTATTTCTAGTCGGGGAAATAAGCAAAAAAAAGTCTGGTGGAAAGACAAAATGGAAACATCTGGAAAGCAGTAACAGTTCCTGCGGGATATCATTGTGCGAGTTGCATAGCAGTAGAGTAACGACAGTTGCCAGTGGGAGCAAGTCTAAAAGAAAATGTCCAGAGAAAAGCAGTATGAAAATGTCCAGAGAAAAGCAGCATAAAAATGTCCAGAGAAAAGCAGCATAAAAATGTCCAGAGAAAAGCAGTATGAAAATGTCCATAGCTGGCTTAGACGAAAGCGTTAGGAACAAACTAGACACAAGAAAAAAAAAGATTCAGAGCAATGCAGGTTAGGTCAAGCCAAAGAAAATTCGGAGCGATAAAGTAAAAATACATGAGGTGCTAATTCAGAAAGATGTGCAAGATGGACTTGGTGGAAAATGGACGAGAGCTTGAGAGCAAAATGTGGAAGGAGAATTTGGGAGGCAAATTTCGGAGTAGAATTTGGAAGACACATGTAAGAGAAGAACTTTGGATAAAAATGCCGGTGAAGAACTTGAGATCAAGTGTCGGAGAAGCAGTTGGGATAAAATGTTGGAGAATAACTAGGGATAAAGTGTCGGAGATGAACTTGCGATTAAATGTCGGAGAAGAACTTGTGATAAAGTGTCGGAGAAGAACTTGTGATAAAGTGTCGGAGAAGAACTTGTGATAAAGTGTCGGAGAAGAACTTGTGATAAAGTGTCGGAGAAGAACTTGTGATAAAGTGTCGGAGAAGAACTTGTGATAAAGTGTCGGAGAAGAACTTGTGATAAAGTGTCGGAGAAGAACTTGTGATAAAATGCCGGTGAAGAACTTGAGATCAAGTGTCGGAGATGAACTTGCGATTAAATGTCAGAGAAGAACTTGTGATAAAATGTCGGAGAAGAACTTGTGATAAAATGTCGGAGAAGAACTTGTGATAAAATGTCGAAGAAGAACTTGTGATAAAATGTCGGAGAAGAACTTGTGATTAAATGTCGGAGAACTTGTGATAAAATGTCGGAGAAGAACTTGTGATTAAATGTCGGAGAACTTGTGATAAAATGTCGGAGAAGAACTTGTGATTAAATGTCGGAGAACTTGTGATAAAATGTCGGAGAAGAACTTGTGATTAAATGTCGGAGAACTTGTGATAAAATGTCGGAGAAGAACTTAGAACGAAAAAAAGGTAGGGACAAACCATGATGGATATGTTGGGAATAATTAATAAAATATGCGTATATATTCACAACCAGAAAAAATCACATTAATAATATAATGAAATATAATAACAGATACAGATGTAATGGAAACAAGCACAGAGTAAAAATGGGCCGCTGTAATAAAGGTGGAAAATTGAGTATAAAGAGGATATAAATAAATAGCGCATGCTTTTCATGTTTACGTTAGAAGTCCATCTCAACTGAGAATATTAAAAAAATTGCTAATGAAAAGAGGTAAAGTTAATACAAATTTGAGTGAATCAATGTATCTTCGCATAGTAAAACAACTTTAAATACTATAATGAAGGTAAAGTTAATACACATTGGAGTGAATCAATATATCTTCGCATAGTAAAACAACTTTAAATACTATAATGAAGGTAAAGTTAATACACATTGGAGTGAATCAATATATCTTCGCATAGTAAAACAACTTTAAATACTATAATGGAGGTAAAGTCGCCTTCCAGTACAGACCTGGAAGTTGTCAGCGACGCACAGCTGATGGCTTGCGATAGGATCGGTGAACCAGAACCATCAAGACCCTACTCCAGGTCTCCGTGGTGCCTCCAGTAACAGACAAACCTGTCAAGTCTGTCAAAGCGAGAAGGGTTCGAAGTGGGAAGACAACCCGGTACTCAAAAATAAGATGGTGAAGCCGGATGTGTTGGGCCGATATTACGTTGGCGCAAATATTACAGTTTTACTATAAACCACAACACAACGCAGACACACCCACTTAAGGTCCTCTTAAGGGCGGATGATGAGAAGGTGTATTCCTTTAGTCATAGGGCGAACACAAGCAATCAAATACTATAATTTTCAGCTCTTTAGTTTTATGTAGCCAGTCTTGACATTGTGGAAGTGTATCCTGAAAAACCGAAATATAAAGGCTTTTAAAGATGATTGAATTGTGGCTTTACTAAAGACATTTTTGATTACATTTACAGCTAAAAAGAAAAACGAGGATGTTCTTAGTGACAAAGCAACAAACATAGCGCATTACCAACGTAAGGAGAAAACCATCATACTTTAATTGGCCATGTATAATGAAGGGAACAGGTGGAACATATTGTGATAGTTGGAAAGAAACTTAGAAGGAAAAGTTACTATGTAATTTACTTAATGGTTTGATAGGAATTCAAAAAAGGTACTATAATAAGAAGGGAGCCACGATAGCGCAATGGTTAGTGAACTGGACTACAAAGGACAAAGAGGTAGGGTTCGTTCCCAACCGACGGCTCCGGTTCACCCAGCTTTTAATGGGTACCGGATTTTTTTTATGGGAAATTAAAGCGGCAAGGGCGTAATACCGACCATATTATCCCAAAAATCATGTGTTGAAGGTCAGTAAAAATTATGGTCACTAACACCATATTCCCTATACGCCACTTGGCGTGACGGGGGTACTTTACTTTACTATATAATAAGCGACTGTAGAGATGGTAATGAATGAGCATCACGTCAGGAGGCATGATAATCAATCACTATTATTATTTTCTTGCAACGTTGATTAATTGTTATTTATTAGTTCTGTTTTAATTTCATGGATGAAGATTTTATGTTGAGATGTTGGGAAAACTCATGCTGTGTCATCGCTCATGTAAAGCCGTCAGAATACATTTCGCATTGTTATTCACTTCATTATAGAAGGGAACGGGCCAATCAAAATTCACCATTAAAATTAGAAGAATCTTTATGATCATAGAAAGCATTAATATTAATGGCCACAGCAAGAGTTGATATTAATGGCCACAGCAAGTGCTCATATTAATTACCACAGCAGGCATTATAATTATTAATATTTAAAAGCAATTATTAAGCGCTCTTATTTTAAACATAAAAAGAAAATTGATACATCATCATTGTTTTCTACATATTAATTTTCTATCATCATTTATGTCGTGCATGTTGACTAGGCGATCGTGTTCCACAATTCTCTGTCCAAGGTGCACTGAATCAATTCTATAGAATCTTCTATCATTGTTGTCCGCGACACTTCTCCTGCACTTTGCCATTTGTAACCAAACTTTCCAAGTGTTTTAATTTTCCTGTTCTCATGATATACACCAAAAAATGTCAGTTGTATCTTTCTGGTGTTTTTATGAGCTCTCTTTTTGTGCTAACAGAGAATGTCCTCGTTTGTCCTTTTAGCTGTCCTAGGACTCTCATCAACATTCTCTTGAGAAATGTCTTCTATGTGGCCTCTAACCGTCTTTTCATTTTTTTTTTTTTTGGTCTACTGTCCATGATTGCGTCTGTAGGTCATAAGTGGCTCTACATAGCCCCTATAAACTCCCTATTCCTTTAAGCCCTACCTATCAGGGTTACGTGAAGCCATAAGAGCAGGTTGTGGATGGAGGTTCAGGAGCTGTCGACAGAGATTGCTAATTATGGTTCTCGCTTCACAATAGCAGACAGTGGGTATGTAGAGTGCAAGTAGAGTATTATCTGAGATACCGACTACTGCAGCCACTGCCATGAAGGAAAGCAATGCCAAGCTACCTTCTCATCATGCAAGGAAAAAATCTTATCCAGAAACAAAGCGATATCTACAGCTGACGACATTAATTTTCTATTTCCGACCTAATAAAACACACACACAGAATATGAAACTATATCTGTTTTGTTGTCGAAATAAATGCTAGCAAGAATAAGCTTCTTCTTTCTTCTTTTCTCTTTCACTGATACCTAAAAGGTGTCGTGGTTTATATCATTTGTCGTTCTTGTGCTGCTCGAATTGTCTGAATTAGTGATTTTCCTTTGTTGTTACATGTCTCTGTCACTGCATCTATCCATCTTCTTCTGGGTCTTCCTCTTGGTCTTTTTCCATGCATTCTCGAGAAGAACGCCCTTGATGGTGATTGGTAAGGATTCATTCTGACCAGGTGGCCAAGCCATTTAAGTTGTTGTTGTTCTATATATTCTTGGCAGGGTTTTGTTCCTACCATTTTTCTTATGGTTTCATTTGGTATTCTATCTCTTCTTGTGTTGTTTGTTACTTTTCTCAAGCATCGCATCTCATATGTATTGATCTTTCTTAAATGTGATTTAGAAAGGGTCCATGTTTGACTTTCATAGCACAAAGTTGGTATGAAGATACTATTTATCATTTGTTGTTTAGCTAGCATAGAAAAGTTTGGATGTCTTAACAATGGTGAAAGCTGGTATGTGACAGCATTTGCTTTTTGTATTCTCATGTCAATTTCTCTGTCTAATTTAAGAATAAGCAATAGGTGTAAATATTACAAAGGGTCATCACCAACCTAAATGCCAGTATTAGTATTCACTCACTATATATATAAATACTGAGTTATTGAGTTATTTGCGGGTCATCATCGTGGCACTCCGATCATGTCCATAGGTACTCATATCCCCTCCTCAGCAAGTCTCGCAGCGTCCAGCGACTGACGACTCCAGTTCTGTGAGGTTGATAAGTCTTCTTACACGCCCACTAAGTTTCTCGTTTCTGGCTGTGCCCATCTTAACTCCCACCTCTTTCATCCGAAGGAGTGACGTGGACTCATGGTTGTCGAAGTCCTGTGTCCTTCCCACTTCCCGGAGGGCATTGATGATGTCCGCCCGATCCATTGGTTGACCATCTTCAACAACAGCGCAGCTAGTCAACATGTCCCCTCTTTCATTTCCCCGTACTCCCGCCTCCACTTAGACAAACATGACCTTACGTATTTTTGACTTCTGCAATGACTCTACCCGTTGCATACGTACAGATCCCGCCTCCACTTTTCTTATCATGCTCATCGAATCACTCAGTATACAGGCGTGGGTGTAGCCTTGTGGCTCTAACCAGATGAATGCTTTGGTGCTGCCATCACCTCCATCGTCATGCTACTCGTGGTCATGACGTATGCACCATTGTTTTCCTTGACTACTTTGCCTGCCAAGCGTGCTGTAAATGCCCATGTACTCCTTTGGCGTCGTATTACAGATCCGTCTGTATCGATGACTGCATCTTTTTCATCAGTGTTATCCCAGATCCGACCGTTGACCTCCGCATTGACCACGATTCCTGTTCTCTACATTTCCTGTCGAGTGTGACAATATACGAGAATGTTTCACTGAATTACGTAGACATCGGTATCTACTCCTCGCCATCATTTTTATTGGTAAGCCTACAGACCTGTTTGATGACATCTTCTGCTCGGTCCACTATGATTTGCCTCTTCTTTTTAGTCTGACAACCTTCCCTGAGCTGAGCTCATTATATACAAATATACTTGGATATAAATGTCATGATTTTTAGCAAAGCGCATAATTTAATTTATTATTTTTTTGTAAATATGAAGAACAATTAATAAAGTGATGTGATGAATAAATTTGACACAGAACTGAAGGTTATGATAAATAATTTTATCACTTCAAATACACTGATGCTTATAAATAAAACACAATCAATTCTCCCCGAGTTGACATAGAGCAATGCCGTCTCATGTAATAATTGTGTCCGTAACGAATCTCTCATTGCGAGTCTGTTTTGCATTTCCGAAAGGTTCTTGCAGACATACTTTATCTCGGGTTGCTATCATCATAGAGTTAACTTATATATTTTGTGCATCTTTCCATTGTCTTCTCCTATCCCGTTATATTTCCTTTCTTTGGTTTTACATATCCTGAAACTTTGACTTCCTTTCTTCCTGTTAATTCATTTAACTGATTGTGCATACATTTTGAGTCTTTCTTTTGTTGTTGTTTTTTTTTCCATTTCTTCACATGTCTTCTTTAACGATCCTTCCTTTTTGCTTCGCTGTATTTGTTTTGGATCTCTTTGTGCAATATTTTTAATTCCTGACTGTATACAAAGAATATATGCTGCATAATATTTCCAATATTTTTAATTCCTGACTGTATACAAAGAATATATGCTGCATAATATTTCCAATATTTTTAATTCCTGACTGTATACAAAGAATATATGCTGCATAATATTTCCAATATTTTTAATTCCTGACTGTATACAAAGAATATATGCTGCATAATATTTCCAATATTTTTAATTCCTGACTGTATACAAAGAATATATGCTGCATAATATTTCCAATATTTTCAATAAATATCCCTGAATCTATTGCATTTGACTCATTCTAAAATTGATTTCTTTAACGACCGTCATTCCTGTTCGTTACATTTCAAGAAACGTAATTTTCTGCTCAAATTAACTTCTGGGTTGTTGTTATTTTAGTCTAAATATGTCTTACGACAAAACTATTTCAAAGGTAACTAAATTGTTATATTAAAGTTTGGAAAGATATTCTATTTTACACATCAAATGTTATTTAAAATTTACGATTTATTCTGATCTAAAATTTGAGTTTGTTATAGAAGAATAGTACAGATTTATGTATCGCGTGTACTGAGATTGTCATGATGGGGGCTACAGCTACCGTTTTCATTGATACCGGGGCCTTCCATAACCATAACTATAACATTTATGTGTTAGAAACAAAAAGCATTACCAAGACAACTATAATATCAAATAGAAATATGAAAAGACAAAAAAAAAATACATAGATACAAATGGCATATTTACAGCTATACAAAGGTGAGGGACAACACAAAATCAAAACGACGTTGCTATGTTCATGTGTTTATATATTAATGCGTTTTTGTGTTTTTATACAAATGAATAACTTTGGTTCTTTGGTTATGGAAGGCCCCGGTATCATTGCAAACGAATTAAAATCCATAATTGCTCAACCGCCCGTGTCAGTGGAATCATCCGAATTACTAACTCATCTCCCAAACAAAGAAAGGTAGCTGCAGTCCCCATCATAGCAGTATCAGCACACGCCAAAAGACATAATGCGAAACCGCACAGAAAGTGAACACATCCAACTGTTTAAAAAATGAATAACTTAAAAACTAAATAAATGCTGGTCTGCAACGCCGTTTTGAACTTGTGTTGTCCCTGACCGAGGTAAAGCTGTAGACATACCACTGTTATCTATAAGTAATTGTTTTCATTATTAATGTTAATAGCTTCACAGCACTGTCGTATTTGCTATGCTTTTACTTCTCAACGAGAAGCAGACATGTATAGCTTTAAGGTTAGGATGAAGATAATTAAAGTATTGGTGTCCATTTTCATGATTGTGTGTGAGGACCGCCAGTCAATATGGCGGATAGGCAGCACGAACCGTTATGGCTCTCTCTGAAAAGTGTTCCTTGTTGCAGTTTCATCATATTCCAGGCCTGGCTTGCTGTTGGAGCTAATGAGTTTAGTGTTCTCTGCACACAGTGCGCTGTGTTTTACATCCGGATCGTGTTTCGACATTCCGATTGTTTACAATGAATGATGATATCGTATGACGAAGGACAGTTCATCTGCGTTCACTTTCAGTGCTGCTTGGCCTCATCTCTTTTGGCGTGTGGTGTAGCTGCTATGACGAGGACTGCAGCTGACTTTCTTTGTTTGGATCCTTCAATGAGATGAATTTTAATTTTGGATGATTCCACTGACACGGATGGTTGGAGAATTATGAATCTTAATTCCCTTGTAGTTATACCGAGGCCTTCGACCAACCATAACCGTAATCGTGCCGACTTCTTTAACTTCTATAATAAAAAACGAGGTAGCAGAAGCGTCTGCGACCTGTGGTCTCAATAGCAGGGTCGGCGCACCATCAGCTGACCACGACCCAGCAGTTCTACCACCTCGTGGTCTCCCTTGGTAACAGTCTTCGTCAAAACAGACTGGCTAACAAAAGCTAGAACCGCTGTGTTCCCTGTAGTGGTGGCTTTTACTGAAAAAGAAGACCCATCATTGCAGTACCTCTTGGATGGACTAGTAGTTTCCCCAGCATATCCTGGGATAGACGAACTCCAACTTCTCCAGAAAGAGCCGGGAATGTCAAGAAAGCCATTACGACCCGCCACATCTAATGCGTCAAAGGGTACTCTGACCGTACCAACTCGTGGCATTACGTCAACAACAACAATTATAATAAAAACGAGCAATTAGTAACAGCAATTACCTTTATGCATTGCAGATATTAAGTGTCAATATTTTTCAATGACCAAGGGTACATTATTTAGAAGACGTTATCTGAATCAGGCGAGAGCAGGAAAGAACCAGGAGCAGAAAAGAGTACAATACGTTCAGTGAGTGCAGAATTGGATCAATCAGTAGACGCCTCGATGGCTCACGGAACAGGGGATACAGAAATTCCCCAGTTGTGGTGAAGCCAGTCCGACCTAAAGACTAAATAAAATTACTAAACGTATCACATTAGGCCGCCCTAAAGACTAAATAACATTACTAAACTATCACGCCAGACCGCCCTAAAGACTAAATAACATTAGCAAACGTATCACGCTAAGCCGCCCTAAAGACTAAACAAAATTACTAAACCTATGACACTAACCCGCTCTAAAGACTAAATAACATTACTAAACGTATCACGCTAGGCCGCTCTAAAGACTAAATAACATTACTAAACGTATCACGCTAGGCCGCTCTAAAGACTAAATAACATTACTAAACGTATCACGCTAGGCCGCTCTAAAGACTAAATAACATTACTAAACGTATCACGCCAGGCCGCTCTAAAGACTAAATAACATTACTAAACGTATCACGCCAGGCAGTCCTAATTTCCCAGAAATGAACCTGTGCACCTTTTTCAGAATCTCGATCGATCCCTAATCTTTGTCTTTCTAAAAAAAAAAAGAAAAGAAAAGAAGGTAGACCTATCTGGGAACTGAGCCTTGAACGTTCCTGTTATTAGTGACCGCACTACTAACTCCGCCATGGCGGTCATGGAGAAAACGAAAGAGATGGAAGTATTAACTGACATTATTTGACTTCAATAATGATATTTCTGCACACACGAACAATAATTTCAGAAGTAAAACTCAGGGATAACAAAATGAAGTCAAGAAAACAATGTGACAAGCTGTCTAAGAAAACATGTCTGCATAGCTTGATAAATATAGCAATAATAGTGGAGATATTTGTCAATGTCATAGACCAGGAAATGTGGTAGCGTCACTTCCCCAAACTGCTGCAAATAATGACAAAAAGGTCTGACATGTGTCAGCTCATTACTTTAAAAAAAAATTGGACAAACTAACACTGTGACGGTTTTTTTTTAAAACCATAGCATCACAAATTGCTACATTGATTGATCTCTCTCTCTCTCTCTCTCTCTCTCTCTCTCTCTCTCTCTCTCTCTCACTCTCTCTCTGTCTGCGATCAAGTCTCAATCAGAGTAGGATTCCAGACTCTCTCATGAAGTCAGCTGTCATTTAAAGTGATTCGATTGCCCCATATAGTTTCTCTTCCAGAGAGGTGGGTGTGGACCACGTTGTACCTCATAAGTCTCCATCATGTCCTAATTCTACTTCTAATTCTTATTCCATTTCTTATCTCCCTCCTCGTACCTCTCCTTTCCTCCTTCACCTCAATATTTTTTTTTTATTATTGTTTGATTGATAATAATGATGAAGGTATTTGGTAGCACTTTATTTTTTCGTATAATATTACATGCATTTCATTTATTTCAATTTGGTGCAGATGTCAGTGTATGTACTTTAAAGACGTTTTCTCTATCAATGACAACGTGTCATAATTCTTGCTTTGGCTTAAAACAAAATATAAATATATAAAAATCATGCTCCTAAATTCATCCTATCGATATCTCTCTACTTCAGTTTTCACATTCTTATCCTCTTCTTCAAGTCGTTATCTATCACGTCTCCTCCTTACTCCGCTTCAAATTTTATGCTCTCCCTTTCACCTCCTCCTTTTTTTCGTTTCCTGCTTCTAGCTCTCCATCTTGTCTTTATTCGTCTTCGTCCTTCTGTTTTCCTAAAACTAAAGCTTCTCCTTCTCTCATCTTCATTTCATTCTTTTTTTCCGTCATTTCACTTCGCTTCATTTTCTTTCTCTAATCCTTATTTCTTTGCTTCTTACTATTGTAGTTTCTCCTTCCCTTTCTACTTCCACCATCTCCACTCCCCTCATTTTATTTCTTCACCGTATTCCCATTTATTTCTTGCATTTCTAATCCTCTTCATTCCCATTCTACTTAATCTCCTAAATTTTAACTTTGTCCAATATGTTTATTCTCTTAACTTTCATTTATCTCCTCATTCTCCTTGTCCTTCTTCTAACTGTCCATTATTTTTTCATTCTACTCCTTCTCATAACTTCCCATTCTCTCCTCATTCAACTTCTCCTTCTCATAACTTCCCATTCTCTCCTCATTCAACTTCTCCTTCTCATAACTTCCCATTCTCTCCTCATTCAACTTCTCCTTCTCATAACTTCCCATTCTCTCCTCATTCAGCGTCTCCTCCTCTTAACTTCCTATTCTCTCCTCATTCTATTTCTGGACCTCATAAGTCTCCATCATGTCCTAATTCTACTTCTAATTTTTATCCCAATTTTTATTCCAATACTTATCTCCCTTCTCGAACCTCTCCTTTCCTCCTTCACCTCAATATTATATTTATTATCCTACTCGCTTCTCCTTTCACTTATTATCACCCCCCCCCCCCCCCCCACTGATAGCTGGACACATGATTTCAATCAGACATTGAAGAACCTGGAACGATCACTTAATCTCGCCAAGGACCTGTCAACTATCCCTTCTGTGCTCCAATGAAATAGTTAACGCTTAATTAGAACATCTCCCTCACAAAAACAATCTCTCATGTACTGAATAACAAACTAATGAATTGCTTCCAAGACTTTCATGTAAGAATACGTTTTGTAGTGTTCAATGAAATAAGTAATTATTTTTTTCGGTTTTTAATCTGAACAAAGTACCAACAACAAAATATAGTTTTTATAGCAACAATGATCTAAGGAGAAAGATTATAAAGAAGAATAGCTGAATAGTGTAGAAATAAAAAAGAATATAGTTCGTCATCATTATCAAGTGCCGCGCCCACATAAATATGCGGTAACGTTCTCCGCTTTTTGTTACCTGATTTCTATTTTTTCTGCCATTGATCTATTCTCATGCCAAATTGTAATCTCTCTGGCATTTATGATGCGCCTTTCTTGGTCTCTCTTCTCTTATATTATTCCCGTCGATAATTTTTCTTCCATTCTTCTCGTACATGATGAAAGGAGTAAGCAACAAAAGAAAAACATGTAACTGTAGAATAAGAGAACACAGATTATCAAATACAAAATTAGAGAGAAAGTCCTGGGAGATCTAGTAATAATGAAAAAGATCGATTGCGAAGGAGGTTAAGGCAAACGGAGAGGCAAGATACAGAGCACATAATGACAAGGTGACAAGTTAATTCGCGTTTTGATTCACTCATGTTTCTCTCAGTTCGAAGATATAAGGTAAAAGTCATAGTTACCAACCACCACTGACTATTTACTGCTAGTTCTTGTCGGTCTTGGTTATTTCTGAGTTCCATCACTTGCCTATTAATTGCTCTGCCAAGTGTTTCTTTAGATCTTCTTTGTCTTCCTTTACCAGATGGTTTCCATTTGAATGCTTGATGGAAGGCTTTCTTCATTCATACTGAGTACATGACCGATGTATTTCCAACATCTTCGTCTTATAAAGCTCGATATGTATCCGTGTTTAATTTCATCTCTGATCTTATCGTTTGAAATGTTTTCTCCCCACTTTATATTTTGATTGGAGCTAGTAGTTGGTTGTAACGCACACTCCTACAACGTTTAGTCACAGCTTTACAAAATAGGAACACAACAAAATACTGACGTTTCGTCCTACAAGCGGCCATCTTCAGAACAAGAGAACAACAACAAACAATGAAATTCAGATAATTCTGCTACATCTAGGATGATCGGGACATGTAAGTCAAGGAGAAGTAAACAGAGGGATAAAAGATGAACTGATGAAACGAGAGAGAGAGAGAGAGAGAAAGAGAGAGAGAGAGTAGTATTACATGTTGGAGGATAGATAATCTGTGGAAATATGAAAGTTATAATGTATATTAAATGAAAGTGACACTTACTGGCGAAATCCGACCGCTCACAGCGAGAGTGACTGTCAAATGCAAGTGGAAGAGATTGTTGGGCAATCAGTCACGTGATTGGACCGGAGATTAGACGGGATACCAGGATAGTGGAAAGTGTGAAGTGGTGAAGCAGTCAAGAGTGAAACAGGTAATGATTATAGATATATGAGAGGTGTGAAAGCTAGCCGACCAAACATGCCTTGGACAACCTAGTGATAAGTGAGGGGTAATGGAGGATAATCAAGATAAGTGATACATACCGAGAAAATAGCCTGTGGGGATCACTTCAGATGGTAAGACACCAAAATAAGAACAGGGGAGGGGAAAAGGGAGAGGAGAGACGGGTGTGGGTGGGTGGGTGGGGAGGATAAAAGAGTTCCCCGTGAGAGAGCGATACATTGATGCCACGAGGGGTGAGCAAACCCACACGAGCGATCAGACGATTCTCTAAAGTGAATCGGCTGCAGCTGTCAGATGAACATGACGCAAGGTCAGTCACTAGACACCCGCCTTACCCTGATGGCTACGAGAGTTGAAGCGGGATGCTGTTGGGGCTCCTGCCTCTCGAGTGATTTCATACAAATGTTCCCAGCATCGATACAACGTTTGGTAATATAGTCATCACTACACCAAGAC